>OX352766.1:7078426-7613580 GCA_947095585.1 Nephrocerus scutellatus
TCATAGATCTGGCAGAGATTCCAATTTCTCGCCAATATCGACTCATCTTCGTCAAGTACAATCGAGTACTTCATTGTAACAAACATATAATAACATACATTACATGGACTACAGCCAACTGCACTTGCCTTTGCAAACAGGTACTTGCTTATAACAAATAATCCAAACAACAATCCATCGACTGTCCCATTTAAAATGCACTAAATACTTCCAGTGCTTTCCAATTTGAAATTCCCCACAAACACAAGACACAAGAATTTGTTTTACTTTGGCCTTTGTATAGGTGTCCTCATTAGATTTTCCTTTTGAAAGGCAGTCGTAATGGAAGGACACCCGGACGGACTAAAAACACATACGGACAGTCAGACTAACACTAAATACCAAAAGACTTGAACTGATTGAGAATGACAGTGTTTTTCCCCACAAAGCATACAGCCAGTGAGTAGCATTACCTCAAACATCTACTCAGGACTACTCTTTTGTCACCAACCATATGAATGCATAATGGCATACAGCAAATACTAAAACCACCACGGCCACCAGCAACCACCTCATTTGAAAATTTGACAGTTCGCTCTCTCCTCTCAGTGTAATTTATTTTCTCCGTGTGTCGTGTTGTAAAAAATTTTCCGCCGATCTTAATTTGTATTTTTCGTTGTGTTCTTTCGATTTATTTTAATTAATTTGCTGTTAATTCGGAAATTGTGATTCTGTTTGCCATTTTGAATTAGTTTCTGAGTTGTGTGATGCATTTATTTGCCGGTAATTTGTTGCAATTGTGTTGTGCAGTCGTCGCCATATGAATTCGTCCGACGACGCACGGTTGCATTTCCTTTGGCTGTCGTCCTGATATAGAGTGAAATTAATTATTAATTGGAAAATATTCGACTTAAAGTTGTGGCATTGGTAAGTCGTAGTTCATTAATTGAAATATAAATCGAAAAATCACAAAAAACCAACCACCTGTCTGTGTACTCAGTAAGATTTTCGCTCGCCATTTTATTTTACGTTCGATTGATATCGCAGCAGCAGCAGCAGCAGGCGCAGCAGCAGCACCAGCCACTGGTTGGGTTAGGTTAGGTTGAAGTGACAGCCGGAAGAAAGGCCAACGCACTTGTACCAGTACTGGTCCTCTGTGGTACCATGTGCGGTTCTAGAGAAAATGTTCTCACCTACTCGTTTTACCAGTTGGAGCTTCGTAAGAAGCGCCAGTTAGTACCAATGTCCGTTTCTTTTATGTCACTAAGGTCGTTGCAAAAGAAAGATCCTTGATGAAGCCTACGATTTTGGGAAAGGGCTGGGCACGTACAGAGAGGTCTCCTCTTCCTCCTCGTCCATGCAGCTTCTGCTAAAGTCGTTCGAGAAGACGTCAAGCCTTTCTGCATGTACGTCAAGCCTTTCTGCATGTTTGCCTGTGAGACAGTGTCCCGTGAAGACATAGCACCGATGTGCAGTCTTTATTCGGAGATCAAACACTTGGAGCGTTTAGGATGCAGTTTGGGCCAGATCTGTTTTGCGGCAAGACAAGTAGATCCATCTACGGTTAGTTTGTTTTGTTAGCATCCCTCCTTAAAATTAGTTGGCATGTAGCCATTGGCATGCCTAGAACCATCAGGTAGCATGGGCTTGTTTGGCGAGTTCGTCAGCTCTACAATTTCATGGAACGTCTCTATGCCACGCCAACCAGCATAGTGAATGTTGAACTGCTGGGCCATCTCAGTGAGAGATGATCGTCACTTGTGGGCTAGAATAGAGCTCGTAGAGACAGATTGTAGATTCGAGAAATGCGGATATCCTTAGCGGATATGACATTTCTCTTCAGCCAAGACAGGACTTCGATAATCGCCATAACTTCAGCCTGAAGCACACTACAGTGATTAGGAAGACATAGAAAGAGAGACTTAGGTTTAGCTTTTTTGAGAAAACAACTCCGTCATCAGTTTTTGACCCGCCTGTGTAAAAGTGAATGTCATCATCCTCCAACTCAGCTCCCCCTTCCCAGAGGGGATGATGACTTGACAGTTTTTGTTGAATCGGAGTTGCAGAATAGTGTAGCCTGTGTTACAAGACGGACTCTTAACTCAAGTCAGGATAGAAGAGTGTCCGAATTCATTTCTGGTCCAGTGGGAGATTGCATTGAGCCGAATAGCCGAGCTAGCTGCTGCCTGCTAGCTGCTGCCTGCTAGCTGAAAATATCTAGTGGTGTAAGGTTGAAGGAGGGAGTTGTACAAGCTGATCTTTGCCTTGACCTGGCTTAGTTTATCACAATTTACTGCTTTATTTAACGCAGTACACCAAACAGTCGCACCATCAGGTATGGTTGCAGCCACTGGAATGCCACTAGAATCGGAGGAACGGCAATTCTCAGTCTCTGCGTCAACCACAAGTTTCGTTGGAACGACCACATATTCCCTAGATCGACGAAAATGCTGCGAAATATTTATTTAAATTTCCTTAAGCGGAACAGGGAGTACCTCACTCACTCAGATATTTTTTCACCGACATCCTTGACGTGCTCCTTACCTCTCGTCCTGATAAATACTCCGTCAATGTATTATCCCCTCTAGGCTCATCAGACCATTGTGTAGTACCAGCTTATTTCTCGTTCACCAACCAAGCAGTTAGAACAAAAATTCCTAAAAGAACAGCATGGCGATGGGACGGCCTTAACACATTCTTTGGGAGCCTCTGTTGGTCCACGATAGCAATTCACGTTGCTGTCAAAAACATCATCCTTCTTGGTATGAGAGACTTTATCCCTTAAAGGAATAAGTTTGTCAAACCAAAGAAAAAGGGATTGTGTGACCCAAGCTGTAATGAGGCTTCTATGATAAGAAAAGTACGGATACGATACGATGTGGGTAATTGGGGGATGTGTGTGACACTTGCACCGCGAGCTGTATGGGTCTATTGTGCCCCGTATTCTTTGCGCCTGGATATCTTTTAGTCTTTTGATAAACCACATTATTCATTTAGTTGGATTTCTGGTTAGTATCCTTATACCCTTGTAGTTATTTTGTCCATAGTGTGAATCCGTAATTTTATTAGGGAGGTGCTCTATTGTCTCCTCTTCTTCATTGCAGTATTTGCAGGTCTCATCATTACTGATTCCTTTTTTGTGTAAATGATACTTACAAGTATAGTGTCTAGTGCTCCACATAGGATTTTTAGTTTCTGCTCTTTGAGTTTTATGACCTCTTCTTTAGCCTTTCTGTGGTTTAAGTTTAGGAATTTTAGTTAGACCCTCTATATTTCCCCAGTAGTTATTTGTGCATTTTATTGCCCAGTTTTTTATTTCAATTTTATATTTGCATTGTTTTGAATCCTTACAGAGGGCAGGAGTCTGAGCCACTTTGTTTGCTATCAATTCAGCTATCTCACTTCCGATATGCCCTTCGTGTCCTAGTACCCACATAATTTTTTTTTCTTTGGGACTTATGTGCCAATGGGCTAGAACATTAGTCCCTAATTCGATTTGGGACATATGTCCCAAATTTTTTCTTTTGGGACTTATGTCCCAATGGGCTAGGACATTAGTCCCTAATTCGATTTGGGACATATGTCCCAAATTTTTTCTTTTGGGACTTATGTCCCAATGGGCTAAGTTATTAGTCTCTAATTCGATTTGGGACATATGTCCCAAATTTTTTCTTTTAGGACTTATGTCCCTGCGCCACAATTTTCATATCTGGATCATTGCATCTGCTATATAGAATTCAAAAGCGAGCGTTAAAGCTTGCGGAGCCAATCGATTCGCTTGAACGCCGCAGGAATGTTTACTCCTTGTTCCTTGCTTCTTCCATCAGCAGTTCTCAAGAGAAATGCCACCTCTCCACGAATTCAACTGCTATTTTCGTGGCGCTCTAAATGCTCATCAGTTTACACTCAAACCCATCTTGGGACGTACAGTTAAGTTCAGGGATTTATTCTTCAGACGCACAACACGTATGTGAATCGCCCTGCCAAGCTCTGTTTTTCCACATTACTAAAATCCGCAGGCATTCAAAGCAAAATCTCACAGACGTCCCCTCATTTTCTCTTCTAAACCTGAACGTCCACGCTATAATTTTGCAAACCCCTATACGCGTACGAAAATTATATAACAAACCTGGATACTCTGATGCGTATATCGCAGTAAACTTTGAAATTCTGGTTAGGTGTTCCCAAAACACCAGGCAGAATATAGGTCGGTTGACGGTAAAATCGCAAAGACTATCGTCTTGTCACGTGGTTTTATCCCATTGTTCACGCACCACACAAATTCACAACACAAAACACTACACTCTACAAAATACCTTTCGTGTCGAGTAGTCCGCCAATTTGTGTTAAATTGCAATCACGGTGCGACACATAGTCCAACATTGTCGACTCCATTAGGAAGGCGTAGTTACCCTCGAGCACTCGCTTGATGCCCTCTTCGTATGTGCTGGTGAATGCCGATGGTTTTCTGTTGTCCATGAACCGCCACATCTTCCGGTACGTTTCAATCATCGAGTCCTGGCCGCAAACAGACAAACAAACAAACAAATGAAGGAAGGATGGTGTCCCCCAACAACCGACAACATCAACAAGTATCTTCAATCAGCCACATCTTACCCGGAAAAAAGTCATTGTCGAGCCGCTCTCCAGAGTGCCATACGATATCTCTGTCTGGCCGGCCAAATCGTCGGCATTCTCAATTGGCGTAATCATACGTTCGACGGTAAGAAATGCGGCCAAATTCGCCGTATACGATGATATGATGATCAATGTGAAAAACCACCAGATGGCACTGACGATGCGTGTCGACAGCGCCTTCGGATTGAGATCGGAGCCTTGTTGCATTAGCGTGCCGATGGTAAACCAGAAACTGTTCGCAATTGTGAACTGATTGCCCATAATGGTGGGTTGGTCTGTCGCACAGGGCCGCTCGTCACGCCACTCGATTGGTGTGAATTTTGCCACCGTGTATATGGTGAACGAGACCAAAATGTAGGCGGCCAACACATACAGCCAAATCTCAATGGCCAGCGGATTCATGAAGGAGAATAATCGTGTCGGCGGTATACTGGGAACCTGTATGAAACCAAGAAGGAAAACAAGACAAGAAGCGATATGCGTTACAAGGTCTGGTAACACCGACGACCTGTCGTCTGACCAACACCAAAGTATAGGGTGCATCTCAGACTCACCTTGAAAAGGATGCTGATTCCGAGATTCATAAAGGGTTTTGTAAAATCGATGACACTCTCGCGAGCATAATTGATGGTCATTGAACCAACAGCTAGATCGGCTTTCTGTCATAAAGATAAATATAAACGTTAAACGATAAACGATAGCCGATAAACGATAAACGATAAGCGATAAATGAAAATCGATAAACGATAAAGGATAAAGGATAAAGGATAAAGGATAAAGGATAAAGGATAAAGGATAAAGGATAAAGGATAAAGGATAAAGGATAAAGGATAAAGGATAAAGGATAAAGGATAAAGGATAAAGGATAAAGGATAAAGGAAAAAGGATAAAGGATAAAGGATAAAGGATAAAGGATAAAGGATAAAGGATAAAGGATAAAGGATAAAGGATAAAGGATAAAGGATAAAGGATAAAGGATAAAGGATAAAGGATAAAGGATAAAGGATAAAGGATAAAGGATAAAGGATAAAGGATAAAGGATAAAGGATAAAGGATAAAGGATAAAGGATAAAGGATAAAGGATAAAGGATAAAGGATAAAGGATAAAGGATAAAGGATAAAGGATAAAGGATAAAGGATAAAGGATAAAGGATAAAGGATAAAGGATAAAGGATAAAGGATAAAGGATAAAGGATAAAGGATAAAGGATAAAGGATAAAGGATAAAGGATAAAGGATACAGGATACAGGATAAAGGATACAGGATAAAGGATAAAGGATAAAGGATAAAGGATAAAGGATAAAGGATAAAGAATAAATAATAAAGGATAAAGGATAAATGATAAAGGATAAAAGAAAAAGGATAAAGGATAAAGTATAAAGGATAAAGGATAAAGGATAAAGGATAAAGGATAAAGGATAAAGGATAAAGGATAAAGGATAAAGGATAAAACGATAAAGAATAAAGGATAAAGGATAAAGGATAAAGGATAAAGGATAAAGGATAAAGGATAAAGGATAAAGGATAAAGGATAAAGGATAAAGGATAAAGGATAAAGGATAAAGGATAAAGGATAAAGGATAAAGGATAAAGGATAAAGGATAAAGGATAAAGGATAAAGGATAAAGGATAAAGGATAAAGGATAAAGGATAAAGGATAAAGGATAAAGGATAAAGGATAAAGGATAAAGGATAAAGGATAAAGGATAAAGGATAAAGGATAAAGGATAAAGGATAAAGGATAAAGGATAAAGGATAAAGGATAAAGGATAAAGGATAAAGGATAAAGGATAAAGGATAAAGGATAAAGGATAAAGGATAAAGGATAAAGGATAAAGGATAAAGGATAAAGGATAAAGGATAAAGGATAAAGGATAAAGGATAAAGGATAAAGGATAAAGGATAAATGATAAAGGATAAATGATAAAGGATAAAGGATAAAGGATAAAGGATAAAGGATAAAGGATAAAGGATAAAGGATAAAGGATAAAGGATAAAGGATAAAGGATAAAGGATAAAGGATAAAGGATAAAGGATAAAGGATAAAGGATAAAGGATAAAGGATAAAGGATAAAGGATAAAGGATAAAGGATAAAGGATAAAGGATAAAGGATAAAGGATAAAGGATAAACGATAAACGATAAAGAATAAAACGATAAACGAAAAACGATAAAGAGAAAATTATATAAAAGTCAACAGCAACAGAGACGATTAGAAGTAGTATCTACCTTGTCCATCAACTGCCGGACAATGCCGTTCCACTCTTCGGTCTCATAATCGTATGCGCCATATTTGCCATCTGGTACCAATTCTAAGCTAAATTCGAACCCAACTTTCTCGGCAATTATCTTAAGCATATCAATGCAGAAGCCCTCGAAGTTCTCAATGCTTGGGCGTTGCTCTGGCTGCAGGGGCATCGTTGAATTTGGAACTAAGGTGTAGTTACTGTGTGGTGAGGAGGAGTGGAATATGTGCAAAAAACAAAACGCAACAAATTTTTAAATCTGCATATTTACCTGCAAGGATTAGTGTCGTTTGGCAGGGATTTCAGCATGACATAAGGTCTTTCCTACAAAGATATGATAGCAGCACGTATTTCTATATTAATTCGTTGCAGCAAGGACAAACTTTACACTAATAGGACACATTATGTATGGGTTGGGGGAGAGGTAAGCAGGTAATTAGTGTTAGAAAAAAAAAAAAAACAGAAAAATGCGGATGCGGATGCAGAGAACAAAATCGCACTTACCTTACAGCAAATAATGCGAACAAGAACCAAAATAACAATCGAAGGCCCCTATAAAATCACTCACATATTTCATTAATTGTGCAACCATTCCATTCCATTTGCCGGTGACGGGATCTTTGGCTCCGTACTTACGATCCGGCACCAAGTCCAATATGTAATCGAAGCCAACTTCGTGTGCGACCAAATTCAGGATGTCAACGCAAAATCCAAAGAAACGTTCATTTCCAGTGAAATTTTTCCCATAATGCATCATGACATATGGCGTTTCCTGTCGATTTCGTGTGAGAGTGAGAGAGGAGACAGTGAGAGATAGACAGCGAGAGAGCAGAAGCTAAAAGTAGTAAACCATGGGATGGGAAATAACTGAAGAGAAGGATGGAGGACAGGAAAATGGCGAAAGAAAAGAGTGGACGACGATAGTTCTAGAGGGTAACGAGTTGACAGGCGTTTAGAAATTACCGCAACAGATCTTGGAAAATTTAAAAGCATTGCCATGTGTGTTACCGTAACCTCGGACCACCACACTTCGCTTCGATTCATTCCAGTTTAAAGAACAGCCACACCCCTAGATATAAAAAAGCTCAACCTGAATTGTAAAGAAGTTTTTTCAAATACTGAAATGTTTGGAATATAGTATTTCTTTTTAACAGACACACACACACACACACACACACTCAGCGATCTTCCAAATGATGACGAAGTTGGGAGCTTATATTAATAGGTTTGGAAAAATTTGCCTTAAACTGATCTTAAAAAATTCCAAGCCTGCTAAAGCAAGATGCCAACAGCTGAATAATTCAAGTGCTGAACGGGTTAACAGCTGAACCGTTTATCGTCCAACGCTCGCACCTAGAAACTGCACTAACCACATACACAACGATCTTCCACGTGATGACGAAGCTGGGAACTTATGTCAATACGTTTGATATATTTGCCTTAAACTGATCACAAAAAATACCAAGCCTATAGATGCAAGATGCCAACAGCTGAATAATTCAAGTGCTGAACGGGTTAACAGCTGAACCGTTTATCGTCCAACGCTCGCACCTAGAAACTGCACTAACCACATACACAACGATCTTCCAAATGATGACGAAGCTGGGAACTTATATCATTACGTTTGAAACAATTTGCCTTAAACTGATCACAAAAAATTCCAAGCGTAACGATGCAAGATGCCAACAGCTGAATAATTCAAGAGCTGAACGGGTTAACAGCTGAACCGTTTAGCGTCCAACGCTCGCACTAAGAAACTGAACTAAGCACACAGCGATCTTCCACGAGATGACGAAGCTGGGAACTTGTATGGAACAGCCTGGTGCACTTTGCCTTAAGCTGACAACAAAATGCACCAAGCTGGACTAGTGCAAGATGCCAACAGCTGAAGTGCTGAACGGGTTAAATGCTGAATCGTTTAATAGTCCAACGCTCGCGCCTAGAAACTGTACTAACCACATACACAGCGATCTTCCAAATGATGACGAAGCTGGGAACTTATATCGATGCGTTTGATTTAATTTGCCTTAAACTGATCACAAAAAGTACCAAGCGTATCGATGCAAGATGCCAACAGCTGAATAATTCAAGTGCTGAACGGGTTAACAGCTGAACCGTTTATCGTCCAACGCTCGCAACTAGAAACTGCACTAACCACATACACAGCGATCTTCGAAATGATGGCGAAGCTGGGAACTTGTATGGAACAGCCTGGTACACTTTGCCTTAAGCTGACAACAAAATGCCCCAAGCTGGACTAGCGCAAGATGCCAACAGCTGAAGTGCTGAACGGGTTAAAAGATGAGTCGTTTATCGTCTAATACTCACACCAAGAAACTGCAATAACCACACACACAGAGATCTTACACGTGATGATGAAGCTGGGAACTTATGTCAATCGGTTTGGTACACTTTGCCTTAAACTGATTATAAAAAAATACCAAATCGATCAATGCAAGATGCCAACAGCTGAATAATTCAAGTGCTGAACGGGTTAAAAGCTGAACCGTTTAGCGTCCAACGCTCGCGCCTAGAAACTGCACTAACCACTACACAGCGATCTTCCAAATGATGACGAAGCTGGGAGCTTATGTCAATCGGTTTGGTACACTTTGCCTTAAACTGATTATAAAAAAATACCAAATCGATCAATGCAAGATGCCAACAGCTGAATAATTCAAGTGCTGAACGGGTTAAAAGCTGAACCGTTTATCGTCCAACACTCGCACATAAAAACTGCACTAACCACACAGCGATCTTCCACGTGATGACGAAGCTGGGAGCTTATGTCAATCGGTTTGGTACACTTTGCCTTAAAGTGATTACAAAAAAATACCAAATCGATCAATGCAAGATGCCAACAGCTGAATAATTCAAGTGCTGAACGGGTTAAAAGCTGAACCGTTTAGCGTCCAACGCTCGCAACTAGAAACTGCACTAACCACATACACAGCGATCTTCGAAATGATGGCGAAGCTGGGAACTTGTATGGAACAGCCTGGTACACTTTGCCTTAAGCTGACAACAAAATGCCCCAAGCTGGACTAGCGCAAGATGCCAACAGCTGAAGTGCTGAACGGGTTAAAAGATGAGTCGTTTATCGTCTAATACTCACACCAAGAAACTGCAATAACCACACACACAGAGATCTTACACGTGATGATGAAGCTGGGAACTTATGTCAATCGGTTTGGTACACTTTGCCTTAAACTGATTACAAAGAAATACCAAATCGATCAATGCAAGATGCCAACAGCTGAATAATTCAAGTGCTGAACGGGTTAAAAGCTGAACCGTTTAGCGTCCAACGCTCGCGCCTAGAAACTGCACTAACCACTACACAGCGATCTTCCAAATGATGACGAAGCTGGGAGCTTATGTCAATCGGTTTGGTACACTTTGCCTTAAACTGATTATAAAAAAATACCAAATCGATCAATGCAAGATGCCAACAGCTGAATAATTCAAGTGCTGAACGGGTTAAAAGCTGAACCGTTTATCGTCCAACACTCGCACATAAAAACTGCACTAACCACACAGTGATCTTCCACGTGATGACGAAGCTGGGAGCTTATGTCAATCGGTTTGGTACACTTTGCCTTAAACTGATTACAAAAAATACCAAATCGATCAATGCAAGATGCCAACAGCTGAATAATTCAAGTGCTGAACGGGTTAAAAGCTGAACCGTTTATCGTCCAACACTCGCACATAAAAACTGCACTAACCACACAGCGATCTTCCACGTGATGACGAAGCTGGGAGCTTATGTCAATCGGTTTGGTACACTTTGCCTTAAAGTGATTACAAAAAAATACCAAATCGATCAATGCAAGATGCCAACAGCTGAATAATTCAAGTGCTGAACGGGTTAAAAGCTGAACCGTTTATCGTCCAACACTCGCACATAAAAACTGCACTAACCACACAGTGATCTTCCACGTGATGACGAAGCTGGGAGCTTATGTCAATCGGTTTGGTACACTTTGCCTTAAACTGATTACAAAAAATACCAAATCGATCAATGCAAGATGCCAACAGCTGAATAATTCAAGTGCTGAACGGGTTAAAGCTGAACCGTTTATCGTCCAACACTGGCACATAAAAACTGCACTAACCACACAGTGATCTTCCACGTGATGACGAAGCTGGGAGCTTATGTCAATACGTTTGATTTAATTTGCCTTTAACTGATCACAAAAAGTACCAAGCGTATCGATGCAAGATGCCAACAGCTGAATAATTCAAGTGCTGAACGGGTTAAAAGCTGAACCGTTTATCGTCCAACACTCGCACATAGAAACTGCACTAACCACACAGTGATCTTCCAAGTGCTGATAATTCAGCGACCTTGTCTCTTAGGAATTAATAGTTATGGGTTAAAACTGACACCAATTTATATCAAGACCCAAAGAGGCAAGATGCCAACCGTTGGATAAAACACAAAAAAGTTTCTTTTAGATTCTCTCGATTAATCTTGTGTGCCCGTGGATTTGTTTGTCTGTTTGTCAGTCTGTTTGTTGTGGAATATGCTGATAAATTTTTAACCCACTTCACAAGGTTCGATTTGAAGAAATCGGGCTAATTTTAAAGAAGAAGTTTTGTCCACCTCCGATGGACACATGTCTTCAAAATTTGAATAACATCGGGTTTATTTTTAAAAAAAATTTATATGGGGCCCTACGACCTCGGGGCCCGGGTCTCCGATATTTGTACAAAAAGTGTTGTCCATCGAATCTACACATGTGTATAAAATTTGAAGAAAATCTGGTTAATTGTTATAAAATATTTGTATGGGAGCTTCCCGAACCCGAGGCCCGAGGAGCCCCAAATTTTAATAGAAAGTGTTGTCATCGGAGATACGCATGTCAGCGAAGTTTCAATGAAATCGGACTTTGGAAAGTGAGCTAAAAATCTATCGCAAGATTTCACGACAAAGAAACAAACACACGGGCACGCGAAGTTCATATAGAGAATTTAATAACAAAAGTTCACAGTTTTATCTGGTGACAATTTTTCATTGCACACAAAAACACTTAAGTACTTGTACTACATTCCTTTAGTACTTGTACTACATTCCTTTAGATGGTAGCTCTATCTGCTTGCAAGTACAACTAGACTGGATGAATTCCAAATTAAGAATGAATCTCTGCGGCAAAGCGCCACCTATTTATACCCATTGAGAAGTGTCCAGGGGTTTCCAATCTTATATACAGATACATCTAGCAAAGACTAAAACATTGTGGTACTTTCTTTTATAACTCACTATGCTCGCAAGTACATAATGAGTCATCTAGCCTCTAAAAAAAGATTCAATATCATTCATAATTGATAATCCATAATTGATTTCCAAAAGAACACCAAATACCCCAAAAACAAGAAAAGTGAAAGTAGAAAGAATCTCAAATAACTCTCAAAAAAAAACCTCTTACAAAACCTCAAAACACTTCAAATGTTCTACCAAAAGACTATCTAAAGGCCCCCCAGAATACTCCAAAAATACCTCCCAAAAAAACTCCCAAATATCCCAAAAGACCACCAAAAGACTCACAAAAGACCCTCAAAGAACCTTCTAAAAGATCACCAAAAAACTCTTAAGAACCCCAAACTACCACCAAAATACCCTCAAAGACCCCCAAAAGGACCCCCATCAAAACCACCAATATACCCTCAAAAGACTCCAAATACCACCAAAAAACTCCCAAATATCCCAAAAAAGACCACCAAAAGACTCACAAAAGACCCTCAAAGAACCTTCTAAAAGATCACCAAAAAACTCTTAAGAACCCCAAACTACCACTAAAATAACCTCAAAAGACTCCAAATACCACCAAAAAACTCCCAAAAATCCCAAAAAAGATCACCAAAAAACTCTAAAGAACCCCAAACTACCACCAAAATACCCTCAAAAGACTCCAAATACCACCAAAAAACTCCCAAATATCCAATAAAAAGACCACCAAAAGACACACAAAAGACCCTCAAAGAACCTTCTAAAAGATCACCAAAAAACTCTAAAGAACCCCAAACTACCACCAAAATACCCTCAAAGACCCCTAAAAGGACCCCCATCAAAACCACCAAAATACCCTCAAAAGACTCCAAATACCACCAAAAAACTCCCAAATATCCCAAAAAAGACCACCAAAAGACTCACAAAAGACCCTCAAAGAACCTTCTAAAAGATCACCAAAAAACTCTAAAGAACCCCAAACTACCACCAAAATACCCTCAAAAGACTCCAAATACCACCAAAAAACTCCCAAAAATCCCAAAAAAGATCACCAAAAAACTCTAAAGAACCCCAAACTACCACCAAAATACCCTCAAAAGACTCCAAATACCACCAAAAAACTCCCAAATATCCCAAAAAAGACCACCAAAAGACTCACAAAAGACCCTCAAAGAACCTTCTAAAAGATCACCAAAAAACTCTTAAGAACCCCAAACTACCACCAAAATACCCTCAAAAGACTCCAAATACCACCAAAAAACTCCCAAAAATCCCAAAAAAGATCACCAAAAAACTCTAAAGAACCCCAAACTACCACCAAAATACCCTCAAAGACCCCTAAAAGGACCCCCATCAAAACCACCAAAATACCCTCAAAAGACTCCAAATACCACCAAAAAACTCCCAAATATCCCAAAAAAGACCACCAAAAGACTCACAAAAGACCCTCAAAGAACCTTCTAAAAGATCACCAAAAAACTCTTAAGAACCCCAAACTACCACCAAAATACCCTCAAAAGACTCCAAATACCACCAAAAAACTCCCAAAAATCCCAAAAAAGATCACCAAAAAACTCTAAGGAACCCCAAACTACCACCAAAATACCCTCAAAAGACTCCAAATACCACCAAAAAACTCCCAAAAAAGATCACCAAAAAACTCTAAGGAACCCCAAACTACCACCAAAATACCCTCAAAAGACTCCAAATACCACCAAAAAACTCCCAAAAAAGATCACCAAAAAACTCTAAAGAACCCCAAACTACCAACAAAATACCCTCAAAAGACTCCAAATACCACCAAAAAACTCCCAAAAAAGATCACCAAAAAACTCTAAAGAACCCCAAACTACCACCAAAATACCCTCAAAAGACTCCAAATACCACCAAAAAACTCCCAAATATCCCAAAAAAGACCACCAAAAGACTCACAAAAGACCCTCAAAGAACCTTCAAAAGATCACCAAAAAACTGTAAAGAACCCCAAACTACCACCAAAATACCCTGAAAGACCCCTAAAAGTACAACCATCAAAACCCCCAAAAGGACCCCATCAACACCACCAAAATACACTCAAAAGACTTCAAAGTACAACCAAAATGTCGACAAGCGTTTAGTGGTTTGTGTACTGGATATTTAGTTGATCAGCGCTGCGTAGTGGACAGTGAAAAAATTCAATCATCATTTCGCACTTTCGTAACGCTGTCAATTTCACCCTCTACTAAACGCGCCAAAAGAAAGATAATTTCAAAATACGTTTTGTCGGTGTATAATTTAATTCGCGTGTCACGAGTCGGGTGTGGTGCGTATGATACGTGGAACGTGCTGTAATCTTTGAAATAGGACCCGCTCACGTCCACTTCATTGAGGTCCTTTCTAAACACCTTTCACACGACCTAGAAAGCTGAAATTTTGTGAGTACCTCTGTGTGAAACGTTATTTCAAAGATCCCGCAAGTGATGCATGTCGAGAGTCGCGTGTGGCGTGTGTTATGTTTAAAAAATTGGATGAAATAGGCGCCATCTTTTTAAATTCTCTATATTAGCTTCGCGTGCCCGTGTTTGGCTGGCTGCCTGGTACAATCTTGTAATCGCTCTTTAACCCCCATCCTAAGGCCCGATTTTATTCAAACTGTGTGCACATATATGTCTTTCATGACAACACTTTCTGTTAAAATTTGGGGTCCCTCGGGCGTCGGTGTCGCAAAGCATCCCATGGAGAAACTATTTTAAACAAACTCTATGTAAGACCGAAACATTACCGAAACTGGAAACATGTGGGGTAAATTTGCAGAGCGTTTTCAATTAGAAATTCTTGGCTTACTTTGCTTAGCAGAAACGCAAAATCTCTCAAACGTAGCTCACATATTCTAAGAGCATCTAAGATGCTTATTTCAGATTATCTCAGATTTTTCGTTAACTCAAAAAAACAGTGCGTGTAACCCTTACGCGAGGTGTAAGTGAAACTTCTTGATGTTGTAGGGTAAAAACCCTCAAGAGACCCATAAAAGACACCAAAAAACCATCAAAAGACCCCCAAAAACGTCAAAAGAATCATAAAAATACCTCTAACAGATCATCAAAAGACACCCAAAAGGCCATACCGAATTTCATAGAAATCACTTGAGCAGAGTCTTAGTTCCCGAAATTCCAGTCCGTAATGACCGTATCCCAGAATTTCCATAGGAACAGATCTCGGTATTCGCATCTTAGTCCTACCTTCCGAATTTCATAGAAATTGTCGTCTATTTTGATGCAGTAACCGTCATCCAATCGAATTGAAATTTTCTACATATGTGCAGTCTTGGTGACAGTATAAAGCTATGGTCTGATGATGGAATAAGGTACAAGAATTTGTGTAAATTCATCTTTTTCTCGCAGGTCGATTTTGATAAAATTCGCGCTATCCATATGAGTAGTTCTGAGAATAATATAAGATAAGATACCAGCAAGCAGGTCCGCTATTACCTCCGGAGCAAAAAAAAACCCTGTGCAGTGGTGAAAACCTGATCAAAATTGGTCTAGCAGTAGTTTCGAAGATAACCTCCTACATACAAACAAACTTTACCTCTTTAGCTTAAAATCCAAATGAATAGAATGATAAGAGGAGTAAAGGGATATTTAAGATCCGATCGATAGAATGTTTTCGCACGACTCGGTATATATGTATGACATAGCAGAATGGTTGAGTTCACTGCGCAACAAAATGTCACAACTGGATAATTAAGAATGATCTATAATATAATTTTGGAAATATGTATTAGATTTTTTTTAATTTTTGTTAAAGACTTCTAAAGACCCGCAAAAGAATACAAAAAGTCCTACCCAAAGACCTCTCAAAATACCCCAAAAATACCTACAAAATGGCTCCAAAAACGCTCAAAAAAAAAACACCAAAAGACCCACAAAAGACTACCACGACTACCCAAACAACTGGCGAAAGACCTCCTAAAAAACTTCCCACAACATTTCCAAAAGAACCCCAAATAACCCAAAAAGAAATGGAAATCAGAAAGAATTAAAAAAGACCTACCAAAAGACCTCGCAAGATACCCGAAAATCACTCCAAAAAGTTCCCCAAAAGACCCACAAAAGAATCCAAAAAGACCGTTCAGAAAAAACCTACTAAAAGACTCCAAAAACGCTCCAAAAAGACTACAGAAGACAAACAAAAGACTCCCACATCTACCCAAACAACTTCAAAAAGACCTTCTAACAGACTTACCACAACATTACCAAAAAGAACCCCAAATAACCAAAAAAAAGAAAAAAAAAGAAAGAATCCAAAAACGCCTACCAAAGTACCTCACAATAAATACCCCAAAATCACCCCAAAAAGACAATATAAAGGCCCCACAAAACGCTCCAAAAAGTTCCCCAAAAGACCCCAAAAAGAATCCAATAAGACCTTCAAAATAGACCTCTCAAAATACCTACTAAAAGACTCCATAAACACTCTAAAAACGCTTCACAAAGACCCACAAAAGACTCTCACGTCTACCCAAATAACTCCCGAAAGACCTCCTAAAGACTTTCCACAACATTTACAAAATAACCCCAAATAACCCAAAAAGAAATGGAAAGAAGAAAGAATCCAAATAGATGTAACAAAAAGCCTCCTACTTACCCTAAAATCACTCCAAAAAGTTCCCCAAAAGACCCCAAAAAGAATCTAATAAGACCTTCAAAATAGACCTCTCAAAATACCTACTAAAAGACTCCATAAACGCTCCAAAAAGACCCACAAAATACTCCCACGTCTACCCAAATTACTCCCGAAAGACCTCCTTAAAGACTTCCCGCAACGCTTCCAAAATAACCCCCAATAAACTAATAAGAAATTGAAAAAAGAAAGAATCAAAAAAATTCCCCAAAAGGCAATCTAAAGACCCCACAAAATACTCCAAAATCACTCCAAAAAATTCCCCAAAAGACTTTCTGAAGACCACCAAAGTACCAACAAAAGACCCTCGAAAGAGTCCAAAGTACAACCAAGAACAGAGACTTTTTGTTAATTTTTTTTGGAGTGATCGGGCCTTAAGCCCGACGGTTGCACTAATACCTTTATTTTAAAATTACCCCGATTTTCTTTAAATTTTAAACACCTGCGTATCTCACAGGAACAAAACTTTTTGTAAAATTTAAAGAGTGATCGGGCCCTGAGGCCCGAGGGGTGCCCATATAATTTTAAAATGCACTATATTAACTTTCGCTTGCCCGTGGCACGTCCGGTTGTCGGTCGGTCGGTCGGTTTGTCGTGGAAACTTGCCATCAATTTTTAACCCATTTCCCAAAGTCCGATTTTATTGAAATTTTGCACATATATGTATTTCTGGAGACAACACTTTCTATTAATTTTGGGTCCCCATATAAAAATTTTTAAAAACTTACCCGATTTCTTTAAATTTTATACACATGTGGACAACACTTTACATAAAAGTTTTGGGGACCCCGGACCACAGGGTCGTGAGGTGGTAAATTTTTTTTTTTTTAAATTTACCCGATTTTCTTCAAATATTATATACGTGTGTATCTCCGATGGACAACACTTTTTGGGAAAATTTTGGAGACCCCAGGCCCCCGAGTCATGGAGCCCTAACAAATTTCTTAACAAAATTAATCCGATTTTTTCCAAATTTTATACACGTGTGTATATCAGATGGACAACACTTATTGTAAAAATTGTACAGACGCCGGACCGTGGTGTCGTGGAGCCTCATACAAATTTAAAACAAAAATTATCCTGATTTTCTATAAATTTTATGCACAAGTGTGTCTCCGATTGAAAAAACTTTTTGTAAATTTTTTGGAGTGAATGGGCCTGACGGCCGCGAGCAGGGCCATATATTTTTTTTAAGAATTAGCTCGACTTACTTTAAATTTTAAACATATGTGTATCTCCGATAGAACGAACCTTTTGTAAACAATTTTTCGAGCGAACGGGGCCCAAGGCCCGGGGGGTGCCCATATAATATTTTAAAAATAAGCCCGATTTACTTTAAATTTTAAGCATAGGTGTATCTCCGATGAACAAAACTTTTTGAACATTTTTTGAGCGAATAAGCCCTGGGGCCCGGTGAGTGCCTATATAATTTTTTTTAAGATTAGCCTGATTTTCTTCAAATTTCTTCAAATTTGTGTATTATACAGTTTTTCGAGTTTTTGTAGCAATCTGTTAAGTACAAAATAAATTAAATATAAAAAATTAAGAAAAAAAAACTGAAAATTCCTGCCCCGTACGTAAAAGAAAGTCGTGTTTTTTGTTTTGGGCTCCCAAAATTTTTTTTTAAAAAAGTAACCCGATTTTACTCAAAAGTTTGCACAAATGTGTATCTCCGATAAGAGAATTAACACGAAGTTTTTTTTTATCGGTTGCTTTATTTATTTTTTTTTAAATAATCAGACTTAATTCAAATTTTAACCAAATATGTAAACTCGATGGCAACACTTTCTATTAACATTTGGAAGGTATGAGGCTCCGATATAACCCGATTTTATTATAATTTTCAACACAGCAGTTCAATGGCAACACTTTGTCTTAAAATTTGGAATTTGGCCACAGGGCCGAGTGGCTCACTTTTAACTGTTTTCAAAGTTAAACCGATTTTATTAAAAATTTGCACAAATTGCTTGAACAATGCCGTCATGTCCCTACAATGTTCAACAGATGACTGAAATATCCTGTTCATGGACTGCTGGTATAAATAGCAAAGATTTGGCAATGGGCGGAAATCCTGTTGTACTCGTTAGTGCGCAGGATTTTGAAGTCGCCTCCTTCGTCGTATGACAAGATGTTCTGTTGGACGGTTTTATTGGTTGAACGTTCGGCTGATCATCTGGTGGGAGTAGTCATAAGTTTGCAAATAGTCAGGTATGTGTCTGTGAGTGTGAATAATACAGGACGTGCCTTAGGGGTTGGTTGTCATCACGCATCAGGATGGCGGCAACAAATAGTACATTGGATTTCGTTTAAATTTGATTCAAGTGTACATCTCGCGTGTGTATGTGTGTGAGTATGCGCATTTGAAATACATATATTAATAATTGTGTATTATTTATTAACAATAATATGTAGTGAAATACATAAACTGCGAGTTGAAGATAGAGAGGCAATCGAATGTATACGACGAGTACGATTGTAACCCACGCCTTCAAGCACTGGGGCGTTTTGGCGCGCCAGTGACAGTGGGCCCCTATACATATTACTTTTATAAATTGTTCACTTTGATTTAGAAGTGTAGTGCAGTTGTAAGACACCGCTGCTATAGTTATTCATTCGTTCGAGAGAGGGCTAGATATGAAGAAGTACACAGTTATGTTCAGAGATATGCCAGAGATAACTAAAAGCAGAAAGGCGATGCTTTAAAGTTTTCATGTACTTTGGGCTATGTGAGTAATCGCTCAAAAACCACAAATGAAACAAATAGCACAAAAAGAAAATTGTTGGTCGGTTGTGTTTCGGCAATTGTTCATAATAAATAATCACCCAAAATTCGAAAAATTAATGATTGCCTAAATAGATTTTTGGGCAATTGTTGCTTTGATTTTTATTTTAACCATAATGAGTGTTCCGTAATAAAATAAGGTACCACCGGTCGCTGAGATTTTTTCCCATTTTTTTGGGCGATATTTCCTCGCCCAATATTTAAGTTGGTCTTTGAAGGTAAATAAAAATTAGTTATTAATTTTTTTTTGCTACTTTGTCCTTACTTCGGAAGACTTTTATTATGTTTTTACTTTTTATTATTTAAGGCTTTTTTATGTGATATAAAAACGCCCAATATTTCAGTTAGACTTTGGGCGATTAGTTATCAATTTTTTTTGCTACTTTGTCCTTACTTCGGAAGACTTTTGTTATGTTTATAATCTTATTATTTTACGCGATTTTTGTGATATAAAAACGCCCAATATTTCAGTTAGACTTTGGGCGATTAGTTATTAATTTTTTTTTTGCTACTTTGTCCTTACTTCGGAAGACTTTTGTTATGTTTATAATCTTATTATTTTACGCGATTTTTGTGATATAAAAACGCCCAATATTTCAGTTAGACTTTGGGCGATTAGTTATTAATTTTTTTGGCTAGTTTGTCATGACTTTAAAAGACTTTTATTTTGTTTACACTCTTATTATGTTGGGGGATCTTTTGTGATATAAAAACGCCCAATATATCATCATCATTAATCTTTTAGGGTAGTTTTTTTTTGATTTTTGCAGACTCTTATAATATTTTAGGCGATGTTTTGTGATGTAAAAAAGCCCAATATTTCAGTTAGACTTTTGGGCGATTAGGTATTAATCTTTTTTTGGTAGTTTGTTATGATTTTCGCAGACTCCTTTTATATTTTAGGCGACTTTTTTTGATGTAAAAAGCTTAATATTTCAGTTAAACTTTGGGCGATTAGTTATTAATCTTTTTTGGGTAGTTTTTTATGATTTTGGCAGACTCTTATTATATTTTAGGCGACGACCAATATATCAGTTAGACTTAGAGCGATTAGTTGTTAATCTTTTTTGGGTAGTTTTTTATGATTTTGGCAGACTCTTATTATATTTTAGGCGACGACCAATATATCAGTTAGACTTAGAGCGATTAGTTGTTAATCTTTTTTGGGTAGTTTTTTATGATTTTGGCAGACTCTTATTATATTTTAGGCGACCTTTTGTGATATAAAAACGGCCAATATATCAGTTAAACTTTGGGTGATTATTTTTTGATTGATTTTCATTAGGTACGAACGCCAGTTTTTTAGGAGGATTGGTAATCTTCATCTTCAATCCCCCCACATCTCTATCACTCTCTCTTTCTCTGTGTCTTTATTAATCCTTCTCTCACTCTCTCTCTCTCTCTCTCTCTCTCTTTATTTCTCTTTCTCTTGCCCTCCTTCTTTCTCTCTTTCTTTCTCTAACTTCCTCTCTTGCTCTCTATCAATATTTCTCTCTTTCTCTTTCTCTCTTTCTCTCTCTCTGTTTCTCTTTCACTCTATCTTTCTTTCTCTTTCTCTCGATAAATATTTATCTCTCGCTCTCTCTTCATCTCCTTCATATCGTTTAAAGCGTCATCTAAAGCTCACGTAAATGAAAATGTAACACGGCCTTAGTCTCAACTCACAACCAAAAGCACTCTTGTGATTACATAGAAAACAGATCAGAGGAGAATTTCACAACAACTTGCAACCGAAAAATGCTTAAAAGAGTGGAACCCTTTGGCGACCATAGTAGTTGTTATGGAAGACTCGTTCAGGGTGTCTGTGTGGCTTAGTATCGGTCTGTCTAAAAAATCTTGACATGAACTTTAAGTAAAGCGAACTTCAACGAGTGGTGGTGGGTCGGAGAACTTTAATCACCCACCCAGGCTTTTGGGACGAGAGGAAGGGAAAACGACGATAGTATGGGATCAATTTGAGCTGAAATAAAAACGCGTACATTCTAGTACACTTCTTTGCCAGCCTTTGTACATATATCTGATAAATATTTCAGGTGATGATGAACGTATAAGATATACCATTTTCACCGACTAAGCACTTCAATTAATACAACATATCATAAAAATATGACAACCTTGAGTATATTACAGTAACCATAATGCTATATAGAATCATTGTTTACTCCTCAAATATTTCGAAATTTCTGCTATAATTTTACTTTAATTTAAAATTATATTATAGGATAATAATACTATAATCAGCATATTTTCTTATCAAAATCCTATTATCTCCCATAATCCATTCATAATATCATTCTCTTATGCCTTAGTCATTTTAATATATTCCTATAAGCTTACCATATTCATTTTATTTTACCATAATCCCTTAAACAACCGTTAATCAGCATATTTTCTTACCAAAATCCTATTATCAACCTATAATTTTACTATAATAGTCATAAGTTCCTAAAATTTGTGTATAATTATCCTATAATCTTACCATATTACTTTAATTTTACCATAATCCTTTAAACATCCTATAATCAACCGATTATCATCATATATTCTTACCATAATTCTATTATCACCCTATAATATTAACATAATAGTCATAATTTCATTCTATAATCCCTTTGTCATTTTAATACATTCATTTAATCTTACCATATTCCTTTTATTATACCATAATCCTTTAAACATCCTATAATCATCATCATATTTTCTTACCATAATTCTATTATCACTCGATAATCTTAACATATAATCTAAGAATGTTTGAAACATTATGGTAAAATAAAACGAATATGGTAAAATTATAGGAACATATTAAAATTACTATGGGATTATAGAATGAAATTATAACTATTAATTTAATTCTATAATCGCATAGTCATTTTAATATATTCCTGTAACCTTATCATATTCGTTTTATTTTACCATAATCCTTTAAACATCCTCTAATCATCATCATATTTTCTTACCAAAATTCTATTATTACCCTATAATCTCAACATAATACTCATAATTTCATTCTATAATCCCTAGGTCACTATAATATATTCCTATAATCTTACCATATTACTTTAATTTTACCATAATCTTTAAACATCTTATAATCATCCTATAATCAGCGTATTTTCTTACCAATTATCACCCTATATTCTTAACATAATGGTCATAATAGTCGTAAGCTCTTACTCATTTTAATATACTCCTATAATCTTACTTTAATTACACTAATTTTAATTCATAATTTCCCTTTAATAATTTTCTAATAGCAAAATTCATCCATAACTCTTCTTTCTCTAAAATCTCTCTTTATAATCTTATAATCGTGCTACAACTTTCCTGTAATTACTCCTTAGTCCTATAATATTTGTTAATTCATCCTATCATCTTGTAATAATTTTTAAATTACTCTTTTATCGTAGATATTATCTTGCTCTAATAATTCTGTAATACAATAATCATCCTATCATCTTGTAATCATTTTAAAATTACTCTTTTATAGTAGATATTATCTTGCTATAATCTTTCTTTATCTCAGTCTTTAAATCTTTCTACATTCATCCCATAATCTTGTAATAATTCCTTTTAAATTCCTCTTTTATCGTAGATATTATCTTGCTATAATAATTCTGTAATACAATAATCTCCTATAATTTGCCTGTAATCGTTTCTCAGTCTTATAATATTTCTTAATTCATCCCATAATCTTGTAATAATTTTTTAAATTACTCCTTTATCGTAGATATTATCTTGCTATAATAATTCTGTAATACCATAATCATCCTATAATTTGCCTGTAATCGTTTCTCAGTCTTAAAATCTTTCTAAATTCATCCTATAATCTTGCAATAATCCTCAAATTTTCTTTTTATCCTTATACATACAATCCTCTTGCTACAAAAATTCTTTCTGTCCAAAATATGTGTATAATCCATCTATAATCTTGCTATAATCGATTCTATAATGCTGTAGTCATTCGAAAATATTTCTCTAATCGTACCATGATGCCTTATTTATTCTAATTTTATTCCATAATTCCCTGTTGAGAATTCTTTAATATCAAAAATCCTTTATAAACCTCCTATAATCTCTCTATAATCCCATAATCATCCTTTAACTTTCCAGTAAACATTCCTTATTCGGAAAATCATTTTAAATTGAAGCTATAATCTTACAATAATCTTCCAATTCCTATATAATCCTTTTATTGTAATGTTTACAATCCTCCTATAAATATTTCCATAATAATCCTGTAATAACCAATCCTACCATTGCCATGGGCTTAAACGTTCACACGTCGTTCATTGTACGTTGATGTGTGCGCAAATGACGACGTTCCACCTTTCACAAGCGTTAATTGGGGCTCCCAAGTTATTCGATCGGGGGACAGCTCGCATTTTAGGAAATACGAACTGGGTGCAGTTTCATTTAAACGAAGGCGAATGAAGTTATCAGGATTTGGCTAAATGGTTATCCAGTTGCCGTCTCAATTAAGAAAACTTATCAAATGAACGATTGCATGCAGAAAAATTAGCATGCATTGTAAATTTATTTAACAAAAACAACCACAACAATAAAAACATTAACGACAATCAACAAGTATTTGTAATAAGACAGCGCAGGGACATTAGTCCTAAAATAAAAAATTGGGACTTATGTTCCACTGTCCCCGGAACATAAATTCCAAAGGAAGTCAAATCGGGACTTATGTCCCAACCCATTAGGACATAAGTCCCAAAAAAATATGTTGGGACTTATGTCCCAAAAGTAAATTTTGGGACTAATGTGTTGGGATGAAGTGTTATCATTAGGAAGGCCGATAAGGAATCAAGAAAAAGGATATAAGTATATGTCCTGTCCCGTCTTAATTGTCATTCGTTCACTTTGCGTGCGGTGAACATTACAACTAGTAGCTAATAGCCAGCTCCTGCTACACTTAGGAGATTACTCCAGTTCTCAGCTCAATGAGATTTGTCAGAATTTGAGTAAAATCTCAAATATATATGTCCGTCTTGTCTAAATCTTAGTATTGTCTGTCGGTAAATAATTAAAGTATAGATAGACTTACCAAAATGGTAATCACAACCAGGGTGACATTCATGGTACCCGAATCGAAGAAAATTGAACGATCCGTTATGTTAAGGCGTGTCTGCGGTGACCATTCGCCAACTTTGACAATCGAATGTTGCCTCAATTTGACAATATCCAGCTTGAATTGAATGCGTCTGCCTTCCTTGAATTGGATGGGGCCGGTAAGTCCTTTCCACTCGACCTGGTGAAGAAATATCACGAATTAGAATGAAGCAGAAAAAACTGAAAAAGAAGAACAATAACAAGAAGAAGGGTTTGGATACTCCAAGGATTCAGTAAAAACATTAAACGCGGTAGGGTGCCTCGAGAGCCTAGCAGCTATTTCTCTTCTCAGCATAATATGACTCTGACTGTGAATAATTCTCTAGTAGTCCATCCGGTTAGTGGCTTACCAATTGTAGCATCCCAAGACCAATACAAGAAGTTCGGGTCAATTATAGCGGACGATAACAGCTGCATGGAACACCAGCAGCCTATAAAGCCTTCTACAGTCTGTCAAGACTCTTGAAGTCCAGGAATATAAACAACATTGATATATACGACAATGCTGTCCGAGGTTTGTGACAAATCTGGCCTCCAAGCCGCGTTCGATAGCAAACTTATTACCGGAAATTGCTGGCTGGACAAACAAAATTCTTGTGGCCACAAAACAACACACAAAACAAGTAACATACTTTTTCCCTAAATTCGGGTGCACCCTGTACAAATCCAGTGCAGACAACAGCAGCAAAACGAAATTACAAACGACTCTGTTGCTACAGATTATAAAATCCTGATACCTGCAGTAGAATCTCAGGCCACGACGGTTGCCGTAGTTGTAGTGCACTGCCTACACTCTTGGCCCATTCCGCACCCTACGTCTCTTTCTTTTCGCGCATCTTTCAGACTCACGCTCGCCCAAGGCCCAAGACTAGCACATCGTTCAAACTCATGCATCGCTCCGGCTCACGTTCGTGCAAGAGTCGCATCGTTCAGGCTCACGTTCGTTCAGGGCTCGCATTGTTCAGGCTCACGCATATCGTTCAAACTTACGCAACGCTCTGGCTCACGTTCGTTCAAACTCACGCATCGCTTAGGCTCACGTTCGTGTAAGGGTCGCATCGTTCAGGCTCACGTTCGTTCAGGGCTCGCATTGTTCAGGCTCACGCATATCATTCAAACTTACGCAACGCTCTGGCTCACGTTCGTTCAAACTCACGCATCGCTCAGGCTCACGTTCGTGTAAGGGTCGCATCGTTCAGGCTCACGTTCGTTCAGGGCTCGCATTGTTCAGGCTCACGCACATCGTTCAAACTCACGCATCGCTCAGGCTCACGTTCGTGTAAGAGTTGCATCGTTCAGGCTCACGTTCGTTCAAGACTAGCACAACGTTCAAACTCACCAAACTATAAATCTAAGGGACCTGCATTGCCATTGGTCGGGACACAACTGACTGCTCAAAGCTTGGTTTGAGCCAGTAGCGCAACAATCCAGTTCGTGATGTAGTACTTGCTTTACCTCCAAGTGGTGATCTCCGGGTAACTATTTGTATAAATCCTTTTATATGTAGGGTAAAATTGCAAGCGCGAACGGTCTTGCGTTTCTAGTCAAGGTAACGTGGGTTAGCACCCTGCAGTACCAAAAAATACCCGCTACTGAAGGCGACACAATGCCTCAGATCGAATGATCGAATAACGACGACGTTTGGCTAACTATTAAGTACCCGGACTAAGATTGGTTTCTGGAATGTCAGGACGCTTCTTGACTCAGGAAGTGAAGGACCTCAAAATGCCAGATTTCTTCAACTGGAACGTGAGTTACTTCGATATAATTTTGAAATACTGGGAGTGAGTGAAGTAAGATGGTTCGACGCGGAAGAGTACCAATCCCCCCCGACGTGTAACACTGTGCTACTCTACTCCGTCAAACCCTCCGGCAGTCCCCGTGAATCGGGAGTGGGTCTGCTGCTTACGCCAACAGCACGCAGAACCGTTTACAGAATCACCAAAGAGCGGACAGGTGGTAGTCGCTCTAGCCAACATCCGGTGAAAGGCCTAGATGGTGCAATACTCGTTTCTGGTGATATGGGAACGTCTTTAGTGCCATATCTGACACGTTCATGATCTTTCTTGTAAGATCTTCATCTGCTCAAGCGACGGAAGGAGCATTTCTCTACGGTCCTTAACCGTATATTCGCCAACGTTATACACCCAAATCCAACGGAGCTGTCGGAAGTAACAATTTCCCGAATTCGCACCTCAACTCACAGCACTAAGGAAGAACAAGTCGGTAGAACTAGATGGTATACCCACTCCAACGACATCAGCAGAGCTTTTATATCCTCTTGTAGGGAGAGCTTGGGCGGCAGAAAGTTTCCCCGACAAGTGGAAGAAGGGAACGATTGTCAAGCTCCATAAAAAAGGTAGTCTTATGGAGTGCGAAAACTGGAGAGGCTGGACTCAGCGGGAAAGGTGCTAGAAAGTTTCATATGCGCCCGCTTGGAAATATACACAGATGGATCGAGCGGCCTGTCAAGATTCCAATATGGCTTTAGGAAGAAAAGGATGCAATTGCGGCGGTATTATGTGATATCGCGCACAGTGCAATTGCAGGAACGAGATGAAAGGCAGTGGTGGCACTCGATGGCAAAAAATTGCATTAAATTCCGCAAATTGGTACAAAGCGCTGGTTTCCTTAACCAAACTCCAGGTATCAGACAATCTGCTACGAATCATTGCGAGCTAGTTCAGTGATAGAACGTTGTTGCATGATCCCAAGCAATACAAATTCACCGGAGGAGTACCACTTGGCTCTGTTCTTGGACCGCTACTATGGAATGTGATGTACGACGGCATTCTTACAATTAGATGACCTGCTGTGGATGACATAGCTATAGAGGTTGTTGTTCTCGTTGAGGTAACGCAAAAATCTGATGAAATGATCCGGGATGTCAGAGATTGGCTGCATGAAGCCGGGTTAGTGCTAGCGGATCACAAAAGTGAAGCTGTTCTGATGAGTAGCAGGAAAAAGGTGTAAAGAGTGACAATCCGAGTTGGGGGACATAGCATCATATCGAGCCCACATTTAAAATACCTCGGAGTCCAACTGGATCACAGGCTCAATTTCAAGGAGCATCGGAGATATGCCAGTAAAAAGGCATCGCGTGCAGGGATAGCTTTCGCGAGGATATTGCTCAATACAGGTGGCCCTAGGCAGTCGACAAGAAAACTGCTGGCAAGGGTCAATAGCTCGATACTTATGTATGCGGACTTCTTGCGCCAGCTACATGAAAGGAGTTACAGCAGCGTACAGACTGCCGTCGCTCAGAATATGCTGTGCATTCCGGACGATCTCCACCGATGCAGCAGGCGTCATAGCAGGCAGGATGCCAGTTGACATCATGGCAATAGATGCAGCGCCAGTGAGAGACCTCACGAACCAACAAATCAGTGGAGGTCCGCGTACAAGAGAGGACATTCAAAAACGTAGCGAAATAGAGTGGCAGCGTAGATGGGACGCATACGCTGATACCAGACATCCATGTGTGGGTAGCAAGATGACACATGAACAGGTAAACTATCACCTGACGCAGTTCTTGTCGTGCCTGAGGTGCAAGATGACATACTGTACAGCTACACCTTCAGTTAGCCAAAATCTTAGAGACACTTCTCCTTCCCAGTCTTTATCAACATTTGAGTCTGAGGCATCCATAGAAAACATCGCAGCACTACATTTGCATTAACGGAGGAGCTGACAACACGGACATTGCGGACGATCTGCTGTCGTGGCACTCGATTTGTCCAAGGCTTTCGACACGGTTGACACACTCCAATCCTTGCAATCCTTGTGCAGGACATCTTGAGTTCCATTCTCCCCGACTTCATCAAAAGGTTCCTGTCAGCATACTCGTAAATAGCAGGAGCGCATATGTGGAATTATGCATCGGAAAAACTTAAGATTGGTGTCCCACAAGGAGAACCCCCCTTACCCCATCTTATTTAATCACTATATCTCCCCCCCCCCCACTGGCGTTCAATTGATCACTTATGCTCTATTGATGTAAACGAGGTTCCTACCTGACAGAGCTATCTGAATTTTTTTAAGAAAAGGAAACTCAACCTCACCTCTCAAAAATCCTCTGCTACGCTGTATAAATCTTGGACCATAGATGTCAGGCTATCACTTAAACTTTGCATTAACAATGAAACCATCCCTACAGTGAATAACCCGAAAATTTTAGGAGTCATATCCAAACCTTGTGTCATCATTATGATATTAGGCTCTACAACCGGTGTCCGGTCCTGGCCTTCAGCAAAAAGTCTCTCCACCGGTTCCGATTTCGAGCCGACGTCCTGGTCTACGCCATCCTTCCAGCGTAGACTTGACCGGCCTCGCTGTCGTGTTCCATAAATCCTAATCCTATCTAGGGAATCCTTAGTAGGTGCGTGAACGTTTATGAGGCTTATGTTTTTAAATCTGCCCCGCACGCGAAGGGTGCATAGCCGTTCATTTACTGCTTTAATGCCGATAACAGTGGCTTTCATTCTTTGGCTGACTAGAAACCCCACACCGAGCACATGATGTCTTGCATGACAGCTGTCATTCCATTCCCCGTGCACCGCATCTCATGAAATGCTGTTATGTCAGCTAGTTATTTGGACAGGGTATCGGCTGCCTGTCAAGCGTTCGGTCCATGAGAAAATTTTTAAATCGTTTAGCCGTTTGCATTGCCGTGGTCGTCATTGTTCATCAGTGGTCTTGGGGCTCCGTAATAAAAATTTTTTACGGGCAAGTTTATTGGCCTCGCCCCAACCTCACTTTGAATGGAGTAGCCCGATAATTCCGCTTTTCCTGCATTGGAGGAAAATTACCGGCTACCACCATGTGAAGGTTTGATCGCACTTCCACCATTCAGAGATAGTTATGGCCACCTGCAATTCTTGCGTAGGCACGCAAAAAATATTTGCACTAAAGTGAGCAGTCGTAATAGGTTTCTAAGAGCCCCAGCCGGAACTACATGGGGTAAGGACAAATAAGTGCTTGTGGGTATACGTACAAAGCTATTAGTCGCTCAATTATTAACTACGCCTCCGCCATCTGAATGTCATTATTAAGTGACACACAATAGCCAGTCCAGACAAAACACAGCCAGCCATTCGCATCGCCACTGTGTGCGACTCCATAACGAACCCCGATCATCTGCATGACGAAACGTCCATGCAACACAATGAACTGCTGCCAATCCAGTTCCTGTTAGCCTGCCACAACCCCGCCAGTCACGGGATGACGGGATAATTTTGTTTGCGTAGTGACCTCCCTCATCGATACAGTGACACAGGTACGGCATAAGTTACTCGATGAGGGTACGCATACGACCCAGATGCCCCACTAACAAAATGAACTTTCAGTATCTTAATTAAGCCGTATCTTATATCCTTGTTAATGTTGATTTTGAACATGAACCCGATGGACAACAAACCAGCAACACAACTTCCTTCTCCATCCTTCTCATGCAGGGTAGCTACCCGCCGCCGCCGCCGCCGACCACTTCCAATATGAATTCAATTAAGTGGCTCTTTGACTGCGTCCACAACCATGCTGTCTATGGCTGTTCACAGCTAACGGAGTAACAACAGAAGCAGGTGTTAAAAAAATCCATTAACAATCCTTAATGCAATAGATAATAAAAGTGTCCTTGGTGATATAATTCTCGTTGTTTTTTAAAAAAAAAATCAAAGCTGACTTTCCTGTCCATTAAATTTGTGTTGTGTCATTTTGCTCTCGTTGTCCACATATGTGTTGATCCACATTTAATCCTGAAGTGTTGTACACAAATTTTAATTCTTTTGAAAGTAAAACTAAAATCACGGATTTGCATCCATTCTGGTGCAGTGTTGGCGGGCGAGGAAATGTTGAGATGGAAAATCCATGAGATGTAGGGTAATCGGCGGAATGTATCCTGCTTATCAGTCACTCTGTACATCCGTATTACGCGTGGCACTCAAAGCTTTTAACTTTGCAGCACTTTCGACCGAAAATCCTCCAACAATGTACGGGCTTTCTTTATAATGTACACTGTACACAAGCTCAAGAGATTTGTACCCACACTTATAATGCTACGTGGGCGTTAGGATATTGGGGAGAGGAAAAGATGAGATGTTCATGAAATTCTGTTAACCTGGCAGAAATTCCCGTTTGATGTTTGATATGATGCCTAACACCATCAGTGCCTTTTGTAGCTTATTGAGGCTAATAAGAGCTTTCCAACGATACCCATAATTGGAGACAACGCAAAACTATGTCCCATTTTCGAACTAAACTCCTCCAAAAATTTATGGAAATTTTTATAAAATCGTATTTTGGATTTAGCGTCAGTGCTGTTAGTTGGACCTAACTAACAGATATCAGCGGGTAAAGATGAATTCATATTTATGCTGAGCCTTTAAGTCTGTTGATGCTGGTGTCCCTCAGGGTTCTATTTTAGGGTCTTAACTGTTTATTGTTTGTTTGTTATTAATGGTTTACCTGTTAGACTCTGTAATACCACATCTTCATGCAGATGACGTGCAACGTGTCCATGCCATTTGCATTAATTGGATTGCTAGACTTGTCATCGATTGTTTAGTGTGCTTGGTAGACTTGCCATTGATTGTTAAGTTGTATTAGAAGACTTGTGTAGTTGAATTAGAAATCGTCATACCAGCTGACGATTTTGTGATGCGCCTCGTGATCTGATTCATGACTGTCGATAGCGCAATTTGCGCCTCCAGCTGGCATTACTTATGGGACGACCTAATAGCAATTAGAGGTAACAGATATCAGCAGGTAAAGATGAATTCATATTTACGCTGAGCCTTTAAGTCTGTTGATGCTGGTGTCCCTCAGGGTTCTACTTTAGGGACTTTATTGTTTATTGTTTGTTATTAATGGTTTCGCTGGTAGTCTGTGTAATACCACATCTTTATGCAGATGACGTGCAACGTGTCCATGCCATTTGCATTAATTGGATTGCTAGACTTGTCATTGCTTGTTAAGTTGGATTAGAAATCGTCATACCAGCTGACGATTTTGTGATCTGATTCGTGACTGTCGATAATGCAATTCGCTCCTCCCGCTAACATTACTCATGACACCACTTAATGGTAATTTTGTGGATAAGTGGTTAGTGCTTTGGACTACTCATACTACATACTACAATAGAAGACCAAAAAGACCGATTTGCTAGTCCAACTGGCTGCATAAGCAATGTGTAGCGATTCCCGCTTGAAAAAAGCTGCCAAAACAATAACAACAAAAACAACAACAACAACAAAACGTACAGTATACGCCCAGTATATCAACTCTACTGTCGGTCGATGGCAGTCTGCCTGCCATGCGACACCAACACAACTGAAACTTATTGTGCCTTGCAGAAGGTGTTGCAAAAGGTTGCTCCTCGATGGCACGACTCGTCTCTGTATGTCGGCGCCCGACAGACGGTGCAATCGGAGGCAATTACAAGTCCCCACCGACGAACACTTCATTCCTCCTCCACTAATGTTTGGTGGTTTTTTCTTTTCGTTCACAGTATAGAGATAGACAGCCAGTTTTGTGCCCATTCATCCCTGTCAACTTAGTTTTGGTCCAGTTTTGCTGTCCCACTTTTCTGTGAGCGTCAAACCATAAATCACCGTACGTGAGGTGAGGTGCGGCAGCCGGCAGTGGGTTCGTCTGTTTCTCATTCCTGATGCTGTTTGATTTTTGGCCAACTTTTGCTCCTTGTCTGTTGTCCGCCCTAAGAACTTCACAATGAATGTTTGTGTCATAATTTGGACAATCATCTGCCATGCATCGTTTAGTTTTTGCTGTGTACTGGTGGGTGTATGTGTGTCAATGTCTCCTTGGGTTTCAACGACTGTTTCTCTTGCTGTCAGCACTTGTGAATTAACAAGTGCTACCTGTCGATGAACAGCGGATGAAGGTTTCGGGTGATCGCTCGCTGCTCGTGTTAACCTATACAGTGGAATTCAGTATACTTTTGGTTATTGGAGTATATTGGATAATTATAAAACTCGATGTGTGTATGTTCCGTATCGTTCCGACTCCAAAACTGTTATACTGATTTTAATGAAATTTTAAGGCAATCTTCAGATTAACCCAGCGGGTATTCTTGTGAAAGCTTAGTAGCGACCGGATCAACAGGTGGCGCACACCATATAATATTTAAATCAAAATAAAGTCTTTGGCAAAATTTAGACCCGATAGGTGGCGCTGGGGTCGCTTTTTTCTTATTTAAGGACCGATTTGGTTCAAATTCACACCATTTATATTTAAATCAAAATAAAGTCTTTGGCAAAATTTAGACCCGATAGGTGGCGCTGGGGTCGCTCTTTTCTTATTTATGGACCGATTTGGTTCAAATTCACACCATATAATATTTAAATCAAAATAAAGTCTTTGGCATAATTTTGACCCGATAGGTGTGGAAAATGTATTTTTCGTCTTCCATTTCTTGCTATGTTGGTTCGGCTTCATAATGTTGGTCTTTTCACGACCGTTCATTTTTGCGCTCTTACGGACTTTAAACGTTTAGACCCATGCCGCCAAAACGTGGTGGCATTAATTTGGCTCGAAGAACCATATTGTAAGGCATTGAAATACATAAATGAAGCAAATGGATTGTGTTGCGCAAATGGAAAAGTGAAATTAGCGCCATTGGTTCCACCACCAGAGCCATTGCACTCATTGGTTTCAGAAACTGGAACTGATTCTATACATTTCCTTACAAACATACAAAAATATAACAACTGCTTCATAAAAATAAGAAAAATTAATTTTTTTTATGTTGATTCGCGATCTCTTCAATACAAGTCGTTATTTTATTTCTATTCCAATAGATTCCAATTGTTTGACTCTGGGAGTTTTCGAGGCAGAGTGGGTTATTTTACTGCATCGCGTTTTGTTTCCTATTTGGGAAGGAACCATAGTGAGATGCTTCTTTTGTCTATCATCTATCAATCTATTAGTCTATCAGTCTATGAGTCTATCTCTCTATCAGTCTATCAGTCTATCAGTCTATCAGTCTATCAGTCTATCAGTCTATGAGTCTATCTCTTTATCAGTCTATCAGTCTATCAGTCTATGAGTCTATCTCTCTATCAGTCTATCAGTCTATCAGTCTATGAGTCTATCTCTCTATCAGTCTATCAGTCTATCTCTCTATCAGTCTATCAGTCTATCAGTCTATGAGTCTATCTCTCTATCAGTCTATCAGTCTATCAGTCTATTAGTCCATCAGTCTATCAGGCTATCAGTCTATCAGTCTATCAGTCTATTGGTCTTTAAGTCTATGAGCCTATCTCTCTATCAGTCTATTAGTCTATTAGTCTATCAGTAGTATCCTCGCACTCATCGGTAATGATGAGCTAATTTTGTTTGTCCCCCATTGATACAGTGACTGTGTTGCCACTGTACGGCATAAGTGAACTCTACTCTACTCGATGAGGGTACGCATACGACCCAGATGCCCCACTAACAAAATGAACTTTCAGTATCTTAATTAAGCCGTATCTTATATCCTTGTTAATGTTGATTTTGAACATGAACCCGATGGACAACAAACCAGCAACACAACTTCCTTCTCCATCCTTCTCATGCAGGGTAGCTACCCGCCGCCGCCGCCGACCACTTCCAATATGAATTCAATTAAGTGGCTCTTTGACTGCGTCCACAACCATGCTGTCTATGGCTGTTCACAGCTAACGGAGTAACAACAGAAGCAGGTGTTAAAAAAATCCATTAACAATCCTTAATGCAATAGATAATAAAAGTGTCCTTGGTGATATAATTCTCGTTGTTTTTTAAAAAAAAAATCAAAGCTGACTTTCCTGTCCATTAAATTTGTGTTGTGTCATTTTGCTCTCGTTGTCCACATATGTGTTGATCCACATTTAATCCTGAAGTGTTGTACACAAATTTTAATTCTTTTGAAAGTAAAACTAAAATCACGGATTTGCATCCATTCTGGTGCAGTGTTGGCGGGCGAGGAAATGTTGAGATGGAAAATCCATGAGATGTAGCTTGCTATCAGTCACTCTGTACATCCGTATTACTCGTGGCACTCAAAGCTTTTAACTTTGCAGCACTTTCGACCGAAAATCCTCCAACAATGTACGGGCTTTCTTTATAATGTACACTGTACACACGCTCAAGAGATTTGTACCCACACTTATAATGCTACGTGGGCGTTAGGATATTGGGGAGAGGAAAAGATGAGATGTTCATGAAATTCTGTTAACCTGGCAGAAATTCCCGTTTGATGTTTGATATGATGCCTAACACCATCAGTGCCTTTTGTAGCTTATTGAGGCTAATAAGAGCTTTCCAACGATACCCATAATTGGTAACAACGCAAAACTATGTCCCATTTTCGAACTAAACTCCTCCAAAAATTTATGAAATTTTTTATAAAATCGTATTTTGGATTTAGCGTCAGTGCTGTAAATCCATGGCCTAACTAACAGATATCAGCGGCTGAAGATGAATTCATATTTACGCTGAGCCTTCAAGTCTGTTGATGCTGGTGTCCCTCAGGGTTCTACTTTAGGGACTTTATTGTTTATTGTTTGTTATTAATGGTTTACCTGGTAGTCTAAGTAATACCACATCTTTATGCAGATGACGTGCAATGTTTCCATGCCATTTGAATTATTTTGATTGGAAGACTTGTCATCGATTGTTAAATTGTATTAGAGGACTTGTGTAGTTGAATTAGAAATCGTCTTACCAGCTGACGATTTTGTGATGCGCCTCGGAATCTGATTCATGACTGTAGATAGCGCAATTTGCGCCTCCAGCTGGCATTACTAATGGGACGAACTACATACATACAATAGCAGACCAAAAAGACCGATTTGCTGGTCCAACTTGTAGCATAAGCAATGTGTAGCAATTCTCGCTTGAAAGAAGCTGCCAAAACAATAATAACAACAACAACAACAACAACAACAACAAAAGGTACAGTATACACCCAGTATATCAACTCTACTGTCGTTCGATGGCAGTCTGCCTGCCATGCGACACCAACACAACTGAAACTTATTGTGCCTTGCAGAAGGTGTTGCAAAAGGTTGCTCCTCGATGGCACGACTCGTCTCTGTATGTCCTGCCAACAAAAAAATTGAACTGAAGGCATAAAACGGCAGTGTGGAAGGTTTGGCTTTGCCAGGCAAATGTCGGCGCCCGACAGACGGTGCAATCGGAGGCAATTACAAGTCCCCACCGACGAACACTTCATTCCTCTTCCACTAATGTTTGGTGGTTTTTTCTTTTCGTCCACAGTATAGAGATAGACGGCCAGTTTTGTGCCCATTCATCCCTGTCAACTTAGTTTTGGTCCAGTTTTGCTGTCCCACTTTTCTGTGATCGTCAAACCATAAATCACCGTACGTGAGGTGAGGTGCGGCAGCCGGCAGGTGGTTCGTCTGTTTCCCATTCCTGATGCTGTTTGATTTTTGGCTCTTGTCTCTTGTCCGCCCCAAGAATTTCGCAATGAATGTTTGTGTCATAATTTGGACAATCATCTGCCATGCATCGTTTAGTTTGTGCTGTGTGCCGGTGTGTGTGTGTGTGTCAATGTCTTCCCGTGTCAGTGTGTGTGTTTGTGTGTGCGATAGGTGACAATTTTGTTGTTTTACCCATGTACCCATGTATATCGCTGTGTTGATTGTCGACAAAATAATCCCCATACAGTAGGCACTCGATAAATTGAAGAATTATATTGAGTGAGCTTTTTCTCCAAGACTCCGGGAGTGAAATGTAAAAATCCGAACTACAAACTCCTAAACGCACGGTGACTTATCCTTTCTCTGACCGTAATTATGGAACTAAGGTTATTCATGCGTTTAGTTACACTCTACCGAGATTTATAGGACAATAACTTGTGGCTACCCTTTGTGTGAACACATCACTCCATCAAATACAAAAAAGGACACATTTTTTCGTACTCCCTTCACTGATTGCTCACTGTCTGGGACTAATGTGTTCATTGTAGCGCGAGCATACTGTCTTGTGAAATCGCACGTCTGCTGCTCACGCTGTCATGCACTAAAAATTAACCCTACGTGTATATTTTGTGTGTCACAGGTATGCTGTGCTGCTATCCGACACGCCGCACAATTCAATTAGCGATGCGTAGTGATGAAGGTGTTGGCAGGGCAGTGGAGCGAAGATTCCTTCATTCCACATTGTGGACATTGTCGGACAACAACCATCTGTGAGTCGAATCGATGCGGAAATTATTTGATATCACAACAGAAGTGATGCAGTAATCCTTCTGGGGTGGTGGTGGTGTTCCCTCATGCTGTCATGATGTTCGTCGTTCAACGTTTGGCAGATATATATATATGTGATAGATAAAAAAAGAAGAAAGAGAAACTTTTCCATTCCACTGCCATAACTACTGGCACTCACTTTTTGCCAAAAAAAACTCTGATGATGTATCTCCTACATCAGAGTTTTTTCTTTTTTTTTTTGGCAAAAAGTGGTCAACACTTTATTGGTGTCTGTGAGTAAATCACAAAAAAAAGTGAGTGCGAGTGTTGGGACTTACAAGGATTGATGTGTAAACAATGTGTTAGTCGATATCAACATTCAGATTGGATTGAATTGGAAGACGAAAATCGTTGGCGATGTTCAACAATCATGAGTTGTGCAGCTGCCATATGCAAAAAGAAGTTGAAACAACCATCTTTCAGAGACGTCACATGCGCCTTGCATGACACACTTCACACGCGTCACACCTTACCGCTCAGAAATGTTCCATTAGACTGAGCTGAGCACAAAATTTTACCGCTGACGTATGAAAGTTGATTAAAAGGACCTTAAAAAAGTTCAGAAACATACTCACAGACGCGTCGCATGCGGCTCACGTGACACGCTTTACACGAATCGCACCCTGTGGCTCAGAAATGTTCCATTAGATTGAATTGAGCACAAAATGTTTACGCTGACGTGTGAAAGTTGATTAAAAGGACCTTAAAAAAGTTCAGAAACATACTTTCAGAAACGTTACATGCGCCTCACGTGTCCTGCTTCACACGTGTCACACCCTACAGCTCCAAAATATTCCATTGGATTGAGCTGAGCACAAAATTTCAACGCTGACGTATGAAAGGTCATTAAAAGGACCTCAAAGAAGTTGGAACAATCAACTTTCAAATGCGTCACATGCGACCCACTTGACACGCTTCGCACGCGTCTCAACCTCAACCAAAATTTCAACGCTGATGTGTGAAAGTTGATTAAAAGGACCTTAAACAAGTTCAGAAACATACTTTCAGAAGCGTTACATCCGCCTCACGTGTCCTGCTTCACACGTGTCACATCCTACAGCTCCAAAATATTCAATTGGATTGAGCTGAGCACAAAATTTCAACGCAGACGCTCAAAGAAGTTGGAACAATCAACTTTTAAACGCGTCACATGCGACCCACTTGACACGCTTCGCACGCGTCTCAACCTCAACCAAAATTTCAACGCTGATGTGTGAAAGTTGATTAAAAGGACCTTAAACAAGTTCAGAAACATACTTTCAGAAGCGTTACATGCGCCTTACGTGTCCTGCTTCACACGTGTCACATCCTACAGCTCCAAAATATTCAATTGGATTGAGCTGAGCACAAAATTTCAACGCAGACGCTCAAAGAAGTTGGAACAATCAACTTTTAAACGCGTCACATGCGACCCACTTGACACGCTTCGCACGCGTCTCAACCTCAACCAAAATTTCAACGCTGATGTGTGAAAGTTGATTAAAAGGACCTTAAACAAGTTCAGAAACATACTTTCAGAAGCGTTACATGCGCCTCACGTGTCCTACTTCACACGTGTCACATCCTACAGCTCCAAAATATTCAATTGGATTGAGCTGAGCACAAAATTTTACCGCTGACGTATGAAAGTTGATTAAAAGGACCTTAAAAAAGTTCAGAAACATACTCACAGACGCGTCGCATGCGGCTCACGTGACACGCTTTACACGAATCGCACCCTGTGGCTCAGAAATGTTCCATTAGATTGAATTGAGCACAAAATGTTTACGCTGACGTGTAAAAGTTGATTAAAAGGACCTTAAAAAAGTTCAGAAACATACTTTCAGAAACGTTACATGCGCCTCACGTGTCCTGCTTCACACGTGTCACATCCTACAGCTCCAAAATATTCAATTGGATTGAGCTGAGCACAAAATTTCAACGCTGACGCTCAAAGAAGTTGGAACAATCAACTTTTAAACGCGTCACATGCGACCCACTTGACACGCTTCGCACGCGTCTCAACCTCAACCAAAATTTCAACGCTGACGTGTAAAAGTTGATTAAAAGGACCTTAAAAAAGTTCAGAAACATACTTTCAGAAGCGTTACATGCGCCTCACGTGTCCTGCTTCACACGTGTCACACCCTACAGCTCCAAAATATTCCATTGGATTGAGCTGAGCACAAAATTTTACCGCTGACGTATGAAAGTTGATTAAAAGGACCTTAAAAAAGTTCAGAAACATACTCACAGACGCGTCGCATGCGGCTCACGTGACACGCTTTACACGAATCGCACCCTGTGGCTCAGAAATGTTCCATTAGATTGAATTGAGCACAAAATGTTTACGCTGACGTGTGAAAGTTGATTAAAAGGACCTTAAAAAAGTTCAGAAACATACTTTCAGAAACGTTACATGCGCCTCACGTGTCCTGCTTCACACGTGTCACATCCTACAGCTCCAAAATATTCAATTGGATTGAGCTGAGCACAAAATTTCAACGCTGACGCTCAAAGAAGTTGGAACAATCAACTTTTAAACGCGTCACATGCGACCCACTTGACACGCTTCGCACGCGTCTCAACCTCAACCAAAATTTCAACGCTGACGTGTAAAAGTTGATTAAAAGGACCTTAAAAAAGTTCAGAAACATACTTTCAGAAGCGTTACATGCGCCTCACGTGTCCTGCTTCACACGTGTCACACCCTACAGCTCCAAAATATTCCATTGGATTGAGCTGAGCACAAAATTTCAACGATGACGTATGAAAGGTCATTAAAAGGACCTCAAAGAAGTTGGAACAATCAACTTTCAAATGCGTCACAGACGCCACGCGTGCAACGCTACAAGTGCGAGCGCTCAGTAATAATCCATTTTCAAAGCAATGCACAGACAAACAGGCATTTCTGCATTCAAGTATTAGTTCACGTCAATGCAGTTCCAGCCAATACTCACAAGTCACATATACATGACTAACTTGGTGACACGGTGATAGTAAATGAAACTTGAATCCTTTCCCCAAGTTGTTTACTTATACTAATGAAGTCGATGAAAAACTACTTCATTGGATTAGAAGCTATCTTTCAAACAAATCAATCTCAGTTGTTTTGAAAGTTTAAGAGTCGGAAACTCAATGACATTCCTCAGGGCTCCACTTAGTCCCCGGCACTCTTTCTCATCTATACTGATATTATTAAGAGGTAAAGTTAGCTTGTGTGTAGGAGGTGATCTTCGAAGCTACTTGACCGATTTAAAAAATTGTTTCAACAATATTTAGAATGGACTTTAAGGGTGAACATAGGCTATATATTATCCTGTTTTAATAAAAGGGCGACTAATTTTGCAACTAAATAACTAAAGTCGACGAAAAATTGGTCGGGCATCATAATGACTGTGTGCTGTGTGCTGTGTGCTGCGCGCGCTGTTTCTGTGCTGTACGAACATCACGCCATAATGACTATGTGTACTATATGCTTCTGCTTTGTGCTTACTGTAATCTATATATATATATATATATATGTATATACATATAACAGTATGTCTGTTGGTTTGTAATACGACATTCGCAAAAAATAGACAGCCGGCTTAGCGGCAAGTCGGGGATTTATGTGTGCGGGTGGCGGAGCGCCCTGGAAAATATAGTCTTCAATAAATATGATCTGTTGTCGGCCAAATTTTAATTCATTCATTTAATTAATGAAGAGCTGACCAGCGTCCAACAATTAATTAAATTAAACCCCCCCCCCCCCAAACGATGTTTCAATTCTCTCAGTGGGATGCATAACGCGCTCTTGTTCTTTTTTCTACCTCAGAATATATATCCCTTTCCATTGCTATTCATTGTGCTGCTTGTTTTAAGTAGCTACAAGGTTTATTTCAAATATTTGCCATCCTTATTTAATAACAGGAAAATGTTTTTAACTTTTGCTTTATTTAAGTTTTGTTTGTCACATCCGCTTTAAGGGATGCGATGCGGTTCTAAAAGCTAACTAAATACTAAATGAACAGAAACGGTGTGATGGGGATGATGTACGCTGTTGGCATCGCTGAACGTGTGAGTGCAGCATTTGTGTGTATGTGCACAAAACCACAAACACATTACATTGTTTCCCAGGAATTGCTCAACACTCTGATCAAATTGAATAGATATTGCGTTCGGGGTTGTCACCACAACCTCAGACCACAAGCGTTGTTTGCTTTTCAGTTTTGTCATGTGGATGGTTTTGAAAAACAAATCAGTAATCCTGGATGTTGGTTCGTCTACCTTCAGAGATGGAAGTGTGTTAGGATACGTGTATAATCCCAGCATCAGTGGCGGTTGGCGGAGTTGAATAATGTTCTTTCGTATCCCCTTTACTGTCGCCGATGGTCATTGCCGACATAAAAGAATGACACAGAAGTAATAGTGAGTATGGTCGTGAGGACAACATAATGGGCGGTTATCTTCTATCGGTCCCGATAACTAGGATAAGAAGCGGGTGGGTAGTACCGCTACCGTTTTCGGAACCTGAGTGCTTACAAATTAATCCTGAATAACTAAAAAATGAGATCTATCTATCTCGTCGTTTTTTTGGACCATACGCTATCGTGAAAGACCAAAAAGTTCAGGTAGAGAGTGAGTGGTTAAAGAAGATGGTTAATTCAGCCGTTCAGAACCAAACGAATCAGAAAGACCGTGATTTCTCTAAGATGACGATAAGTGCTAAAGTTCTTATTTTGGACCCTTATGGCTTAGATTATCTGTCTGAAAGACCAAAAAGTTCAGAGAAAGAGTGGGCGATCCAAGAAGATGGTGAAGAATCAAAAAGTTCAGGTGAGAGTGAGTGGTCTAAGATGAGGATGAGGCTGATATCATTTTTTGGACCCTGAAAGCTTTGAATTTATTCCTGAAAGACAACAAATTTCCGACAGAGAATGAGTGGTCCACGAAGATAGTGGATACTTTCGTTTTTTATGACCCTGAGTGCTTAATATTTCTACCTGGAGAACGAAAAAGTTTAGTTCGAGTGTGAATAGTCCAAGATAGTTTTTTGGACTCTGGGTGCTTTAAATTTTTACCTGGAGAACCAAAAAGTTCAGTTGGAAACTGGTCTTAGATAAAGTTGGATGCTATCGTTTTTTGTGCCTTAGTGCTTTAAATTTTTATCTGAAGAAACAAAAAGTTCAGTTGGAGAGTGAACATTCTTAGGTAAGGTTGGGTGCTATCTTTTTTTGGAACCTAAATGCTTGAAATTTCTACCTGAACAACCAAAAAGTTCAGTTCGAGAGTAAATGGTCCAAAAAGTGAGTCCTATCGTTATTTGGACCATGAGTGCTAAGAATTTATTTCTGAAGGACCAAAAAGTTCAGAAAACGAGTGATTGGTCTAAGATGTGGATAAGTGCTAATGTGGTCGGTGATATAATTTTTTTCGCCCTTGAGTGCTTAAAACGCCGACTGTTCTACCGTTTATTCGACCCTGAATTCTTAACTTACCTTCCTGAAGAACCAGAAAATGACACTTTGGTCAGTATATCAATAAACAGGGTGTAACATAATGCGTAATTCTTTGGCTTAATAAGATTGAAAAATTGTTGGTCAGTTTGTTGGGCAATCTGTTTGTCAGTCTGGTTCATTATCATTATCATTATAATCATTATCACAATAATCATTAGATCACAAAACTTACCGAATTTATGTAATTGATCAGACTCAGTCCTCCATCCCAAGGAATCTCGGCGGCGCATGACAGATTCGACAGCTTCAGAGTGTGTGACTGTTCAAGGGTCTGTAGGCCAATTGCAAAGATGTACACCGAATCGTAGATAAGGGCGGGCATCGTCTGTGAGGGAGAGAGAGAAAGAAAATGAAGAGATAGAGAGACAGTGGAAGAGGAATGAATGATAAAATAAGAAAATCAAGAATTATGAAGGCCTTCATTGACTAGCTACTACTAGCCAGTTCCATGAGTCTTTTTAATTGAATGGTTGGGTGGGTGTTGTTGGGAGGGAAATTACCGATTGCCACCACAAGGATGTTTGATTGCCAGCTACCAGCCACCGTAGGCTGACCGTAAATACGGGACCTGTATGGAACGAAGCTCCTTTTTTTGGTTAACACAAAAGCGATAGAAAAAGGTCATCAAGTGTGACTACGTGACTGGAATGTATATAGGTAGGTACTCAAATGTTAATTGGTACAGAGATGCCAGCAATCACAATTACGCTTGTGGAGTCGAGGAAGTTGATTGCTCCGTCGCCTGTGTGACCCTACTCTTGCGAGGAGCAATTCACTGTTGTTTTTTTTTTTTTCAGATTCCCCTGCCCTCCTTCCACTCTTTTCTAACTGCGTTACTCTCCTAAGTGTGATCCGCCGACCAACAATTGCAACGAAGGAATCGCCTGATTTGCATTCAGTAAATTCGGCAGGAAATCCGGCAAATCCGACAAAAGATACAAAGATTTCGCGCACACAACGGCGATTGTGAGGGAGCAGGAGGTGGAAGGGGAGGAGGAGGAGAAGGAATCGGAGAATGCACCTGGGGCTTTTATTTCGAGTTATGAATGCACAAAGCAAACACTCGAAGTGTAACTCAATTGAGTACGTCCGTCCGTGCGTCCGGTAGCATGGTAATTATAAAGGGGTAGTCTTTTGCAGTGTTTTTTCCCATCGCTCCCGTTCACCCTTAATCCGTTGGTATGCGAAATTCATTTCAGACAATAATCCTTGAAGTAGCGATACACTGGATACAGACAGAGTGGACTTTGGGCACAAAAAAAAAGATATCCACTGTGGCGCAGAGAACGCAAAGTTATAGCGATCTCTGTTGGAATCAAAATACACATATTGGCACACCTTTTCAATTCTTGTCCTTATTTACTGCTGAACGACATTGCGCTCCATACGCACCTTAATAACTCGCACCTTCCGAAAGGAATCGTTTCTGCTGTCTCCACTTATCCGATGGTTATATTCTTCCATGCCCTTAAGTATTTCCTTGACAGCAACATCGCCCACATCGACAAGACGAAATGACGTGATGTTGACGAAGTTATATTTGAAATCCTCCAGGTCGAACGTCTCGATGTCGAACGATGTGAACAGGTAGTGATACTTGTACTCGTTCATTTGCAGTTGTAGTATCTAGATAGAGTTGTAGTATATAATATATATATGTGGAATAAGGAATCAAATCAATTCAGTCCTGTCTGTTGTTGGGTGGTAAGTATCCCCCTTTCACTAAATTGCTGCGAGTTGTGTCGGTGTTCGCATTTGACAATCGATAAATAATAAACTAAACCATGGTTGGTTGACATTACCGCTAAAAAATTATAATGAAAAATATGGGGATTAAAGCCAAAACTGGTACACTGGCTATACACTGCCAAATGTAAGGCCAATACTTTATGTAGGGGGTTAGCGTTTGATGGCCGGCTCTTGTAAAATCCACCTATGTAAAAATGATGGAGAAGGTAGAAAGAGGCCAGCCTGTCTGCACATTAGTGGAGTACTAATGACCCAAACACCTAACTATGCGTTGCCGGTCTCAAGCCCGGGTAAAGGAAGAGGTTGTGAGGCAACAGATTCGTCCTATCCTCAGTAATAGCTTTTCCCAATCCAAGGTGGAACAGCGTACGCCGATGGATGCATTGCTAAGAGGGAGCTTAGTCGCTATATGCGGACTATGAATACCTGATCACGCTGATGATGATGTATTGGCCCTCCCTTGGCTTACCGTGCTTTGACAAGGGTGACCTCTTTTCCCGGTTTCTCGTGGGTTACAATAGAGAATAAAATTAAAATTTATGAGACCGAAGGACCGCAAACCGCATCAGTCTGGGGTCATGCTGCTGAGGAACATGTACTATCGTTCATTAGGCAGATGGTACGTCTCTTAGAATACTCTATGAGACAGTAGATCTTTCAGGTCGCGGTGTCTGCCATATGGGCTCAAAAAAAAGAGGACCACACCTACACGTGCCCTAGAGGTGATGCTGCATCAAAATGGGATTTGTGATAAAAGTGGAAAGGCTTTGATCCTGTGGCACCATAATGGACCGTAACCGGTCTAAGTGCCGACATGAGTCACTAGTAAAGTAATATCATTCCATAATCATCTTCGAATCATTATGAAATTTATCCTTTAGCCCCAATCATCCCATAATCGTCCCAAGAACCTGATATTATCCTATAATCAGACAATCTTTCCTTTCAATAATCATTCCATAATGATACAATGTTTAAAACAGCATGCTGTTATGTTACAAAAAGTATCCTATAATCATCCTATAATCAAAAAATCTTTCTATAATCATCCGATATTTTTAATATCATCCTATAATGTTCCTAATATCATCCTATAATCAAACATCCTTTCTATAATCATCCGATGTTTCCAATATCATCCTATAATATTCCTTAAATAATACTATAATCATCCTATAATCAAAAAATCTTTCTATAATCATCCGATATTTTTAATATCATCCTATAATATTCCTAATATCATCCTATAAACAAACATCCTTTCTATAATCATCCGATGTTTCCAATATCATCCTATAATATTCCTAAAATAATACTATAATCATCCTATAATCAAAATATCTTTCTATAATCATCCGATATTTTTAATATCATCCTATAATATTCCTAATATCATCCTATAATCAAACATCCTTTCTATAATCATCCGATGTTTCCAATATCATCCTATAATATTCCTAAAATAATACTATAATCATCCTATAATCAAAAAATCTTTCTATAATCATCCGATATTTTTAATATCATCCTATAATATTCCTTATATCATCCTATAAACAAACATCCTTTCTATAATCATCCGATGTTTCCAATATCATCCTATAATATTCCTAAAATAATACTATAATCATCCTATAATCAAAATATCTTTCTATAATCATCCGATATTTTTAATATCATCCTATAATGTTCCTAATATCATCCTATAATCAAACATCCTTTCTATAATCATCCGATGTTTCCAATATCATCCTATAATATTCCTAAAATAATACTATAATCATCCTATAATCAAAAAATCTTTCTATAATCATCCGATATTTTTAATATCATCCTATAATGTTCCTAATATCATCCTATAAACAAACATCCTTTCTATAATCATCTGATATTTTTAATATCATCCTATAATGTTCCTAATATCATCCTATAATCAAACAATCTTTCTATAATAATCCGATGTTTTCAATATCATCTCATAATGTGCCTAAAATCATCCTATAACCATTCTATGATCCTATAATCATATAATAACCTTCCTATAATCCGTCTGTAATCATCGAAATTTTTCAATATCATCATATAAAGTGCCTTAAGTCATCCTATAACCATTCTATGGCCCTATAATCATATAATCTTCCTATAATTTTGCTATAATCATCCAATGTTTACAATACCATCCTATAATGGTATAAATATCGTCCTATAATCATGCTGTGATCCTATTATCATCCATTGTTTTTTAATATCATCCTATAATGTTCCTAATATCATCCTATAATAAAACAATCTTTCTATAATAATCCGATGTTTTCAATATCATCTCATAATGTGCCTAAAGTCATCCTATAACCATTCTATGATCCTATAATCATATAATAACCTTCCTATAATCCTTCTGTAATCATCGACATTTTTCAATATCATCATATAAAGTGCCTTAAGTCTTCCTATAACCATTCTATGGCCCTATAATCATATAATCTTCCTATAATGTTGCTATAATCATCCAATGTTTACAATACCATTCTATAATGGTATTAATATCGTCCTATAATCATGCTGTGATCCTATAATCATCCATTGTTTTTTAAATATAATCCTATAATGTTCCTATAATCTTTCTATAATTATTCTATAATCAACTTATCTACGTTTGAGCAGCATGGTGTGTGTGTGCTTGTTTCCAGTTGGCATTGATATGAGCAAATTGGATTACAACGCGGCCAAAAAGTATCCTAGAAGTAAGGAGTATGGAAAGGGTTAACCGCGAATACGGAATAACATAAATGGGGTGATTTTTTAAAGAGTTCTGACTTTAAAGGGTGCAGGTATTGAGTCCCTTGACATTTGGCATTTGACAACTGTGACAACAAAAACAGGAGGTTTCACAGCTGGAATTTGTGAAAAATACAAAAACTCTGGTACACCATAGGGGAACTGGATGGATGTTAAAGCCTTAACCCTCTTAAATTTATATTACATTCCAAGCATCGCTCAAAAACATATTCGGGCAATAATTAGTAATATTCCTTACTTGCCACAACTAAAAAATGTTGACCACTGGTTCACATAACAATCGGCCATTGTTGAATTAATCAAGACATTCATTGAATTGAACGAACGAACTTGGGTGTTGTGGGTGGGTGGCACAAGGACGAATACGCCGTAATCACAGAATATCCATCAACCGCATGCATAGCTGACTCGTTGCCGTCGTCTTCATTGTGGTCAACGTCGCCATCGTCGTCAACGTCAATCAATCATTGGTATGTCGTCACATGCCATACTCACCCCCTTGAGCAGAATCGGAATATTCTCCGGACTTGTGTCAATTATCAGGTTATGCACTTCCATATTTTTCAATTCATTCAGCACCGACAGGTAGGTCGATGGATTGACTTGTCGAGCATGAATCTCCAGTCCGGGGGTGCGTACAATTTTGCGCATTTGAATGAGGCCTTTTGGTAGGAAAAGGGATGTGGAGGGGAGGAGAAAAGAGAAAAAAAGATAAGTAAAGTGTAAGATAATAACTAAGGGGAGTAGGTATCTATTTACTCGTGTATGTGTGTATGTGTGTGTGTGTGTGTGTGTGGCAAACTCAGACTCGACTCACCAAAATGCTCTTCAAACAGGATGCCCACTGTCGTCCAGTTGAGGTATTGAATAACATCTTGGAAGGCTGCATTCACATATTGCTGTGATGGGTGTAGATTAATTGAGAATTCCTTGATTGTCTCCTCCTCCAGGTCGATGCGTGACTCCAAATGTGGGATATCCAGAGCATCACAAATTGAATGTACATGTGGCCCCAACACTGGGTCAGACGGTCCGAATATCGCCTGAACGCCAATCTTTATTTGTGCGCAAACTAAAACGAATTGGGACGACGGCAACACGAAAATTTACATTACAATACGAAAATTGTGTGATTTTGATGGATGCCATTAAAAGCAACTAGTTTTTGGACCTCCATTTTTATTGACTTAAAAAAATGATTTGTAAGGTTCAGGTAGATAGCAAAATGGGCATTGTTTTATTAAATACACCGGAATTTCGATTGAAAGAAATTTTTTGGACCATCCAATTTCTCGGATGTTAGTAATTTATTTTACATAAAGAAGACCTTTAAATGAAAAAAGGTCAGAAAATGACACAATTTAAAACAAACAGACATTAGAAGAACCATTTGGACCATCCCATTTTTCGGACCTAAATTATTTGCTGTTGTATAAAGAAAATCTATTAGAATCGGGCAAAAAAAAAACGGCACAAATAAAATTAAATTTCTATTTATTTACGGACCGGAAATTTTTTGATCTTAATATTAAACACCAATTAAAAATTATTAAATAATAAAATAAATAAGTAAAAATATGATAAATTGAAAAAGATGCGAAATAAAATTTAGATAACTTTAGGCCATACATTTTTGGACCTCAGTTATTTATTATTTGACCTAAATTTTTAGATAGAAAAAGGATTAAAAGTTAACAGACATTTCGATTACTAGACACATTTTGGACCATAATTTTTTGTACCCCTGTAATTTATTATTCCACCTAAAGCTGTTCCTTGGAAAGAAAAAGGTCTGGAAAAGATATTATTTAAAGTTAATAGACTTTATATTATCAGAAAATTTTTGGACCTAAGTGATTTATTATTTTCTTTAAAGCTGTTCTTAAAAAAGAAAAAGATCTTTGAAAAGCGCAATTAAAGGTTAACATACATTTCGTCTACTGCAAATTTTTTAATTTTATATTTATATTTTCATTTCCAAATTTACAATTTTAAATAACAGACCTTTTAAATATAAGACATTTTTTCAACAAAAAGCTGTTCTTTGGATTGAAAAAGGTCTGAAAAAGACATAATATAAAGTAAACAGATCCTTCAATAAATAGACATTTTTTGGACTATAAATTTTTTTTGGACCCAAGTGATTTTTATTTGTAAAACTGTTCTTTAGATAGAAAAAGATCTGGAATAGACATTATTTAAAGTTAAAAGACTTTCGATTACTGGAAATTTTTCGGACCACCAAATTTTAAGACCTAAGTAAATTATTTTTTCACCTAGAGCTGTTATTTAAATAGAAAAAGGTCTGGAAACGAAATTATTTAAAGTTAAAAGACTTTCGATTACTGAACATTTTTTGGACCATGCATTTTTGGACCTAAGTAATTTTTTTTCCATTTAAAGCTGTTTTTTTTTAGATAGAAATAGGTCTGGAAAAGACATTATTTAAAGTTAAAAGACTTTCGATTACTGGACATTTTTTTGGCCATCCATTTTTGGACCTAAGTATTTTTTTATCCACCTGAAGCTTTTCTTTGACGTGTGTGGTGTAGCTGTAGGAAATGAACTAACACTATCACCAAAGCACAATTTGTTAAAAGAACTTAAACTGAAGCATTGGCAAAGGCGACAATATTTTGAAGTCCTTTGAGAATAACCATTTGAACGTTAACAGATTGATGACAACATTCACATTTTAATGACCTAATAAATGCACATAATACAGCGAGAGACATCCCTACCGGGATATGCATTCAACAGGGAGCAGGTGTCGGTAGCATCGCACTTACTGCATAAGGATCATCTCTTTGACACGCAAATTGTTTTTGCGTCGCTGCCAGAGAATGCGTAAGGAATCCTGAATTTGTTGTTGTATTGTTTATATAATGCAGGCATACATCGGAGAACGTCCTGGAAGCACCACATTCCATCGTTAATTAAAACGTTCCTTTGTCGATTGGTTGTGCATTTGTTGCGTCACGAAACAAAGGATGGAAATTCTTCTTTCTCAGCCTTCGACAATGCAGTTTACCATTGAAGTGCGAAGATAAACGTTGGTATCGCCGCTTGAATGGGTTGGCCATCTCCAGGCGGCAGATTCAATTTGTTGGGCAATGTGAGTGTCTTCTTGAAAACTCATCAGCCATCCCTCTTTGTTTTTGTTTTTGTTTTTGAAATTAGCAAACACGCAAAAGGCATTTGCTCCTAGCTACGTCGTGTGCCTTAGGGAATCAACAAAAGGAAAGAAAGTGATGCCTTTAAGCTTGAATCTTAAATGCTTGCGGCATGTAGTGGTGTGCTGGAAATGTGGAATTCGGCAAAGCATTTTATATTGCTGTTGTAAGTCTTCGAACTATACGTCTTGAGGTTAAATTTTTGTATTGAATTTGTTGGACCATAACTTCCAAATTTTGTTCTTTAGATAAAAAATTTTTGGACGAATTTTGTTAAATTGTTAGCTTTTTTTTAATCCAAAACTTTTCTAAAATTATTAAATTTTATTGCATACCTTCAGGGCTGAAATATTTTATAAATGCTGGACATTCATTACATTTTATTGTATAAACTTAGGGCTGAAATATTTTATAAATGCTGTATTTATATGTATACTTTTAGGATTAAATCCTTAACATACTATTGCAATTTCATTACATTCCATAGAATACTCTTAGGGAGAAATCTTTCAATTAATAATACAGCGTTTATTACCTTTTTGCCGTGGCGCAAGTCAATCAGGCAGTTCACCCTTGGCAACAAGTTTATGCATAGTATACATTTTGGGTTAACTACCTTTACTAATACTGTATCATGCATTACCTTCCATTGTATACCTTAAGGGTTACTTAATTTATTTAATATTGTGCTACAGTATTCATTATATTTAACATTTAAGGTTTTAACCGCGCAACTTAGGTATATTACAGCGTTAATATACAGCGTTAGTATACTTTTAGGGTTATATCCTTCAACTGCAATCTAGGGCAAAATCCTTCAGCTTTTATTGCAATATTCATTACATTGTGTTTAAAAAAAGGGAGAAATCTTTCAACTAATATTGGTACATGTATGTGGGTGCCGTGGCTTAGTGGTAAAGCACAGGGCTAATACTGAGCAGGGGTTCGTGGTTCGAATCCCAGTAACACCAAAACACCGGTAGGCTTCATTGGGCAGGACACCAACTCGCATGAGCGAAGAGGATGCTGCACGGAAAGTCCTTTGCGGTAGCAATTATGGAACATGAAAGCGATGCCGGCCAAGTCTACGCTGGAAGGATGGCATAGATCAGGACGCTCAGAGGTTAGGAATGCGGAATTGGCGGGATGCCAGGACCAGACCCCGGTCGTAGAGCCAAATATGATGATGATTAATATTGTTACGTGTATACCATTTCATTATATACTTTTAGGGTTAAATCCATTATCTACAATTGCAATATTTATTATTATTCATTACGATTGTAACATTTATAACAATGCATAGTATACTTTTAGGATGAAATTCCTCAATTAACATTGCAACATTAATTACATTTCATTGTATACTTTAAGCGTTAAATAACCATAACAATGCATAGTATACTTTTAGAATGAAATTCCTCAATTAACATTGCAACATTAATTACATTTCATTGTATACTTTAAGCGTTAAACAACCAAAGTAATATTTCAACGTGCATAACATTGCATTAGGTTTTCTAACCCGGTGCAAGAAATATTTCACTCCCTCTGATCTGGCTAATATCTAGAAGGCTTTTATTCGCCCTTAAACTTGAGGAGTACAATTGCCATATCTAGTCTGGTGCGCCCAAAACCACTTTGCATCAGCTAGATAGAATACAATACCGTGCGATAAGCCTTATCGGTTATGTAAACAATGCGAAATCAATAGATTCGCTTGAACACCGCAGGAATGTTTCCTGCTTGTCACTGTTTTATCGATTTTTCCACCAGCGGTGCTCAAGAGAAATAGCCAGTTGCATGCCACCTCTCCTTGGATTCAACCGCAATACTCGTGATGCTCTAAATGCTTATCAGTTTACCCGTTAAGCCCATTTTCGGACGTACAGTATAGTTCAGGGATTCTTTCTTCAGCCGTACAACACGTATGTGGAATGCTTCTGCCTTTCCACATCACTATGATTCCCAGGTATTCAAGACACAAGCTCATAGATATCTCATCTTTTTTCCTCCTCTCCTTAACGCCCACGCTGCCGAGCATATAGCCGAGCATTATAAGGGTGAGCACTCCTTTTCGCGTGCGCAAATTATATAAAAATAGCATACTTTTAGGATAAAATCTCTCAACTAATATTGCAACATTAATTACATTACATTGTATACTTTAAGCGTTAAATAACCATAACATTGCATAGTATACTTTTAGGATAAAATCTCTCAACTAATATTGCAACATTCATTGCATTTCGTTGCATAACTTTAGAATTTATTCCTTCATCTATTGTAACATTAATTACATTCCATTGTATACTTTCAGGATGGAAACCTTAATCGAATATTGCAACAGTCATTAAGTTTCATTGCATACATTTGGGGTAAGTTTTTTTTTTTATAATGAAATATCAGATTTGGAAGAAAATTGCGGGAATACAATGTATCGCAAATCAGCGTTTAACAGAAATGTCCTTTATGGATGTTGAATTCCTACCACAAATGAAAAATGCAGCTGCCTCAGTGTTCCCGCTACTGGCCACTGTTTCAATACATAATACTACTCTCTACGACAAGAGCATTACATTTACATATCGTCAATTTTTCCCAAAAAATATAAATCCTTTATACTTTTGAATTCCTTATCTCAATCGCGCTGTGTCAAACACTGAACAATCAAAAATGCGATTCCGCTCTCTATGACACAACTATGCAAAAAAAAAATTAAAGTAGAACACAGCAGATCCAGGGGATATGGATTAGGTTCATTGGTATGCAGATTCCCTTTCTCTCCCCCCCCCACCGCCGCTTATCGGTTTCGGTGCAGTTCCGTTCAGCAATTGATTTGGCACACATACAGGAATGTCGTAGGTCCTCCTAATTGAAGTGCGCCAGATACCGTAATCATCATTGTTATCAACTGCAGTTGCATTAAAATGCGCCTCTGGCCTCTGTGCTGTATCTTGAGGACGACAACGACGACGTGGATGGATGGATGGATGGATCCCTCTGTAATGTCGTATTATGCAAATTGTCGTCTGCTATCTCGATGCACCTACCCACCATTTCAAAAACACGCACACTCCCCTTTCACTTTCACTTACCTTTTTTACAAGCGTGAAAGGAATCGTTCCTGGGCACATACTGGATGTCATAAATTAAAGTCGTGTCAGGCAGGATCCCCTTATCACGATTTATGCTTTGGACGGCATATTTAAAGGCTAGTTCTGCCGTGCTGTCCTTTTGGTCCTCGTGAAAGAGAGCACCTACGGCGAGGAGAAGAAGAAGAAGAAAAAAACAAAAACAAGAACCAAATTAATAGAGATATTAAGTTTAAGTATCCCCTGTGGAGTGGAGCGTTTCTGTATGGAGAGGAATGTGCAGGAATGTAGGTGGTACACGCAGCTCGCCCACAGTGTCTGTCATCGTCGTCGTCGTCCGTCGTCTTATCTTTCATTTTCTTGGAAAAACAATTTATAGTAACTTAACAAGGTGGCAAGTGTGAAAGGAGTGGATGATTGCATGAATATAACGAGCAGTAATCTCTGTCCCAGATGAGTGGCTTTTCAGAGAGCGAGAAATCGACGCCTAATATGATTATCCTTCAATTTTAATAAAAAATAGGTAAGGGGTAAGGTATAAGCCAGTCAACAAAAACAAAAATCCATATGGACATAACCAACTATTACTTAATACAGATCCTTCCATTGAAAGGCGAAACGACACAATAACAATGGGTTTTTCATTACGAGCGCCCCATCGTGTTTCTTTAAAAAAAAAAAGACTGCTTGTGTTTGCGATTAGATATTATATTTCTTTGGCGGTATTGAAAGGTTAGTAGGCACGCTCCAAAACGCTCCAAAATGACCCCAAAAGACCCACAAAAGACTCTAACGACTACCCAAACAATTCCCAAAAGGCATCCGAAAATACTTCCAACAAAATTTCCAAAAGAACTCCAAATTTCCCAAAAAAAAAAAAAAAATGAAAAAAGAAAGAATCAAAAAATTCCTACCAAAAGACCTTTCCAAAGACCCACAAAAGATTCCTAGAAGACCCCAAATACGAAACATACGCAAAAGACTCCTAACAGACTCCCAAAAGATCCCAAAACCATTCCTAAGAGAGCTACCAAATACCTCCCAAAAGACCCCCAAATCACTCTCAAAACACTCCAGAAGGAACCCAAAAAAAAACGCACCAGAAACTCCCTCAAAAAAAAAACCGAAAATACCTCCCAGAAAACCCTCAGAACACTCCCAAAAGACCGCAACAAAAGACCCACAAAAGACCCCAAAAAGAACCCTCAAAACACTTCCCCAAAAAAGACACCCAAGAAAATCTCCAAAGTCCTCCCAAAAGAGTACCACCAAAAAAATTCCAAAAGACTTCAAAATACCTCACAGAAAAGCTCCAAAAACACCCACAAAAGATCAACACAAAAGACCCCAAACGAACCCCAAACGAACCCTCAAAACACTCCCTATAACAAAGAAACCCTCAAAAGACACCCATAGTACCACCAAAATAATATCAAAAGACCCCAAAAATACCAACCAGAAAACCCAAGACACTCCCAACAGACTAAAGACCCACAAAAGATCCCAAAAGATCCAAAAAACCTCTCAAAAAAGACGTCCAAAAATTCGTCAAATGACTCTCATAGTACCACCAAAATAATACCAAAAGAGCCCCAAAACACCACCCAGAAAACCCCAAAAACACTTACAAAAGACCCACAAAAGATATCCAAAAGACCCAAAAAGAACCCTGAAAACACTCCCTCGAAAAAGAAAAACCCAAAAAACTCTCTAAAGACCCCCCCAAAAGACTCCCAAAGTACCACAAAAATAATTTCAATAGACCTCCAAAATATCTACCAGAAAACCCCCAAAACACTCCCAAAAAAGGTACCCAAAAAACCCTCAACAGACCCTAAAAAGACTTCTAAAAGACCACCATAAGACCCTGAAAAGACCCTCAAAAGACTCCCAAAGTACAACTAAAATGTTGAAAAGTGTTGCGTGGTTTGTGTACTGGATATTAAGTTGATCGAACCTGACTTGTTGACTTGAACACGGGATATTAAATAAGGTCCGCGGTTACTTAGAGTATGCTCTTTACGACCCCTAAATGGACTACTGGTACTTCGGACTGTCTTCGTATTGAGTGGCCTATTCGTACACACGTCCGTAATGTGCCTGGGATAGTTTCTATCCTGGGCGGCCTAAGATACCACGGTATCCTAGTGACAAATGATTGGGTTCGAGGTTCCGGACGATGTGCTGCCAAGGCTGTAGCGTACCTAAGCCCAGGCACTCATACTGAACGAACTGAGTCACTTGATGGCAGATCTCACCAAGATCGCGTTGGTACTACGGGAGTTGGCTATACCCACAGATAAGGTTGATCTCTTTGGAGGTTAGCTGAGTCTGGGCCAATTTTTTGGTTGAGGACCCGGTTTCGTTCCGGGCATGACCTACGTATTGGCTGGTGGCTTACTACCCAAATGCAGGTAGAGCGCTACCATGGTAACATCAGGTGAAGGCCTGGTATTACCAAAATCTTTGGTACATCAGAGACCTAGCTGATGTTACCGGTGTGTTGAGGCGTTCTCTGTGGAGTTGCATATCTCAACCGGTTGTCGAGAACCAAATATCGGATGTACGTTGAGTGTCGTATAACAAATCTGCGTCCGAAGAGGACCTTGGAATTATGCCCTTAGTTGGCGGCGTTCACGTTAATCTAAGACATCTCTCTCTCTCTCTCCGACTCCGTCAAAAGGTTCCTGTCAGCTTACGTAAATGACAGGAGCGCATATGTGGAATTCAGAAATTCCTGCTCAAAGCATCGTAAAACTTAAGATGGGATTCCCACAAGGAGGGGTCCTCTCCCCCATCTTATTTAATCTTTATTCCTCGATGCTTCCTACTCCTTATGATCACTTACGCTGATGATTGCTCTGTTGCTGCATCCGGTGCAGATGTAAACGAGGTCGCACATAGGATAAACTACCTACCTGACATAGCTATCTGAATTTTTCAAGAAAATTAAGCTCCACCTCACTTCTCAAAAATCATGTGCTACGCTGTTCACCTCTTGGACTAGAGAAGTCAGGCTTTCACTTGACATTCGTATTAACAACGAAACTATCCCTACAGTTAATAGTCCCAAAGTTTTAGGAGTCCCATTCGACAAACTCCTTACCTTCTGTAGGCACCAGTAAAGTGTGCAGTCGTAATAGGGTTTTCTTAGAGCCCTAGCCGGAACCGCATGGGGTAAGGACAAAGGGATTCTTGTGACGACGTATAAAGCTATTGGCCGCTCAATTATTAACTATGGCTCCCCCATCTGGACGTCATTTTTAAGTGACACTCAATGGAAGAATATCCAGTCCGGACAAAATACAGCCTTTCGCATCGCAACCGGGTGCCACTTCATGATCATCTTTATGGCTTCAACGTCCATGCTCCCCGTCAGGCAACACAATGAACTGTTGTCAAAGCAGTCTCCTCAAGCAAGGTTAACAGAGTCCTTGTGGAACACATCCCCCCTATAAATAAACCAGGGAAACCCGGACAACCCTGGCACAACTTCGGTCAGGTTGGTGCCATATACTTCAGAGCTATACCGCTCGCATTATCCCTGGCACCAATGATCTCTGCCCCAACTATAACCAAGGCACCCATACTACCAACCACCTATTCCTTTGCCCCATTCACTTAACGGATTTGGACGTTGCAGATATGTGGTCCCATTCTTTTCTTGGCCTGCCAACATAACCCGATAACTAACACCACCATTTGTTCATCTAATTATGTGGTATAGGAACTTTTATTTTCTATCTGCTTTGCTTGCCATTAGCATTTAGTCAACTTAAGTACACTGCGAATGAGAGTTTAATGTTTGGAGGGTTTCCTCTTGGTCTCGTTACAGGCCTGGAGTTGCTACAACAACAACAACAACGAGGGAGAATTAACCAAATTACTGCCTGTACCAAGCCAAAATCTAAGGAAGTTGTATGCATTCCGGGCGTATCATCCATCCATGTTACCGTTCTAGAATCTATGCACGTTCACTGTTAAGGCGAAACTATCCCTACTTCCACCACTTATACCATCAAACTGTTCCTCTTTTTTTTTTTTTTTTTTTTCTTCGAATTGATGGCACACCGACCGACATCCATCGACGACGACAGCAGCAATCACGGCCCGTTTGATAAGATGGTAATTTGATGTTGTTGTTGTTGTTGTTGTTGAGGGTATACTGGTACGGCGAGAACTTCCACCGATTACAAGGACGATGACTGATGATGTTCCCCGATTGGCAAAGGAGTATATAACAACTTTCACAACAACAACAAAAATATAATAAGTTATGGAAATAGATACGCTTGGCTTGGCTGCGTTCGAATTTTGCGTGTGCTCTAAAAAGCAAACATAACTAGCTCAGTTGACTTGGTAGAGGGGGAGAGAGGAGTGCAACGGGCCGCAGCAGGTGGATCCATCCGGGTGGTTGCAATGATCAGAGGAATCATTTGCAAAAGACAGCTGCAGTATGGTACTTGAACTTTTAATTGCTAGCAGCTTGCTGCAAAAGTTACAAAAGTTCAGTTGGTGAGTCGGTCGTCGGCCTTCTTTTCATCGGCACCGTGCTGAGTGCCGCGCCGTGCCGCCAGACACTTGCACGGCTTCCAAAATCGATTTGACAAATTCAGAGTGCTACGAAGGTATTTCTTATTGCGAAGAATTTGTGTGGCTGCGCACCACCTCCCACTCCAGCATTGTGTTGAGCGGTGTGGGAGATGGGAGTTGGAAGAAATAGTTTCCAATTACAAGCAGGCAAAACGAAAACTAAGAAGTGTCGGATGGAATCGAATGGAAAGTTGGTCCAGTATACTGCATGGACCATTAAAGGCGAAATTATTAACAACATTAAAGACATAATTAACGCATTTAGTACCGTTGGATCATTTTTTAAAATCAAATTAAAAATGAAATGAAATGAAACGAAACGAAACGAAACGAAATGAAATGAAATGAAATGAAATGAAATGAAATGAAATGCAATGAATGAAATGAAATGAAATGAAAGTAAATGAAATGAAATAAAATTAAAGTAAATGAAATGAAATGAAATGGAATGAAATGAAATGAAATGAAATGAAATGAAATGAAATGAAATGAAATGAAATAAAATGAAATGAAATGAAATGAAATGAAATTAAAGTAAATGAAATGAAATGAAATTAAATTAAATTAAAGTAAATGAAATGAAATGAAATAAAAATAAAAGTAACTGAAATGAAATGAAATAAAATGAAATGAAATGAAATAAAAATAAAAGTAACTGAAATGAAAGTAAATGAAATGAAATGAAATGGAATGAAATGAAATGAAATGAAATGAAATGAAATGCAATGAATGAAATGAAATGAAATGAAAGTAAATGAAATGAAATAAAATTAAAGTAAATGAAATGAAATGAAATGGAATGAAATGAAATGAAATGAAATGAAATGAAATGAAATGAAATGAAATGAAATAAAATGAAATGAAATGAAATGAAATGAAATGCAATGAATGAAATGAAATGAAATGAAAGTAAATGAAATGAAATAAAATTAAAGTAAATGAAATGAAATGAAATGGAATGAAATGAAATGAAATGAAATGAAATGAAATGAAATGAAATGAAATAAAATGAAATGAAATGAAATGAAATGAAATTAAAGTAAATGAAATGAAATGAAATTAAATTAAATGAAATGAAATGAAATGGAATGAAATGAAATGAAACGAAATGAAATGAAATGAAATGAAATGAAATGAAATGCAATGAATGAAATGAAATGAAATGAAAGTAAATGAAATGAAATAAAATTAAAGTAAATGAAATGAAATGAAATGGAATGAAATGAAATGAAACGAAATGAAATGAAATGAAATGAAATGAAATGAAATGAAATGCAATGAATGAAATGAAATGAAATGAAAGTAAATGAAATGAAATAAAATTAAAGTAAATGAAATGAAATGAAATGGAATGAAATGAAATGAAATGAAATGAAATGAAATGAAATGAAATGAAATGAAATAAAATGAAATGAAATGAAATGAAATGAAATTAAAGTAAATGAAATGAAATGAAATTAAATTAAATTAAAGTAAATGAAATGAAATGAAATAAAAATAAAAGTAACTGAAATGAAATGAAATAAAATGAAATGAAATGAAATAAAAATAAAAGTAACTGAAATGAAAGTAAATGAAATGAAATGAAATGGAATGAAATGAAATGAAATGAAATGAAATGAAATGAAATGAAATGGAATGAAATGAAATGAAATAAATTGAAATGAAATGAAATGAAATGAAATGAAATGAAATGAAATGAAATAAAAATAAAAGTAACTGAAATGAAAGTAAATGAAATGAAATGAAATGAAATGCAATGAAATGAAATGAAATGAAATGCAATGAATGAAATGAAATGAAATGAAAGTAAATGAAATGAAATTAAAGTAAATGAAATGAAATAAAATTAAAGTAAATGAAATGAAATGAAATGGAATGAAATGAAATGAAATGAAATGAAATGAAATGAAATGAAATGAAATGAAATGAAATGAAAGTAAATGAAATGAAATAAAATTAAAGTAAATGAAATGAAATGAAATGGAATGAAATGAAATGAAATGAAATGAAATGAAATGAAATGAAATGAAATGAAATGAAATAAAATGAAATGAAATGAAATGAAATGAAATGCAATGAATGAAATGAAATGAAATGAAAGTAAATGAAATGAAATAAAATTAAAGTAAATGAAATGAAATGAAATGGAATGAAATGAAATGAAATGAAATGAAATGAAATGAAATGAAATGAAATGAAATAAAATGAAATGAAATGAAATGAAATGAAATGCAATGAATGAAATGAAATGAAATGAAAGTAAATGAAATGAAATAAAATTAAAGTAAATGAAATGAAATGAAATGGAATGAAATGAAATGAAATGAAATGAAATGAAATGAAATGAAATGAAATGAAATGAAATTAAAGTAAATGAAATGAAATTAAATTAAATTAAATGAAATGAAATGAAATGGAATGAAATGAATTGAAACGAAATGAAATGAAATGAAATGAAATGAAATGAAATGAAATGCAATGAATGAAATGAAATGAAATGAAAGTAAATGAAATGAAATAAAATTAAAGTAAATGAAATGAAATGAAATGGAATGAAATGAAATGAAACGAAATGAAATGAAATGAAATGAAATGAAATGAAATGAAATGCAATGAATGAAATGAAATGAAATGAAAGTAAATGAAATGAAATAAAATTAAAGTAAATGAAATGAAATGAAATGGAATGAAATGAAATGAAATGAAATGAAATGAAATGAAATGAAATGAAATGAAATAAAATGAAATGAAATGAAATGAAATGAAATTAAAGTAAATGAAATGAAATGAAATTAAATTAAATTAAAGTAAATGAAATGAAATGAAATAAAAATAAAAGTAACTGAAATGAAATGAAATAAAATGAAATGAAATGAAATAAAAATAAAAGTAACTGAAATGAAAGTAAATGAAATGAAATGAAATGGAATGAAATGAAATGAAATGAAATGAAATGAAATGAAATGAAATGAAATGGAATGAAATGAAATGAAATAAATTGAAATGTAATGAAATGAAATGAAATGAAATGAAATGAAATGAAATAAAAATAAAAGTAACTGAAATGAAAGTAAATGAAATGAAATGAAATGAAATGCAATGAAATGAAATGAAATGAAATGCAATGAATGAAATGAAATGAAATGAAAGTAAATGAAATGAAATTAAAGTAAATGAAATGAAATAAAATTAAAGTAAATGAAATGAAATGAAATGGAATGAAATGAAATGAAATGAAATGAAATGAAATGAAATGAAATGAAATGAAATGAAATGAAATGAAATGAAATGAAATGAAATGAAATGAAATGAAATGAAATGAAATGAAATGAAATGAAATGAAATGAAATGAAATGAAATGAAATAAAATGAAATTAAAGTAAATGAAATTAAATGAAAGGAAATGAAATGAAATGAAATGAAATGAAATGAAATGAAATGAAATGAAATGAAATGAAATGAAATGAAATGAAATGAAATGAAATGAAATGAAATGAAATGAAATGAAATGAAATGAAATGAATTGAAATGAAATGAAATGAAATGAAATGAAATGAAATGAAATGAAATGAAATAAATTGAAATGAAATGAAATGAAATGAAATGAAATGAAATGAAATGAAATAAAAATAAAAGTAACTGAAATGAAAGTAAATGAAATGAAATGAAATGAAATGCAATGAAATGAAATGAAATGAAATGAAATGAAATAAAAATAAAAGTAACTGAAATGAAAGTAAATGAAATGAAATGAAATGAAATGAAATGAAATGAAATGAAATGAAATGAAATGAAATAAAATGAAATGAAATGAAATGAAATGAAATGAATTGAAATGAAATGAAATGAAATGAAATGAAATGAAATAAATTGAAATGAAATGAAATGAAATGAAATGAAATGAAATAAAAATAAAAGTAACTGAAATGAAAGTAAATGAAATGAAATGAAATGAAATGCAATGAAATGAAATAAAAGTAACTGAAATGAAATGAAATGAAATGAAATGAAATGAAATGAAATGAAATGAAATGAAATGAAATGAAATGAAATGAAATGAAATGAAATGAAATGAAATGAAATGAAATGAAATGAAATGAAATGAAATGGAATGAAATAAAATGAAATGAAATGAAATGAAATGAAATGAAATGAAATTAAAGTAAATGAAATGAAATGAAATTAAATTAAATTAAAGTAAATGAAATGAAATGAAATAAAAATAAAAGTAACTGAAATGAAATGAAATAAAATGAAATGAAATGAAATAAAAATAAAAGTAACTGAAATGAAAGTAAATGAAATGAAATGAAATGAAATGAAATGAAATGAAATGAAATGAAATGAAATGAAATGAAATGAAATGGAATGAAATAAAATGAAATGAAATGAAATGAAATGAAATGAAATGAAATTAAAGTAAATGAAATGAAATGAAATTAAATTAAATTAAAGTAAATGAAATGAAATGAAATAAAAATAAAAGTAACTGAAATGAAATGAAATAAAATGAAATGAAATGAAATAAAAATAAAAGTAACTGAAATGAAAGTAAATGAAATGAAATGAAATGGAATGAAATGAAATGAAATGAAATGAAATGAAATGAAATGGAATGAAATGAAATGGAATGAAATGAAATGAAATGAAATGAAATGGAATGAAATGAAATTAAATGAAAGTAAATGAATTGGAATGAAATGAAATGAAATGAAACGAAAGTAAATGAAATGAAATGAAATGAAATGAAATGAATTGGAATAAAATGAAATGAAATGGAATGGAATGGAATAAAATGAAATGAAATGAAATGAAATTAAAGTAAAATGAAATGAAATGAAATGAAATGAATTGGAATAAAATGAAATGAAATGGAATGGAATGGAATAAAATGAAATGAAATGAAATGAAATTAAAGTAAATGAAATGAAATGAAAGTAAAAGAATGAAATGAAATGAAATGAAATGGAATGAAATGGAATTAAACTAAATGGCTCCAAAGCCACCAATCGCTATAGAAGAGATATATACCACGGTATATACTTTAACCGATGCCATGAATCGCTCCTTTGATGCTGCCTGCCCTGTGATAAAACCAAGTGGCAAAAAGGGGTGATAAAATGGAAGGGGCCTCGGAGACCTCTCGTCTACGAAATATTCTCTCTATGACAAAAACCACCCCAAGTTATTTAATAAAAGCGGATGGTTCATGGACGATCTCGAGTGGGGAATCGTTGGAACTGCTCATGGAGACTCACTTTTCTGACTCAACTCGGGTGTGTGACTCAGAAATGCGAAGGCAACATTCAAACGAAAGGGATCTCGAGCAAAACTCGAGTGCCTCTCATGGTTAGAGGCAATTTTCACAGAGTGTATTAAGCTGACATACATTCCTAGGGCTTGGCAGGAAGTCAAGGTAGTTTTTATACCGAAGGCGTGGCTACCCAAAAGACCTGAGTCCTATAACTCTATCATCCTTTCTTGGGAAAACTCTGGAAAGACTGATAGATGTTCATATAAGGGCTAAGGTAAAACCTAGCAGTTGGGCAAAGTCCCAATCCCATGCTTACTGCAAGGGGAAGTCTGTAGACACAGCCTTACACACCTTTGTAAGCACAATTGAGAAATCAATATACTCCCAGGAGTATATACACCAGTAGCATTCTTGGATATCAAGGGTGCGTTGTTAAAACAGAGGCAATCTGTAAAGGACTGTCAGACCTAGATGTGGACTACCCTATAAGCAGACTAATCAATCATATGCTTCTAGGCAGGATTATTAGTGCGGAGCTGGGTGGTTCCGTCTTAAAGAGGCAGGCAGAGGTGTATTATCCCCTCTCCTCTGGAATATAGTAATCAACGAATTGCTGTTGAAACTGGAGGGAGGGGGATAAAAGCGGTAGCGTTAGTTGTCTCAATAAAAATGCCTCAGAACGATAAAGGAGGTTATGCAAAATGCCCTCCTTATCGTTAAAGAATGGGCATCAACCCGAATAAGACGGAGCTTGTTCTTTTCACCAGGAAATATAAAATTCCAGCAGTTGATACGCCAACACTAAATGGTACCCCAATTTCTGATAAAGCACGATTTCTTGGGACAATCTTGGACAGGAAACTGACCTGGAAACCTAATATAATAGAAAGAAACTTTATACTCGTGCAGGAACGCCATGGGTAAAAAATGGGGTTTGAAACCAAAGCTGGTACACTGGCTCTACACTTCGGTAGTAAGACCAATACTACTGTACGGGGTAGGCGTATAGTAGCCAGCTATAAAAATATGTTGGGGAAGGTACAAAGAGCGGCCTGTATGCTTATAAGCGGGGTGCTGAGATCTACACCAACTCGCGCTCTGGTGGTTATGCTCCACCTTATCCCACTAGATATACTTGGCGAACAGAAAACGGCAATTACAGCTACGCGACTGTTGTGGAGAAGGGGCACTCCACCATAACTAAATCGCTAATGCAGGAGCTGACGAAACTTTTGATTACATAACACCAGTGTTATGCTTTCGAAAAGGTTTTCGGACAACAATACCCTCCAGAGAAGACTGGAAGAGTGGATCCGTAACCGATAACGAAACAAAACAGTTTTTCACGGATGGCTCTAAGCTAGAAGGTAAAGGAGACGGAGCAGGAGTCTTCTGGGACAAGCTGAAAGTAAGCATCTCTGTCCGTCTACCTGATCGCTGCAGCGTATACCAGGCTGAGAGGTGATAGCGATTGAAGAGGTTATGAGTTGGCTGAAGCATGCAATGTACTATCGTCAAAGAAGATTATCATTTATGTGGACCATAAAATCGTTGGAGGCGGTCTCACTCAAATCTAAGGTGGCGTCCTCTCTTAATGAGATGAGTGAACAGTTCAATATAAGGATCATATGGGTGCCGGGCCACACGGATGTTGTGGGCGGGCTGCCCAGGCGGACGAGTTAGCTAGACGTTGTACGACTCTCTCCAGCTGTTACCGGAAAGGCGGAGAAAGGTAGGGAGTCCTATCGCGACACTGAAAAATTTGAGCTTCGGAAAGATGAAAAACACCGACACTTGCAATATTTCAAGACAGGTCTGGCCGAAGCTGGACTTGAAGCGCTCAACTGCGCTTATTTCCCAACAAAGACGTGAACTAAGAACGGTTGTAGGGAAATAATGACAGGACACTGCCTTCTAGGGATGGGATGAGTTGCGAATATAATGACTTCTGCAAAAGCTGCATGGATGAGGAGAAGGAAGAGAACATCATGTCCGGCACTAATGCACAGAAGGCACAAACACTTGGGCAAGCGGATAATGAATAACCTATCAGATCTCGAAAACGGCAAAGTGCGAGATATATGTCGATTTATTAAGAGCTCTGAATGGATCTTCTAAAAAGGGGAAAGGTATAAGATCCGGCGATAACACAAAGAACCGCGAATGGTCTAACTGAGCATTAGCTGCCACCGCAACCTAAACTAACCTAATTTAAATGAAATTAAATTTTTTCGACCCAAAATTTTATTAAAATTTCCATAGAATTACTTTTTCATTGCTTATGCGCTCAACTTGCTCAGACTATCGAACAATGGATGTTTCTCAGAGCTTATGAGACAAACATTGCAATGATATCAATAGGTGGTCATAACTGTTAACTCCCCTCCCCCCTCACGTTCGACCCAAAAAACACCCAACATTTATAACAAAAACTGGAGTTGCATGCCCTGATATCATCCCGAATGCACTTTCTGAACATGAGCACATTGAGGCTGAAGGTTAATATAACAGACACCAGTTGCTGATGCGAACGTAATGACTTATGACAGGAGTCAGCAGTTATTTGCATAAAATTTGGTTATTAAGTCTTTTCATATATGACAGCCTACAAGAGAAGAGAACTTGCAATTCTGCGTCGGTATCGAAACCAAAAAGCATATAGACGGATGCACTAAGTCTTGTGGTCAACTCTTGAAAAACAATGTGCATAGTTCACTTAACTACATGGCGGTCGAGAGGGGACTCGTTTCCACACGAGTCTATAGAACGAACGAACGAACGAATTCAATCTGAGCGTTTGAACAGCCGAGCCCATTCATTCAGAATCCAAAGGCTACGGCCATCCCATCATCGCACCATCACAAGTGTCATCATTTTGTGTGCTGTAACTGAAGGACCGACAACCGATCATCATCCACTGTGCTGACCTGCTGAGCTGCTGATTGTACTGTGACTCGGAATAGAATAAAGTGATGTATCTGTATGCGAGACGGCGCGCTTCCGATAGCCTTCCGCTTGATTTCAAATCTATACTCACAAAATGCATCCGTAGATATACCTTACCTATGTAATGGATTTGTCGCTGTGTGTGTGTGTGTTTTTCGATACCCAAAAGATTTCCAGTGCTGATTGTACATACTCATCACTCCATCAATTCATCCATCCTTCCTCTGCTACTTACCCCCCCCCCCCACAACCCTATCAAGGCCTCTGCGTTTGCAGGATGTACGCCTTTCTGCATTTATTTTTGACAAATTTGTATCTGAATCATGTGCACCGGACCGAATCACATCAAACACACACATGCAATCTTAATTTTAATCAAAATCAAATTTTATCTTGGCGGTGGTGGGGTTGTGCTGGTTGCTTGCGGGTTAATTGATTGGTAGAATTAGATTTAATTACATACAACACAAGTGAGTGATTTGTGTACTCATAATGTGCAATTAAATGGCAATTAGAAACATCAGTTAACCACCAATTGTCCGACTCAATTGTCAGTATCATTAGAGTAAATATTTGGCTTTAATTTGAGAACTAATTCGATGCCAAATCCTTACTTCGATTGTTTACTCCTTTATGTGCCTGGACTTTTCCTCTTTTTTACCTCACCACAATAGCACTTTGACCAAACCACAAATGGCCAATTGTCAAAGACTATCCTTCATCACGCACACTTATACCTGTAATTATTTCTGGGTTTTCCATTGATATACAAATGGCAAACAGTCGTCGCCTATGATGGTACAATGGTATCCTTCCGCTTTGCTTAGGTATATATCGCCGCAACGCATCTACCTATTTCTTGATTTTTGTTTTATGAAATTATAACTCAGGGTCCACAATTCAGTGCATTGGGTCTTTTTACATAAAAAAGTTGCCTAAAAAATCGGCAAAAAAGTCAAAAACGAAAATTCGCCCAAAAACATTGATCAGTTTTGCATTAAAAAATTCGCCCAAAAACGTAATAAATGATCGCCCAAATTCAAATCGACCTAAAAAATCATCCAAGTATATTTTTACATACGAAATATACTGGTAATTTTTGTATAAATTTTTTTTCCTAAAATTGTACTCAATCGCCCAAAACAAATATTTAGTAATCGCCCAAAGTCTGACTGAAAAACCGTACAAAAATATTTATACATTTTTACATAAAAAATATATTGGGAATATTTATATAACAAAAAAAATGCCCAAAATTTTACTCAATCGCCCAAAGTTCAACTGAAAAATCGTACAAAAATATTTATACATTTTCACATAAGAAATATATGTATTAGTAATCTTTATATAACAAAAAAAATGCCCAAAATTTTACTCAATCGCCCAAAGTTCAACTGAAAAATCGTACAAAAATATTTATACATTTTCACATAAGATATATATGTATTGGGAATCTTTATATAACAAAAAATTGGCCCAAAATTTTACTCAATCGCCCAAAACAAATATTAAATAACCGCCCAAAGTCTCACTGAAAAACCGTACAAAAATATTTACACATTTTTACATAAGAAATATATTGGGAATCTTTATATAACAAAAAAATGCCCAACATTTTACTCAATCGCCCAAAACAAATATTAAATAACCGCCCAAAGTCTCACTGAAAAACCGTACAAAAATATTTATACATTTTCACATAAGAAATATATGTGTTAGGAATCTTTATATAACAAAAAATGCCCAAAATTTTACTCAATCGCCCAAAACAAATAATAAATAATCGTCCAAAGTCTCACTGAAAAACCGTACAAAAATATTTATACATTTTCACATAAGATATATATGTATTGGGAATCTTTATATAACAAAAAAATGCCCAACATTTTACTCAATCGCCCAAAACAAATATTAAATAACCGCCCAAAGTCTCACTGAAAAACCGTACAAAAATATTTATACATTTTCACATAAGAAATATATGTATTGGTGATCTTTATATAACAAAAAAATGCCCAAAATTTTACTCAATCGCCCAAAGTTCAACTGAAAAATCGTACAAAAGTATTTATACATTTTCACATAAGAAATATATGTATTAGTAATCTTTATGTGACAAAAAATGCCCAAAATTTTACTCAATCGCCCAAAGTTTAACTGAAAAATCCTTCAAATTATATATACATTTTCACATAAGAAATATGTTGGGAATGTGACCAAAATTGTACTTAATCGGCAAAAAAATGAATAATCGCCCAAGGACTAACTAACTGAACGATCGCCTAAAAATATTAAGACTTTTTTACATAAGAGAAATGCCTAAAATTATTTTAACACAACAAAAAAGATCTACTCAGAGCAAATTTTCATTTTTAATATAACTTTAATGCCTAATTTAAAAATATGACAACCGCCTAATAGTAAAACATTTTTGGGCGATTGTACATTCTTCAAGCTTCAGGCGATTTTTCAATGAAATTAAATGACCAAAAAGATATACCAAACCGTCCAATAGTAAAATTTGTTTGGGCGATTTTTTGTTCTTTAAACTGTAGGCAATTTTTAAATGGAACAATGCCCAATTTAAAAATATGACAACTCGTCCTATAGTAAAAAATGCATGGTCAATTTTTTGTTCTTTAAAATTTGGACGATTTTTTCAATGCAACTTAATGACCAATTTGAAAAGATTACGAAACTAAATGCCTAATTTAAAAATATGGCAAGCCGTCCTATAGTAAAAAAATTTTTGGGCGATTTGGAATTCTTTAACTTTATGCGATTTTTCAATGTAACTTAATGCCCAATTTAAAAATATCACAAACCATCCAATAGTGTACATTTTTTACTGCCCAAACTTCAGGCGATATTTCAATGTAACTGAATGCCCAATCTAAAAAGATAACAAACCGTACAGATTTTTTAGCCAATTATTTTCCTTTAAACTGTAGGCGATTTTCGAATGCTGAACTGAATTTAATATTATGACAAACTGCGCACTAGTATACATTTTTTGGGCGATTTTTCATTTTTCAGACTTTTGGCGTTTTTTTTTCAATGTAACTAAATGCCCAATTTGAAAAGTAGACAAACGAATTTCTGATAATTTTGTACTTTTTTGAAGAGATGACGAATCTAAATGTCCAATTTAAAAATATAACAAAGTATCCCTATAGTATAAAGTTTTTGGGGCGATTTTTCGTTCTTAAAATTTTAGGCGATATTTCAATGCAACTGAATTTACAATTATACATTATTAGACAAACCTCCCTTTAATATTTATCTTAAACTTTGCAACTAAATGACCAATTTTAAAAGATGACGAATCTAAATGCCCAATTTAAAAAGATGACAAACCGTCCAATAGTATAAATTTTTTGGCGATATTTTTTCTCCCCAAACTTAAGGCGATATTTCAATGTATGTATTATGTAAAGCCCAATAGAAAAAGCTCATTAGTTTAGATTTTCAGGACGATTTTTCACATTCTTCTAATTTTGGGCGATTTTTAAATTTAACCGAATGCCCAATTTAAAAAGAAAAGCCTATTTTTTTCTTTTGAACTTTAGGCGATTTTTCAATGCAACTGAATTTAAAATGATGACAAACCGCCTATAAGTATACGTTTTTTGGGCGACTTTTCATTCTTCACTTTCACACTTCACCGACTTTTGGCGTTTTTTTTTCTAAAAGCTTAATTTAAAAGGATAACAAACCACCCAATAGTATACATTTTTCATGGACGATTGCTCATTCTTTTAGGTTTTGGGCTATTTAAAGGGATGACGAATATTAATGCCCAATTTAAAAATATGACAAACCGCCCATAAATATAATATAATATGATTTTTTATTCTGTAAGCATGCGATTTTTCCATGTAACTGAATTGAATGCCCAATTTTAAAAGATAACAAACCGCCCAATAGTCCAATAGATTCTTAGTCTATTTTTGTTCCGTCAAATTTTGGGCGATTCTTCAATGCAACTGAATTTAAAAATAAACCAAACCGCGCATTAAGTTCGTTGGGCGATTGTTCATTTTTGGTTTTTTTTTTTGGGCGATTATCCATACAGCCACTTACTTCTTAAAAACGATAAAGACCCTGTTTCAATACTCGATTGTCTGTATGATGATCTTAACTAAGCGTCCTTGTGAAGGGGTGACGAGGACGACAAAACTTTGGGTACGTGCATCCACTCGTTTGAGCGGTACAACCGCAGCCTTAATTTGCATAAAACAACAAAAACCACCAACAACAACAAAAACAACAACAGTGTTGCCAATTAAAAACGAAAATACAAATTTTTTTTGTGTGTGGACAATTCCTTTATTTATGCATCTGAATTGTTGCAGATAGTTAGTTAGATAGATAGTTCGATAGTTAGATAGTTAGACATGCCAGTATACATAAATAGAATATAATGAGTAAATATAATCTTTTTCACAGATATGTACGAGTAAAATATTCATGTTGTTTGCATGTATATATAGAAATATATGTTATACATTGAGTCAGTTGTAATGTCTTTAGTTTGTAAAGTTTGTGCACTGGATATGGGATAATAGTTCATCTTCTTGGAATTAAGAACAAGAAACAACGCCTGTCGCTGGACGAAACGCTCACGAAACAAAATACCAATACTCTCCGATTGCATCGTCAACTCTTCAAAGTTTCGCTATTGAATGTCCAGACAGCCAGCGCCTCATGTACAGTGAAAGTTTGCAAAGTTTTTCAAGTAGGACGGATATAGAAAGTGCGAGAATCACATTATGATCTGACCAATGTATCCAAGATATGTAATGTAAAGTTGCTGTGCTGTGCTGTGCTGTGTGTCTTGTCGTTTTATTGTCACTTGCTTGCTTGAGGTTTTCAGGTTCAGGCTCTGTTGTTAGATTTGTACACACACACACACACACACACACACACACACACATGCACACACAACAAACCGGGATCTCAAAATAAAAACAGCAGCATCCTGATTATTGCTCTTGATCGTGTCACCTTGGCCACGTAGTTCCTTAAATCCTATGTATCCTTGTACAGATAGTATCATTGTTGTGTAATTGAGAGAATTGTTATTTTTTTGGATAATCGTTTTAACATCAAGGCATCTGCTTTCCACATTTCCATTCCTTTGTTTCCGATCACAATATTAAGACCCAGACTATCCCAGATTGTCATTTTAAAGTCCTGCCTCTGCTTCTTTAATTTCTTCAGCTAATTCATTCACGCTCTGTATCAGTCTGTTCATTCGCTGGAGTAAACTTTCTGGTACTTCTGGGCATTCTGGGAATTCTGGGCATTCTGGTGATTTTGGTTTGCTTTGGTTTTTCTTGGATAATTTCGGTTTTTTTTGTTTTTTCGGTTTTTCGGGTATTTTCGGTTTTTCGGGTATTTCTGGTATTTTTGGTTTTTTTGGTTTCTTGGGTATGGTTTTGGGATTTTTTTGTATTATTCGTTCTTGGGGTATTTCAGCTTTTTGGGGTATATTTGGGTTTGTTGGGTTTTCGGGTATGATTGGTGGTATGATTGGTTTCTTTTCTATTTCTGAACTTTCTACAATTTTTGGTTTTTTTGATCTCTTTCGATGGGTTAATCTTTTTGGTGCTCTTCGTTTTTTTGTTGTTTTCGGTTTTGTTGGTACTTTTGGACTATCCGGTAATTTTGGACTTTCTGATATTTGCGATGTTTTCGGTATTTGTGGTTTTGTTGGTAATTTTGGACTTTCTCGTATTTCTGGTAATTTTTTGGGTTTTCGTGATCTTTTTGGAATTAGTGTTATTTTCGGTTTTTTGGGTACTTTCCGTTTTTTGGATATTTTCGATTTTGCCCCCTCTTCTGGCGAATAAATCAGACCCATCTTGCGGACGCATTGGAAGCATAACCATTTTAAGCCATTTTCCCTGTTAACATGGAAATGATGAGTTTTGACACAGTTGACATGACCGAAATTATAACAGCCGCCGCATTTGACGTATGTTGCACTATCTGTTATACATTTAAAACATAAATTACACTTATGTGTTATCATGAGTGTATCTTTATCTCTACAGATATCTCGAGTTAAGAAATTCATTTTTTTTTTCCAATTTTTTGTCCACTTTCAAAAGAACCACCAACCACTGACTGGAGACACTAACAAAAAAAATACCGATAAGTTTTCTAGATAGTCGACTAATCAAAGCGGTATGTCCGTTTTATAATCGTCGGCGTCGTATACTTTTTAATGTTCCAGTGAATACTGAAGCGGCCGCCACGTGTAGCGATAAACTGTTGAGTAACTCCTTAGAATCTGTTTTCTAGGCATGAACGCTGGTGAGATATGAGTGGGTGATGTGTATCATAATAATTTTGATTGGTTGTTTTCCATCAGCCCACAGCGATACACACACACAGAGTAAAAAATAAAAATAGAAACATTAATTATTTGTGGATTTGCTGAGTGTGTGCGTTCGTGTGCTTGTCTGTGTGTGGCAACCAAGAGTGCATTAAAGTTATCCTCCAAAAAATTGCCATCACCCCAATGTACCTCGAAATTTCCAATGTGCGTCGCATTTTTCTGACACACCACCAAAAAATTAATTGAGTTCGCCCAAGTGTATCCTTTGTCTTCTAATTACCACAATTAATGCATAATCAGCACCAGCCGCAGTCTTTAGGGTGTTTTGTCTGTTTTTGTTTACGGTATCCGGCCTCTTATTATAATTTGCATAAATATTCTCTAGGATGACATAACTTAATGGAATCTATTAACCAGTTAATGGCCAAATCGATTTTGTTTCACCCATAAAATTGTTGTTAACATTTCTTGGGGTAGGTTTGTCAGAGATGTCGGAGGATGTTTAGGACTGTGCATCAAATACACACTCAGATGTGATATCAGAGAACTGGTCATCATAGATGGGGACTGCACTAAATACATGCACGACAGGACAGATGTCCGCATCTAGCGCGCATCTTATCACAGCTAAATGGAGTGAAGCAATCGGATTTATCCAGCCGATAGTACACAACACCAATCTAACATAGGGCTGCAACAGCTTGTTACTTGCTTGCTAGCGGGCAAAACCTTGAACCTCTACTCTAGATACAGGACATCATCATATGAGAAAATTAACCCCCTTGAAGCCGAGAACTGTGCCACAAGAAAAGCGTTTCCTTGGAGACGTATTTGGGGGAACTACGTTTGGACATCGATTTATGGCGCATCAGATGGATTTTCAGAATCAAAAGATATGGTGGCGCTTCAAAGTAAGGACAACCAGAATTATGAGTTCAGAACTTGTGTTACCCTCTGTGGCGCAAAAACTGTACAAGGCAAGAAGGAATTGTGCTCCCTTAGTGGCAAACACTGTACAACGAAAGAAGGAATTGTGCTCTTTCAGTGGCAAACACTGTACAAGGAAAGAAGAGGCTGTGCTTCACTTAGTGGCAAACATTATACACAAAGCAGGAAGGAGTTGTGCTTCCCACAGTGGCAAACACCGTACAAGGAAAGAAGGAACTGTGCTTCACTTAGTGGCAAACATTATACACAAAGCAGGAAGGAGTTGTGCTTCCCACAGTGGCAAACACCGTACAAGGAAAGAAGGAACTGTGCTTCACTTAGTGGCAAACACTGTACAAGGAAAGAAGGAACTGTGCTTCACTTAGTGGCAAACACTGTACAAGAAAAGAAGGAACTGTGCTTCACTTAGTGATAAACATTATACACAAAGCAGGAAGGAGTTGTGCTTCCCACAGTGGCAAACACTGTACAAGGCAAGAAGGAGTTGTCCTTCGCTCAGAGGCAAACATTAAACACAAAGCAAAGCAGGAAGGAGTTGTTCTTCCCACAGTGGCAAACACTGTACAAGGAAAGAAGGAACTGTGCTTCACTTAGTGGCAAACATTATACACAAAGCAGGAAGGAGTTGTGCTTCCCACAGTGGCAAACACTGTACAAGGAAAGAAGGAACTGTGCTTCACTTAGTGGCAAACATTATACACAAAGCAGGAAGGAGTTGTGCTTCCCACAGTGGCAAACACCGTACAAGGAAAGAAGGAACTGTGCTTCACTTAGTGGCAAACACTGTACAAGGAAAGAAGGAACTGTGCTTCACTTAGTGGCAAACACTGTACAAGAAAAGAAGGAACTGTGCTTCACTTAGTGATAAACATTATACACAAAGCAGGAAGGAGTTGTGCTTCCCACAGTGGCAAACACTGTACAAGGCAAGAAGGAGTTGTCCTTCGCTCAGAGGCAAACATTAAACACAAAGCAAAGCAGGAAGGAGTTGTTCTTCCCACAGTGGCAAACACTGTACAAGGAAAGAAGGAACTGTGCTTCACTTAGTGGCAAACACTGTACAAGGATAGAAGGAACTGTGCTTCACTTACTGGCAAACACTGTACAAGGAAAGAAGGAACTGTGCTTCACTTAGTGGCAAACATTATACACAAAGCAGGAAGGAGTTGTGCTTCCCACAGTGGCAAACACTGTACAAGGAAAGAAGGAACTGTGCTTCACTTAGTGGCAAACACTGTACAAGGATAGAAGGAACTGTGCTTCACTTACTGGCAAACACTGTACAAGGAAAGAAGGAACTGTGCTTCACTTAGTGGCAAATACTGTACAAGGAAAGAAGGAACTGTGCTTCACTTAGTGGCAAACACTGTACAAGGAAAGAAGGAACTGTGCTTCACTTAGTGGCAAACACTGTACAAGAAAGAAAGAACTGTGCTTCACTTAGTGATAAACATTATTCACAAGGCAAGAAGGAGTTGTCCTTCGCTCAGAGGCAAACATTAAACACAAAGCAAGGCAGGAAGGAGCTGTGCTTCCTCAGTGGCAACAATGTACAAGGCAAAAAACCACGAAGTACTTTGAAGTAGTTGTACAAATCAGGCTCAATGTGGAAGATGAGGACCACAGTGGCGACATCAACATACCAACATACCAACATACCAATATACCAACATACCAACATACTAACATACCAATATACCAACATACCAACATACTAACATACCAACATACCAACATACCAACATACCAACATACCAACATACCAACATACCAATATACCAACATACCAACATACTAACATACCAATATACCAACAACGCATGAACAGCTGGGACGAATCTGAGTTCGCCCTTACAGAATTGACCCGATCCAAACGAGCAGCACAAATCCACAAGGTACTCGTCAAGGATCAGACAAATTTTGTAGGTTTACTGAAAAAGGCAGATGGTAACTACACGTTGGACCGTGTGAACACAATTAGAACGCTCCTTCGAGTTCATTACCCCGGTTCGTCTACTTATGTTTCACACATATATCCTAATGCTCCAAACTATTGGGCCCGCATTGGTCATAGGCTCCATTCAAACCATTCAAAGCCCCCGGCGGTAATGGCATTTTTCCAGCGCTCTTACAGAGGGCAATTGAGCTCATCCTGCAGGTCTTGATTGCTTTATGCTTTATTTAGAGCCAACTACAGCTGGGGTTACATTCCGAATACCTAGAGCAAGGAAAACGTAATTTTTATCCCTAAACCAAGCAATAGGCCGAGTGAGCTGCCTGAATCATACAGACTCATAAGGGTGATGCTCTAAATTATGGAAAGGCTTTTCGATGTTCATACCAAAACCTGGCTAGATACGTCTAGCCCTCTACACTGAAGTCAGTTTGCATACAGAAAAGGGTAAAAGCACAGAAGGACACCTAATCACTCTCTAGCTAACAAAATAGATGGTACTTTTCCTTCCAAAGAAATAGCTCTCTGTCTTGCTTGCTTGCTTGCTTGTCATTCAGGGTGCTTTCGATAACGCTAGCTATGACTCAATATCAAGAGCAATCTGTAGCAGAGGTACTGATGAGTCGACCAATCAACGGATAAGGACCATGCTTGAAAGTCGAGTTATCGCTTCCTCCTCAGGGAGAGTATCTGTGTCGTTGACTGCAGTTAGTGGTTGTCCGCAAGGAGGAGTCCTTTCTCCCGTTCCCATGGTTTTCCGGGCGGAACTTCATGCCAATGAGATCTGCGCTACGATTTTTATCTTTTCAGATAGTCAGGCAGCACTGAAATCGCTATCGTCCGACACAATGGACTCTAGATCAGTTAAATGCTGCTACGATGCAAGATTGGGTCCCTGATCACCAGGGTATTGCAGGCAACGAATATGCAGATAAAGTAGTCAGTGATGGATCGGAATGTTCGTTCTTAGGACCGGATGTCACCTGGGCGTCCACCACAGTGATGATTAAAAATTGGGATTGTAAATTTCGTCTAGCGAAGTTTCAATAAGAGATCGATTGCAACAGAGAAGTGGAAGTGACTGGTAGCGAATTGGAAGACAACCAGCAACCAACAACCAGACGTTAAATGCACGAATTCAATGTTGAGTTGTCATTTGAGTGGATAGCAATGGATACGGAAATTCGTGATGTTGTCAGGAGCTACATTGTGGACGCGAGCAGCCAGATGAAAATGTGATACGATAGTGTGAGCAGCAAACTGTGAAGGAGGAGGCTATGGCCCATCATAATCCCGAAAAAAAAAGAGAAATGCCGAAAATCTCGTCTGAAATTCAAAGACATTTTGAGAAGGCCCGTACAGGATCATCAAGTGGTGTACTGATATTTCAGCTTTCCATTACAAGATGCCAGCATCGTTCCAGCCCTTTCTAATCACAATCAATATCTACCGCCGTCCTATACAGAATTTATTGCAAATATTTTTCAGTCCCAATGTATCCCAATGCGTATTACTCTTTGTCCTTAAATCTGGTCGTAATGTATGATGTAATTGTCGTTTCTAGTGTCAATCGAGTTCAGAGTGTTGTTGATGATACAATGTCCACGATGTAATGAAGGATTTTTCGCTCCACCACATCACTGCCATCACCTTCATCACTACGCAACGCTAATTAAATTGTTTATGCCCACGTGCGGCGTGTCCGGATAGCAGCACAGCATATCTGTCGTGTGCACAGAATATACTCGTCGGGTTAATTTGAGTGCATGACAGCATGAGCAGCAGACTATAGATTTCACAACGCAATATGCTCACGCTACAATGAACACATTAGTCTCAGTGAGCAATCTGTGAAGGGAGCACGTGTCCTTTTTAAGTTCTCTATATGAACTTTGCGTGCACGTGGCTGGCTGCGTGGCTGGCTGGCTGGTGAGATTTTCTGATCAATTTTTAACCCACTTCCCAAAGCCCAATTTTATTGAACATTCGATTCCGGAGATTCTATAATGATGAGAACTATGTCGACATCGTGAGGAGAATTAAGCTCGGTAGGTTCTGGCGGGCAGGACATCTAGCTTGCATGAGCGAATAGGATTCTGCTCGGAGAATCCTTTGTGGTGGACAACGAGGCCGGCTTCCTAAGCTTCCTGGCGCAGACCAGGACCGGGAAATCGGGTCCGGTGATGAGATTTTTTTACGGGAGTCCAGCACCGGACAACGGTTGTAGAGCTAAATATGATGATGACTAATATTGGTACATGCATTCCATTTCATTGTATACTTTTAGGGTTAAATTCTTTATATACAAATGCAACATTTATTATTATTCATTACGATTGCAACATTAATTACATTTCATTGTATACTTTAAGCGTTAAATAACCATAACAATGCATAGTATGTATACTTTTAGGATAAAAGCCCTCAACTAATATTGCAGCATTAATTCCATTTCATTGTATACTTTAAGCGTTAAATAGCCCAACTAATATTGCAACGTTCGTAACATTGAATAGTATACTTTTAGGATAAAATCCCTCAACTAATATTGCAACATTAATTCCATTTCATTGTATGATTTAATCGTTAAATCACTCAACTAATATTGCAATGTTTATAACATTGCATTGTATACTTTTAGGATAAAATCCCCCAACTAATATTGCAACATTAATTACATTTCATTGTATAATTTAAGCGTTAAATAATCCAAATTATATTGCAACGTTTGTAACATTGCATAGTATACTTTTAGGATAAAATACCTCAACTAGTATTGCAACATTAATTACATTTCATTGTATGATTTAATCGTTGAATAACCCAACTAATATTGCAACGTTCGTAACATTGCATAGTCTACTTTTAGGATAAAGTCCCTCAACTTATATTGCAACATTAATTACATTTCATTGTATACTTTAAGCGTTAAATAATCCAACTTATATTGCAACGTTTGTAACATTGCATTATATGCTTTTAGGACAAAATCCCTCAACTAATATTGCAACATTCATTGCATTTCGTTGAATAACTTTAGAATTTATTCCTTCATCTATTGTAACAGTAATTACATTTTATTGTATACTTTCAGGATGAAAACCTTAATCGAATATTGCAACAGTCATTAAGTTTCATTGCATACATTTGGGGTAAGTTTTATTTTTGAAATATCAGATTTGGAAGAAAATTGCGGGAATACAATGTACCGCAAATCAGTGTTTACAGAAATTTCCTTTATCGATGTTGAATTCCTACCAAAAATGAAAAATGCAGCTGCCTCAGTGTTCCCGATACTGGCCACTGTTTCAATACATAATACTACTCTCTACGACAAGAGCATTACATTTACATATCGTCAATTTTTCCCAAAAAATATAAATCCTTTATACTTTAGAATTCCTTATCTCAATCGCGCTGTGTCAAACACTGAACAATCAAAAATGCGATTCCGTTCTCTATGACACAACTATGCAAAAAAAAATGAAAGTAGAACACAGCAGATCCAGGGGATATGGATTAGGTTCATTGGTATGCAGATTCCCTTTCTCTCCCCCACTCCACCGCTTACCGTTTATCGGTTTCGGTGCAGTTCCGTTCAGCAATCGATTTGGCACACATACAGGAATATCGTAGGTCCTCCAAATTAAAGTGCGCCAGATACCGTAATCATCATTGTTATCAACTGCAGTTGCATTGGGCATACGCCTCTGCTCTCTGTGCTGGATCTATCAGATATCAGATCGTGCGCAGACTCACAGTGGCTAAGATTGCTTTGTAAACACCTAACCATTTCGTTTTGTAATTTCTGGCATCGCCTTTCTGTATGCTGGGCATCTGAAACTTCCCATTGCCATTGCATGCTTATTTCCAGCGTTTATTTCAGCTTCACAAGTGGCACAATTCAAATCTGATTTACACGTTTTGGCGCCGGAACCGTGTGGTTCCGCATCTTAAACAATGCCCTAATTAGGCTGTTCCTTAACACCGTGCTGCTCTATGTCCGTCTTCGAGGCATCTGAGGCATCGAGTTAGTTTGATGCATTCACGTTTCCTGTATCCGTGCAGTATCGTATCTCGTGTCTTACCCAACCCAATCGAATCCGTTCACTCGTGACCAGTGTTTCCACATCTTTGGCAGTTAGGTTGACAACTTCCCTGTTAGCGTCCCCTGTCGAGTAGGACGTATGGATTGTACTACAACAGGGCCTACAGTCAGGAATTGCTCCGCAATTGCAATAACGATTTCATTCGACGTAGAGACTTCATCGAAATCACGCCATTCGACGGCATTCACACAAAAGGTAGCCACAAATAATTATCCTATACATCTCGGTAGTGTTTAACTAAACGCGTGACTATCCTTAGTTCTATATTTTCGGTCGGAGAAAGGATAAGTCACCTTGCGTTTAGGAGTTTGTAGTTCGGATTTTTACATTTCACTCCCGGTGGCTTGGAGAAAAAGCCCACTCAATATAATAAACAATGGAAACATGACCTGTTTTTTGTTTTCTTCACTTTATCGAGTGTCTACTGTATGGGGATTATTTTGTCGACAATGAACACAGCGATATACATGGGTACATGGGTTAAGCAACAAAATTGTCACCTATATCGCACACACAAACACACTGACACGGGAAGACATTGACACACACACACACACACCGGCACACAGCACAAACTAAACGATGCATGGCAGATGATTGTCCAAATTATGACACAAACATTCATTGCGAAATTCTTGGGGCGGACAAGAGACAAGGAGCAAAAGTCCTGGCCAAAAATCAAACAGCATCAGGAATGGGAAACAGACGAACCACCTGCCGGCTGCCGCACCTCACCTCACGTACGGTGATTTATGGTTTGACGCTCACAGAAAAGTGGGACAGCAAAACTGGACCAAAACTAAGTTGACAGGGATGAATGGGCACAAAACTGGCTGTCTATCTGTATACTGTGGACGAAAAGAAAAAACCACCAAACATTAGTGGAGGAGGAATGAAGTGTTCGTCGGTGGGGACTTGTAATTGCCTCCGATTGCACCGTCTGGCGTGTGAGAAATGTGCCGGCGCCGACAGTGCCCTCCACACCGCCGTTTTATGCCTTCAGTTCAATTTTTTTTGGCAGGACATACAGAGACGAGTCTTGGCAGGGGCTAACGTTTGTCGTACCATCGAGGAGCAACCTTTTGCAACACCTTCTGCAAGGCACAATAAGTTCCAGTTGCATGGCAGGCAGACTGCCATCGACCGACAGCAGAGTTGATATACTGGGCGTATACTGTACGTTTTGTTGTTGTTGTTATTGTTTTGGCAGCTTTTTTCAAGCGGGAATCGCTACACATTGCTTATGCTGCAAGTTGGACTAGCAAATCGGTCTTTTTGGTCTTCTATTGTAGTATGAGTAGTCCAAAGCACTAACCATTTATCCACAAAATTACCATTAAGTGGTTTCATGAGTAATGTTAGCGGGAGGAGCGAATTGCATTATCGACAGTCACAAATCAGATCACAAAATCGTCAGCTGGTATGATGATTTCTAATCCAACTTAACAAGCAATGACAAGTCTTCCAATCCAACTTACCAATCAATGACAAGTCTAGCAATCCAATTAATGCAAATGGCATGGACACGTTGCACGTCATCTGCATAAAGATGTGGTATTACACAGACTACCAGCGAAACCATTAATAACAAACAATAAACAATAAAGTCCCTAAAGTAGAACCCTGAGGGACACCAGCATCAACAGACTTAAAGGCTCAGCGTAAATATGAATTCATCTTTACCCGCTGATATCTGTTAGCTCTAATTGCTATTAGGTCGTCCCATAAGTAATGGCAGCTGGAGGCGCAAATTTTGCTATCGACAGTCATGAATCAGATCCCGAGGCTCATCACAAAATCGTCAGCTGGTAAGACGATTTCTAATTCAACTACACAAGTCCTCTAATACAATTTAACAATCGATGACAAGTCTTCCAATCAAAATAATTCAAATGGCATGGAAACATTGCACGTCATCTGCATAAAGATGTGGTATTACTTAGACTACCAGGTAAACCATTAATAACAAACAATAAACAATAAAGTCCCTAAAGTAGAACCCTGAGGGACACCAGCATCAACAGACTTAAAGGCTCAGCATAAATATGAATTCATCTTCAGCCGCTGATATCTGTTAGTTAGGTCCAACTAACAGCACTGACGCTAAATCCAAACTACGATTTTATAAAAATTTCCATAAATTTTTGGAGGAGTTTAGTTCGAAAATGGGACATAGTTTTGCGTTGTTACCAATTATGGGTATCGTTGGAAAGCTCTTATTAGCCTCAATAAGCTACAAAAGGCACTGATGGTGTTAGGCATCATATCAAACATCAAACGGGAATTTCTGCCAGGCTAACAGAATTTCATGAACATCTCATCTTTTCCTCTCCCCAATATCCTAACGCCCACGTAGCATTATAAGTGTGGGTACAAATCTCTTGAGCGTGTGTACATTATAAAGAAAGCCCGTACATTGTTGGAGGAAAGTGCTGCAAAGTTAAAAGCTTTCAGTGCCACGAGTAATACGGATGTACAGAGTGACTGTTAAGCAGGATACATTTCGCCGATTACCCATCGACTAGCAAGCTACATCTCATGGATTTTCCATCTCAACATTTCCTCGCCCGCCAACACTGCACCAGAATGTCTGCAAATCCGGGATTTTACTTTTGCTTTTAAAAGAATTAAAATTTGTGTACAACACTTGTGACACATATGTGGACAACGAGAGCAAAAGGCCACAACTTAATGGAAAGGAAAGTCAGATTTGATCTTTTTTTAAAAAAAAAACGAGAATTATATCACCAAGGACACTTTTATGATCCTTTGCATTAAGGATTGTTAGTGCATTGTTTACTCCTGCTTCTGGTGGGGAATATACATCCTGTCATTGTTACTCCGCAGGCGGTGCACAGCCATAGACAGCATCGTTGTGGACGCAGCCAAAGAGCCACTTAATTGTATTCATATTGGAAGTGGTTGGCGGCGGTGGCGGCGGCGACGGGTAGCTACCCTACATGAAATGGAAGCTGTGTTGTTGGCTTGTTGTCCATCGAGTTCGTGTTCAACATCAACATTAATGGGGATGTAAGATACGACTAAATTTAGTTACTGAAAGTTCATTTTGTTGGTGGGGCATCTGGGTCGTATGCGTAACCTCATCGAGTACTTAGGCCGTCTGTGTCACTGTATCGATGGAGGACGTCACTACGTAAACAAAATTAGCTCGTCATTATCGAAATATTCGGAGACACTAGTGATTGACTGACTAATTGACCGACTGACCGAATGACTAATAGTGTAACGGAGTTTTCCCAGCCAAGGGTAAACTGAGCGTGACCAGGGTTCAGTGGAAAGGGGTCGTTACAATAAAATTTATATTTGGTGACTCTGCGAACTATTTTCTTTATTTTTTCCTTATTTCTTATAATTTAACGTGAGCCTGGGACAAGCAAGGATCCTGAGCTATGCGTGAGCGTGAGCCTGATACGAGCGTAGACCCTCAGCGATGCGTGCGCGTGAAACTGAGACGAGCGGCAATCCTGAGCGACTTGTGGGCGTGAGCCAGACACGAACTGATAAAATGATTGACTGATAAACTGATAAACTGATAGACTGATAGGCTGATAGGCTGATAAACTGATAAACTGATAAACTGATAAACTGATAAACTGATAAACTGATAAACTGATAGACTGATAGACTGATAAACTGATAAACTGGTAAACTGATAAACTGATGAACTGATAAACTGATAAACTGATTAACCGATAAACTGATAAGCTGATAAGCTGATAAACTGATAAACTGATGAACTGATAAACTTATGAACTGATAAACTGATGAACTGATAAACTGATAAACTGATAAACTGATAAACTGATAAACTGATAAACTGATAGACTGATAAACTGACAAACTGATAGACTGATGCACTGATGAACTGATAAACTGATAAACTGATAAACTGATAAACTGATAGACTGATAAACTGATAAACTGATAAACTGATAAACTGATAAACTGATAAACTGATAAACTGATGAACTGATGAACTGATAAACTGATAAACTGATAAACTGATAAACTGATAGACTGATAAACTGATAAACTGATAAACTGATAAACTGATGAACTGATGAACTGATTGACTGATAAACTGATAAACTGATAGACTGATTGACTGATTGGCTGATTTGATGATGATGATGATGATAAATGGAGTGCATACTAGTAGCACTGCGACCCATCGGGATCTATTGCGCTTCTGTCTGACTTGTGCTTTGGGGACAGTTCATGCCGGTCCCCTTCATACCATTTGTTCTTAGGAACCTAATGATATGGGGGTTGTTCAGTGAATGTCGCAAAGACTCCTTGATTTCCAGATTGGTTCCCATATGTTATCTTCTCTGTCGGATCATTGCTGTTGTGCATTGGTTAAGAATGTGGCACCGGGGTCTCCCCGCTACTCCACAAAGCCTGCAGCTACCATTCACTTCTATTCTTAGTTTCTTTAGGTGCCCTTTTAGTTTACAATGACCTGTTAGGAAACCCGTAATGATTCTTACGCTACTTCTGCTGTGTTCGCAAGTCTTTCCGCTGCTTCGTTGCATTCTATGCCAGTGTGTCCCCCCGCATCCAGCACAAACGTACTATATTGACTAAGCTTCGCCCCGCACGGCTCCACCAGTTTTGACATGATGTGGAATGCACCATGATAGCCACTTCCCGTCTCATGTAGTCCCTTTCTTTAAAGTGAGCACATGTACTTCTGCCGGGAAATTACGCGGATATTGCCCTATTGCTTAAAAGTACTTGGTGCGTCGTCCATGGACTCCAGCACCTGTGCCTTTTGCTTTCTTTAATTCGTCCGTACACCATGTTATGTCTCGCGGTATTCAGTTTCAGATCTGAAACATTCTTGGCGCTCGTTCCTTGTTTTCACATGGCATGCTGGCTAAAGGAATCTGCTTGTCAATTGAATTCGTCTTGCCCTGCCTTCCGTGGAGCAGCATACCTTTGGTCAAACGTTACTTAGTTTCGTTGAAATTGCTCTCTACCACTATGTGTAGTGGAGGAAGTCCACGGATTACCTCCATACCAGCCCCGTGGGGTAGGTTGCCATGGCCGGCGGCAGTAATTAAAATACAGGCAAGCCTGTGTACCATTTTCAATTCCCTCTTTGTGGTACTGAGCTCCATAGGTATTCATTGGAACAGCTATCATGGTGTACATCATGTTGTGCATTATTTTGGCACTAAATCCTCATGCCACCCTTCTGTACACCATAAGTGCTCCTTTTGATTTATGCAGTCCCGCCTTTTGGTGTACGTTTCATAGCATTCTACTATCAAATATCAGTCCAAGGTATTTCTCCTCTTTGCTGATAGTCTCTCTCTTCTCCATTTGAGGGTAATTGGGCTTCCTTCCATTGGAGAAGGGAACGAGTGTTTTTGTCTTTTTTGGGTTTACCCTGAATCCCACTTCTGGGTACCATCTGTCCGTAGTAAAATGTCACAGAGCACTACCTCGAAATTCTTGCCACGATGACTATTGACTGAATTACTGACTGACTGACTGACTGACTGATTGTTTCCCTTTAGAAAATGCTCCTATGTCACGTCACATTTGGTACTTTGGCTCCGTTCCGCTGATGGCCTGCTGACAGTTTGTGCGTCGAGGGACAAAACCAATGCAATGCATCAAAAACTTTTAATGCAATTGGGCCATTCGGGCGCAGGCTGGAGCCTTGCGTCTGCACTCAAAGTCTTCACGGACTACTTCGTTAGGCATCATCATCTCGGCCGATGCCCGTTCGGTCAAATCGGTCAACAACCACTCGATGTGGATAAATGGATGGAATTAATTGATGCAGACGGTGATGACAGCACACACACACACACACACACCACAATGTTAAGCGCAAGCATCTTCTTCTGAGCAAGCAAGCAAGCGACGGTAGTATTTGCGGATGTTTTCCTTCCGGTTGTTGGAATTTGTGGTGTGCAGCGCAGCGATTCGGAAAAACCCCGGAAACCAAGCAGATTGCATTTTAATGGAGTATCAGCTGATGCAACGGTGGAGAGTATGACTTGAGTATTCGGTTTATGAATGAATTGAAATCCAAAAGGACACATAGCCAAACAACCAGCAACTACCAAGCAGCACAATCATCTGAACCTGAACTCAATGGGGGACTTGAAAAAGATTCCCCTGTTGCGATTCCATTTTGTACTAATCGACATCTACTTCACGCCAAGATTTGCCATCTTCCGGAGCCTCTTCCAGGGAGTTTATTGGATTCATTACTTTATTACCCCCGTTGAGAGTAAACTTTTAAGGCTACATTGTCGAGACTGTTGGCAGCAATGATGTAATTGATCTGCACAACTTTCCAACTTCTCGGTAGAATCGGTAGAAACAGTAGGATATCTAGAGATAAACTTGGAAAGTTTTGAAAAACACCTCGTCCAGCGGTTTTGTATACGCTGAGATCACTGAAAACTCCGGCGAGTATGAAAGTGGATCTGTCCCATTGGGTGTTCAATATTCAGAGATACAAGCGGAAGCAGCGCACAATCTGTAAGCGTGACGCTGGCTGCAAATGCGTAGCCTTCTCTTAGTGCTGAGATCTGGAATGTCCTTATAAATGGGCGTCGGACACAAATCTGTCTTTTTACGAATTACTTACATCCTTGGGGACACTGTTTGCGCCAATTTTTGGGCTTTTTTTTATAACCCAAAGCATACCTGCTCTCTAATAAGATGGCACTTTCATTACGCTCTCATGTCAAAGTTCCATTGAAAGTTGGAAAATCTTAAAATTTGGACGTTTTAGCCCTCCTATTATATCTGGACCTTTTACTTTTTACGGTAAGGCCTCTAGCTATTAATCTCTTTAAGTCCGCTGCTACCTGTTACCTTAAAAATTTTGATATTTTAGCCCACTTGTCAAGTGTTGCAATTGACATTTTGACTTCTAACCACTTTTAGACCTCTTAGCCTTGAAATTTTGTTTGAACCAATAACATTTTGATGATATAACCCCCTGAGATATGTGGCCCTTTTAAATGTTCGGTACCTAACCCACTATAAGACCTCTAACCATTCAAATTTAGCGTTACAGCCCCAAGTGGAGTCTTGCTTTTGAGATTTTATGGCTTAACTCTCCTTCAGACCTCTAAGCCTTAATATTTTGATATTTAGCCCATCTGCGAAGTTGGACCTTTGACAATTTGATATTTAAGCGCCCCCAATGAAGTCTTGCTTTTGAAATTTTAAAGTTTAACTCCCCTTCAGACCTCTAAGCCTTAATATTTTGATATTTAGCCAATCTACGAGGTTGGACCTTTGACAATTTGATGTTTAAGCGCCCCAGTGAAGTCTTTCTTTAGAAATTTTAAAGTTGAACTCCCCTTCAAAACTCTAGGCCTTAATATTTTGATATTTAGCCAATCTACGAAGTTGGACCTTTAACAATTTTATGTTTAAGCTCTCCAGTGAAGTCTTGCTTTTGAAATTTTAAAGTTTAACTCCCCTTCAGACCTCTAAGCCTTAATATTTTGATATTTAGCCAATCTACGAAGTTGGACCTTTAACAATTTGATATTTAAGCGCCCCCAGTGAAGTCTTGCTTTTGCAATTTTAAAGTTTAACTCCCCTTCAGACCTCTAAGCCTTAATATTTTGATATTTAGCTAATCTACGAAGTTGGACCTTTGACAATTTGATATTTAAGCGCCCCCAGTGAAGTCTTGCTTTTGCAATTTTAAAGTTTAACTCCTCTTTAGACCTCTAAGCCTTACTATTTTGATATTTAGCCAATCTACGAAGTTGGACCTTTAACAATTTGATTTTTAAGCCCTCCAGTGAAGTCTTGCTTTTGAGATTTTATGGCTTAACTCTCCTTCAGACCTCTAAGCCTTAATATTTTGATATTTAGCCCATCTGCGAAGTTGGACCTTTGACAATTTGATATTTAAGCGCCCCCAATGAAGTCTTGCTTTTGAAATTTTAAAGTTTAACTCCTCTTTAGACCTCTAAGCCTTACTATTTTGATATTTAGCCAATCTACGAAGTTGGACCTTTAACAATTTGATTTTTAAGCCCTCCAGTGAAGTCTTGCTTTTGAGATTTTATGGCTTAACTCTCCTTCAGACCTCTAAGCCTTAATATTTTGATATTTAGCCCATCTGCGAAGTTGGACCTTTGACAATTTGATATTTAAGCGCCCCCAATGAAGTCTTGCTTTTGAAATTTTAAAGTTTAACTCTCCTTCAGACCTCTAAGCCTTAATATTTTGATATTTAGCTAATCTACGAAGTTGGACCTTTGACAATTTGATATTTAAGCGCCCCCAGTGAAGTCTTGCTTTTGCAATTTTAAAGTTTAACTCCTCTTTAGACCTCTAAGCCTTACTATTTTGATATTTAGCCAATCTACGAAGTTGGACCTTTAACAATTTGATTTTTAAGCCCTCCAGTGAAGTCTTGCTTTTGAGATTTTATGGCTTAACTCTCCTTCAGACCTCTAAGCCTTAATATTTTGATATTTAGCCAATCTACGAGGTTGGACCTTTGACAATTTGATGTTTAAGCGCCCCAGTGAAGTCTTTCTTTAGAAATTTTAAAGTTGAACTCCACTTCAAAACTCTAGGCCTTAATATTTTGATATTTAGCCAATCTACGAAGTTGGACCTTTAACAATTTTATGTTTAAGCTCTCCAGTGAAGTCTTGCTTTTGAAATTTTAAAGTTTAACTCCCCTTCAGACCTCTAAGCCTTAATATTTTGATATTTAGCCAATCTACGAAGTTGGACCTTTAACAATTTGATATTTAAGCGCCCCCAGTGAAGTCTTGCTTTTGCAATTTTAAAGTTTAACTCCCCTTCAGACCTCTAAGCCTTAATATTTTGATATTTAGCTAATCTACGAAGTTGGACCTTTGACAATTTGATATTTAAGCGCCCCCAATGAAGTCTTGCTTTTGAAATTTTAAAGTTTAACTCCCCTTCAGACCTCTAAGCCTTAATATTTTGATATTTAGCCCATCTGCGAAGTTGGACCTTTGACAATTTGATGTTTAAGCGCCCCCAGTGAAGTCTTGCTTTTGAAATTTAAAATTTTAACTCCCCTTCAGACCTCTAAGCCTTACTATTTTGATATTTAGCCAATCTACCCCAGTGGAGTCTTTCTTTTGAAGTTTTAAGGCTTAACTCCCCTTCAGACCACTTAGCTTTAATATTTTGATATATAGTCCACCTACGAAGTCATTTTGATGTATAAGCTTTGACAAGAAAAAAAAAATCGCATTCACTCACCAACACGTATGACTGGCGGAAGCGCCAAAATATTCTCCACCGCAATCAGCAATTGCATCAGAAAAACTACCAGCAACATTTGATATGATGATCCTCGATATTGTTGTCCACAGATGGAGTAATCCAATTTCAAGCCTGGCATGTTCGTTGTATTTTAGGGTTGTATTTTAGGGTTGGGCGCACACCCAGCATACCCTGGAATCAGTGACGTGATGCAACAATTCGGTCCGATCCGTCAATGTAGTTTAGCGCTCCTCGGAAACCTATATTGAAAAAGAACAACAAAAGTCGATTAGTGTACGTTGAAGCCATCCACTTAAAGAGGACAGAAGTTTATCTCAAAGGAAGGTCTGTGGACGTAGATCCGTGTGGGTAGATAATGAGGACTCGTTAACTGAGAACCTTCTATATTTACTCTTGTCCGTCCAAATACTTGAAATGTTGCAGCAGAGCTTGCAAGACGAAGACATTCCGGGAATGTGTAAGGCACTGTTTTACAAGTTTCGCCAACCCTTCCGTTTTTGTGCGTTACTGAGCCTTAGTATCCGGCAGGCCTATCTAATTGCTAGGATCTCCGTCTGAAAGATCGGGTGGCTTATATTACCTTGACAGATTTAAATCATCCGAGATGATACCTGCACCAACTATATCCGTCATCTGGGATACGTCAGTGAGAATTTTGTTGTGTCAAATTGCCTCGTAACTGCCTACATACCTTGTATAAAACTCGACGCTGAAGGAGGAGCTGAAGCTAAGTCTGGGATGCAGTAGTTAGTAGATGATGGTATTATACCTTCAGGTACTGCCTGCAGTATATTACAGTTCCCAGAAGCCAACCAGATTCTCTGAGTCGTACGTCGCAACGTACTTGGTAAATATGTCAGGTAAGTAAGGCAATGAAATGGTGCCTCGGCCGATGACCGTAAAGCTCCTGTGATGCCAACTGCTGCTAAACGCTGTAATCTGCTGAGTGTGGTCGCTTTATACTTCTTCTTCATCGCTGGCCTCCAGACTAGCGATCCATAGGTAAGAATTGGTCTTACAACAGCTGTGATCAGCCAGAGAGCTAGAGTGCTAAGGGCGGCATTGTCACCTGGTCACGAGACTAGCGATCCATAGATAAGAATTAGTCGTACAACAGCTGTCTTCAGCCAGAGAGCCATCCTTGGTTGAAGATCCCATTTCCTGCTGATGGTATACTGGCCCACGCACGTTTTATTAGCACTCTTCTCTATGTTAGCCTTCAAGCTGAGCTTTCTATTCACGATTACTCCTATATGGCACTGGGAGTAAGACTCAAATGTTGCCCTTTGAGTTTTGTAAGGACATAGGCTGGTATTTTAGATTTAGTGGTGCACTGTACCATTTCAGTCTTCTCTGGGTTAACTCCCAGGCCCCAGATTTTTGCCCAGAAGCTGACCTTACACAGGACCCTTTCCATAACTATACCGATCGCGGAAATCTGCTGGCCCTATACGAGTATCACCACGTCGTCATCTACGTACACAACTACCTTCGCCTTTTGCTCCTCAAGCTTAAGCAGAATTTTACAGAATTACAGTAAGGGAGAGATGACACCTCCTCCGACTAGTTTGCTAATATTGCAGCTGCCAAAGTCGGCATGGATGCAATCCATTGCGTAAGGAAGGACTCAACTCCTGACTGGGTCAGAGCTTACTGAATAAAATTGTTGCAGGCTAGAGGTGGCCATCTAAGATGATGGCTAGCGTAGACTGCTTGTAATTGATCGTGTGCTCAATCGTTCGCACTACCTTATGAAGGGCCGTTTCCATGGACCTGCCCTTGAGATATGCATTTTGATATCTCAATGCTTGTGGGTCTTCAAATCGTTGCCTGATATGATGATCTAGAATGCGCTCCAGAGAATCTAGCAAGAACGATGAGAGCCTGAGAGGCCTAAAACTCTTCGCTGATTCATGGGATCTTCTGTCTGCTTTGGATATGAAGCAATCCATATGAATATATGGAGGAGGGGACATGTTTCAGGCAAAGACAGCTTCTGTAGCCATTCATTAGCCAGTAAGTCGTCAGTTTCAGTGATTTGTGCAGCATAATGGGCTGTATGCCATTCAGGCCGGTAGACTTCTACGCCGAAAAACTTCTTAGATGCCAGGAGACCTATGGCTGGGTTATGATACCAATATGGACTGGCTGCTCAGCATGCAACCTCTCAAAATTATCTACGCATTGACAACTGCTGGTGGGGAAGTGCGTATTAGTTAGAAAATCCAGGGATTCTGCCACAGATGACGTCTGCTTTCTTGATTTTCATCGTCGGACAGGTGCTCTTTTTGGAGGCGATCTAACAGAGTCCTTGGTGGTTTCGATTGATTGGCAGAAGTCCACCCAATAGCGTTTAGTTTGGCATCTCTGATGGATTCAGAATAGGAATTAACATCGATTACTGTCTAGCTATCAACCCTCCCCTTACCATTGAACCTCTTCGAATTCGGTAAGGTAGGAAAATATCTAAAATTCGGCGGCATATTTTACAGATCCTATTCAAGGGATGATTTCATTACGCAAGCGGTAAGGTTTCTTTTTGAAAAAGAAAAACATCGATGTGGTAGTTCATTCTCTGTTGGCGCAATTCGTTTTCAACGCAGTCCAGGGGTGGGTGCAGGCGCACAGAAATATTCCTCTATTTTGTCAAAGGAAATAAATCTCAAAATCTCTTGGCTTTGCCCGTTCGTTCACTGTTGCCATGTAATAGATACATTTGCAGTCAGGCAAGGACTTTTTCTACGCGCCGCTGTCTCGTCGTTACATGACGTTACGTAAATGTTTGTCTGTCACTCAATCAACATCCCTCGTGACTATGAGTATGTTGTTCAAAACATTTCTTGTCTCCGTCGTCGTCGCCCTCGTCACCGCTATCAGCCGTCGAGCGTGGCATAAAATGCTGTGCTAAGTAAGTGAGTGAGTCTGACTGACAAATACGAGTATGCGGCAAGCCAAGTGGATGTGTGCCACCCCTTCCAAAGTCAGTTTACCGTCGTTCTTGTTTTCTTTTTCGACATCGCGGCGCTTTTACTCATATATTACAAGTGTGATGACATGTTGACGCTTTGAAGATACTTATCTGTATTTGGGTTGAGGGGTCTCTTAGCCGACACTTACTCATTGCGCTTACAAGGGTTGTTCGTACAAAACATTGCATTACTAACCCCCGAATAGTGTTTTTATATGCATTGATAAACAATGCAGTTTTTAAGATCAGTCAATGCACACAGGTACGCTGCAAAACAATCTTTAACAATCCCACAAAATGCACAACATTTCTTAATGTATCCTTCAAAGGGGTAAATTACAGGCGCTGTAACGGTACCACCGAAAACGCCAGCCATCATAATGCAAAGTAGCAGACCCCTAACCATTAATTTTTAAGCCCGCTGTTACCTCTGAACTTTCAAATTATATGCGACTTTTTAAGCTTTGACATTAAACCCATTTTAAGACCTCTATCTATTGATTTTTAAGCCCGCTTTTAACTCTGACCTTTCAGATGACATGTGACTTTTCAAGCTTTGACATTAAACCCATTTTAAGACCTCTATCTATTGATTATTAAGCCCGCTGTTACCTCTGACCTTTCAAATTATATGCGACTTTTTAAGCTTTGACATTAAACCCATTTTAAGACCTCTATCTATTGATTTTTAAGCCCGCTTTTAACTCTGACCTTTCAGATGACATGTGACTTTTCAAGCTTTGACATTAAACCCATTTTAAGACCTCTATCTATTGATTATTAAGCCCGCTGTTACCTCTGACCTTTCAAATTATATGCGACTTTTTAAGCTTTGACATTAAACCCATTTTAAGACCTCTATCTATTGATTTTTAAGCCCGCTTTTAACTCTGACCTTTCAGATGACATGTGACTTTTCAAGCTTTGACATTAAACCCATTTTAAGACCTCTATCTATTGATTATTAAGCCCGCTGTTACCTCTGACCTTTAAAATGATATGTGAATTTTCAAGCTTTGACATTAAACCCATTATAAGACCTCTATCTATTGATTTTTAAGCCCGCTGTTACCTCTGACCTTTCAGATGACATGTGACTTTTCAAGCTTTGACATTAAACCCATTATAAGACCTCTATCTATTGATTTTTAAGCCCGCTGTTACCTCTGAACTTTCAAATGATATGTGAATTTTTGAAGCTTTGACATTAAACCCATTATAAGACCTCTATCTATTGATTTTTAAGCCCGCTGTTACCTCTGACCTTTCAAATGATATGTGACTTTTCAAGCTTTGACATTAAACCCATTATAAGACCTATATCTATTGATTTTTAAGCCCGCTGTTACCTCTGACCTTTAAAATGACATGTGACTTTTCAAGCTTTGACATTAAACCCATTATAAGACCTCTATCTATTGATTTATAAGCCCGCTGTTACCTCTGACCTTTCAGATGACATGTGACTTTTCAAGCTTTGACATTAAACCCATTTTAAGACCTCTATCTATTGATTATTAAGCCCGCTGTTACCTCTGACCTTTAAAATGACATGTGACTTTTCAAGCTTTGACATTAAACCCATTATAAGACCTATATCTATTGATTTTTAAGCCCGCTGTTACCTCTGACCTTTCAGATGACATGTGACTTTTCAAGCTTTGACATTAAACCCATTATAAGACCTCTATCTATTGATTTTTAAGCCCGCTGTTACCTCTGAACTTTCAAATGATATGTGAATTTTTGAAGCTTTGACATTAAACCCATTATAAGACCTCTATCTATTGATTTTTAAGCCCGCTGTTACCTCTGACCTTTCAAATGATATGTGACTTTTCAAGCTTTGACATTAAACCCATTATAAGACCTATATCTATTGATTTTTAAGCCCGCTGTTACCTCTGACCTTTCAGATGACATGTGACTTTTCAAGCTTTGACATTAAACCCATTTTAAGACCTCTATCTATTGATTATTAAGCCCGCTGTTACCTCTGACCTTTAAAATGATATGTGAATTTTCAAGCTTTGACATTAAACCCATTATAAGACCTCTATCTATTGATTTTTAAGCCCGCTGTTACCTCTGACCTTTCAGATGACATGTGACTTTTCAAGCTTTGACATTAAACCCATTATAAGACCTCTATCTATTGATTTTTAAGCCCGCTGTTACCTCTGAACTTTCAAATGATATGTGAATTTTTGAAGCTTTGACATTAAACCCATTATAAGACCTCTATCTATTGATTTTTAAGCCCGCTGTTACCTCTGACCTTTCAAATGATATGTGACTTTTCAAGCTTTGACATTAAACCCATTATAAGACCTATATCTATTGATTTTTAAGCCCGCTGTTACCTCTGACCTTTCAGATGACATGTGACTTTTCAAGCTTTGACATTAAACCCATTATAAGACCTCTATCTATTGATTTTTAAGCCCGCTGTTACCTCTGAACTTTCAAATGATATGTGAATTTTTGAAGCTTTGACATTAAACCCATTATAAGACCTCTATCTATTGATTTTTAAGCCCGCTGTTACCTCTGACCTTTCAAATGATATGTGACTTTTCAAGCTTTGACATTAAACCCATTATAAGACCTATATCTATTGATTTTTAAGCCCGCTGTTACCTCTGACCTTTCAGATGACATGTGACTTTTCAAGCTTTGACATTAAACCCATTTTAAGACCTCTATCTATTGATTATTAAGCCCGTTGTTACCTCTGACCTTTAAAATGATATGTGAATTTTCAAGCTTTGACATTAAACCCATTATAAGACCTCTATCTATTGATTTTTAAGCCCGCTGTTACCTCTGACCTTTCAGATGACATGTGACTTTTCAAGCTTTGACATTAAACCCATTATAAGACCTCTATCTATTGATTTTTAAGCCCGCTGTTACCTCTGAACTTTCAAATGATATGTGAATTTTTGAAGCTTTGACATTAAACCCATTATAAGACCTCTATCTATTGATTTTTAAGCCCGCTGTTACCTCTGACCTTTCAAATGATATGTGACTTTTCAAGCTTTGACATTAAACCCATTATAAGACCTATATCTATTGATTTTTAAGCCCGCTGTTACCTCTGACCTTTAAAATGACATGTGACTTTTCAAGCTTTGACATTAAACCCATTATAAGACCTCTATCTATTGATTTATAAGCCCGCTGTTACCTCTGACCTTTCAGATGACATGTGACTTTTCAAGCTTTGACATTAAACCCATTTTAAGACCTCTATCTATTGATTATTAAGCCCGCTGTTACCTCTGACCTTTAAAATGACATGTGACTTTTCAAGCTTTGACATTAAACCCATTATAAGACCTATATCTATTGATTTTTAAGCCCGCTGTTACCTCTGACCTTTAAAATGATATGTGACTTTTCAAGCTTTGACATTAAACCCATTATAAGATCTCTATCTATTGATTTTTAAGCCCGCTGTTACCTCTGAACTTTCAAATGATATGTGAATTTTTGAAGCTTTGACATTAAACCCATTATAAGACCTCTATCTATTGATTTTTAAGCCCGCTGTTACCTCTGACCTTTCAAATGATATGTGACTTTTCAAGCTTTGACATTAAACCCATTATAAGACCTATATCTATTGATTTTTAAGCCCGCTGTTACCTCTGACCTTTCAGATGACATGTGACTTTTCAAGCTTTGACATTAAACCCATTATAAGACCTCTATCTATTGATTTTTAAGCCCGCTGTTACCTCTGACCTTTAAAATGATATGTGAATTTTCAAGCTTTGACATTAAACCCATTATAAGACCTCTATCTATTGATTTTTAAGCCCGCTGTTACTTCTGAACTTTCAAATGATATGTGAATTTTTGAAGCTTTGACATTAAACCCATTATAAGACCTCTATCTATTGATTTTTAAGCCCGCTGTTACCTTTGACCTCTGACCTCTGATCTTTAAAATGACATGTGACTTTTCAAGCTTTGACATTAAACCCATTATAAGACCTCTATCTATTGATTTTTAAGCCCGCTGTTACCTCTGAACTTTCAAATGATATGTGAATTTTTCAAGCTTTGACATTAAACCCATTATAAGACCTCTATCTATTGATTTTTAAGCCCGCTGTTACCTCTGACCTTTCAGATGACATGTGACTTTTCAAGCTTTGACATTAAACCCATTATAAGACCTCTATCTATTGATTTTTAAGCCCGCTGTTACCTCTGAACTTTCAAATGATATGTGAATTTTTGAAGCTTTGACATTAAACCCATTATAAGACCTCTATCTATTGATTTTTAAGCCCGCTGTTACCTCTGACCTTTAAAATGATATGTGACTGTTCAAGCTTTGACATTAAACCCATTATAAGATCTCTATCTATTGATTTTTAAGCCCGCTGTTACCTCTGACCTTTAAAATGACATGTGACTTTTCAAGCTTTGACATTAAACCCATTATAAGACCTCTATCTATTGATTTTTAAGCCCGCTGTTACCTCTGACCTTTAAAACTATATGTGACTTTTCAAGCTTTGACATTAAACCCATTATAAGACCTCTACCTATTGATTTTTAAGCCCGCTGTTACCTCTGACCTTTAAAATGATATGTGCATTTTTGAAGCTTTGACAATAATGCCATTATAAGACCTCTATCTATTGATATTTAAGCCCGCTGTTACCTCTGACCTTTCAAATGATATGTGACTTTTCAAGCTTTGACATTAAACCCATTATAAGACCTCTATCTATTGATTTTTAAGCCCGCTGTTACCTTTGACCTCTGATATGTGATTTTTCAAGCTTTGACATTAAACCCACTATAAGACCTCTATCTATTGATTTTAAGCCCGCTATTACCTCTTACTGATATTATTTTGACGTTCTAACCGACCAACCCCTATCAGGCATTGCATTTGTTGTTTTAACCATTGCAGTTTTGAAGTTTAACCCACTATAAGACATTTACTTATTAATTGTTAAGTACACTATTACCTTTTATCATTTACTTTGTGACATTTAAGCCGCCCAGTGAGGTCTTGCTTTTGAAAATGTAATGTCTTTAGACCTCTTGGCCTTAACATTTCGGTCACTATATAATTAAAGAAAATTGTACTTTCTTTGAATAAATGTTGCAACAATTACTTAAATTCAGTGTATACTTTTAGGTCTTTGTACGCTAATACATATTGCGAGTCTTTCATTATTTAATAGTTTTTCTAATTAAAGGCAATTGTACATTCATTCAAAATACATTTAGGATTCATTCCATTAAATGTTGCAACAATATCCTAAATTCAGTGTATACTTTTAGGTCTTTGTACGCTAATACATATTGCAATAATCTTTGGATTTCATTGTATATTTTTAGGGTAATTTCTTTATAAATATTCCAACTAATATTCCATTGTATAATTTAGTGGTTTAATCTTCACCAAGGGGTGAGATGATAAGTTATGGTAAGAACCGTCAGCATCTATAGGGGCGGTAGTGGAAAGGGATGACATGTGAATCCAATGTAAAACAATATTTTGATAATTAGCCTATCTAAGAGGTCGGACCTTTGACAATTTGATGTTTAAGCCCCCCAGTGAAGTCCTATTTTTGAAATTTTAAAGTTTAGCTCCCCTTGGAATCTCTTAATCATAAAACTTTGATCCTATGAATTGGAACCTTTGACTTGTTGCCATTTAAGCCTCTTTATGAACTCTTAACTTTAACATTTAATCTCACTATGAGTCTTTTTAGAGATTTGTAATATTTAGCCCCCTCACGTCAAGTGTCGTGTTTTTAAAATTATGACGTTTAGCCCCCCATAGATCTTTTAGCCCAAACATTTCGACATTTAAACAACCTAGAGACTAAAACCTTTATCATTTTGCCATTTAAGCCGCTCCACGACTTATAACCATTGACTTTTAAGCGCACTATTACTGTTTACCTTTGCCATTTGACATTTGGGCTCATCTTGCTTTTAAAATTTTCATGTTTATCTTTCTTTAGGCCCCTTTGCCTTAACATTTTGACACTAAACGTATCTATAGAGTCAGACCTTTGACTTTTTTCCGGTCAAGCCCCTCCTCCATGACCCATAATCATTGACTTTTAAGTATGCTATGAGTTCTTAATTGACATTATAACGTTTTGACCCACTTGTAAGGTCTTGCTTTTGAAATTCTGAACTTCGAACACTTATCTGTGACTTTTTTAAGTTTTTTTAAATCGTACATTTGACATTTAAGCACATCTAGGACCGCTCAACTTTAATATTTAAGCCCGCTCAAGGTTTTTGATGTCATTTTAACATTTTGGCCCCCCTGTTATATCACTTTGTGAAGCTGTAATTCCTTATGACCTTAACTTTTTAGACATTTTGACATTTTTGGTATTCAACCTTTGACTTTTTTACCAGATATGACCTCTTCTCTTTGACATTTTAACGTTTTTGCCTTTGAGTCGCGCTTGGTGCCGTGGCATAAGAACAAGGCCATTTGGCCTTAAGTCACTTGGCACCGTCTCGCTTTTATCATTTTGATGAACGACGTTGAGCCCATTTGAGACCTCTCACCTAGCCCCACCGCAGTCATGATGCCTTACCTTAACCAATTGCCATTATCGTCCATCTCCAATACGTGGAACACAAATACTTTGTGTCTCGCGAACTCCGGAAGCGGAAGCGGCAGATAACAACAAGGAACAACCACTACGGCACATCCTCCATTGACAATATTATTAGTAGGAGGGACGGAGAGGGACCCAGAAATATTGGGGATTGGAAAAGAGAGTGAGAAGAGTGTGGAGAGGTGGCCGCCGAGATATATTCCTCATATGCTAGTATGCTTTGTTTGGGTGCCGCTCGCCGGCGTTATGACGATTACCAGTCACAGTGGGGCAGCTCTTCTTTAATTAAATTCTTCTTCAAATTCAACAGAAACTTTTTAAAAGCACTATGGATTCAAGAACACCTCCCAACCCCTCCCGCCATGAAAACGCGGGATCCCCTCGACTCTTAGATTAGGTGAAGGACGTCGAACACCAAGCACAGGACAGCGCAACCCAGCAAATCACGTTGCCTTTTTTTTTTTTTTTTTTTTTGACGAACAAAGGAACACAACACCAACAAATGCCTCGTTCTGTTGTTGTTCTGGCTTCGTCACGCTTTTTATAGAAGCCAGCGGCGTTACGGGGAAATGTTCTGCCACTTACCAGTCGTCGATGATGATGGGTGGCAATGAGTCGCCGCCAGACCAATCGATAAACTCCTACGTCAAACAACTCATTGTCATTATGATTTTTGTAATTGAGTGTTAAATTGTCCGGGTGAGGGAGGAAGCAGCGGCTACTACTCGAGCGGTTGTTTACCTTTTGGTACATCCCCCGGTCTCAATGGGTAATATTGATTGATGGAAAAATACTGACCTCGACGAAAGTGGGGACGGCAAAAAAAAAACTCTTGTCTGGACATAAGAAAAAGATTCTATGCCGTCTCGCCGTCTGTACCGGTATCTGTTTTCGCATGAAATGACTGCGTAGGATATCTGCATGAAGCCGCTGACTAAGAAACTTCTGCCAGTAACTGATAGACTTTTCAATGCTTGGTATACGGCTACTAATCGGGTTATCTTTAAGAGCGCCCCATTATACACCTGGGTGCTCCTTCCATAAAGGTTCGATGGGATTGAGGTCCGGGATTCGAATTGGCCACACCATAACAGGCACATCCACCACTTGAAGGTAATGGTACACTATACCTACCAGCCGTTTCAAATTTTTACCAATAAACCCGTCAAAAGGTCCTCAATGTGTCGGTGAGAAGTCAATCCTCTTGATCGACGGCCAGTATTCGCTCCGTAGATGAAAACAAGATCTGTCTTCGCCTTCAGTGACATGCGCGCCTTCCCAGAAAATGCACGATCCACCGCCATATGAGACACGTTCTTCAATGCAACATCGCTCTCCTGTTCTTCTGTACACTCTTCGTTCGTTCATCAGCACCACTGTTCTCCATTGTTCTTCTGTCCAATCAAAATGCGCTCGCGCGAACTGAAGGCAGGCTCATCGGTGGGCTGGGGTCAATTTCGGCCCGTTTGCTGGTCTGTGCGCAGTCAGATCACCTTCTCGAAGTCGTCTTCTTGCTGTCCTTCTAACTGTGGGGGAAAGTGCTAGCAAAGTATGTGCTTGGTATCTTTGTAGATTTCAAGGGCACATTTGACTACTTGAGTTGGGACAGTGTGATTGGAAGATTGATCGATGTGGGTTGTTTTGAAGTGTTCTCTCTGGCGGAGCTACTTCAGTGACAGACAGGCATGCTGTGTGGGAGTGATTGACAGAGCGTGCAGAAGTATCACTCGCGGTTATCCCCATGGGTCCATATCCGGTCCATTTATTTGGAACCTCATTATGGACACCCTTTTGGATCAGCTATCGGGAGTGTGTAACTGTTGCGCGTATGCTGACATAGTTGAAGGAAACTCGCGGCTTGTGCTAGAGCAGAAGAGCGTCGAGTTCATGGCGCTTGTTCATAGCTGGGGAATCAGTACTGGGGTAGGTGTTTCGTTGGTGAAGACAAAGATGATGCTGCTGAAAGGCAGCTTGTCGGTCAATAGACCCTTGTTTGTAAGCCAAGCAAGTGGAATACCATGAGCGTATGAATTTTCAAGTTCATCTATTTGAGCTCAGAAAGCGGTTCATATGTGTGATTGGAACAATGTGTCGGGTTCTTGGGAAGTGAATGGGGCCTTGATACGGCGGTCTTTTTGTTGCCTGCTGCTGTGTGGTATAAGGTGGTCATGCTTGTTAAAGCCATGGCTCAGATTAATTCCGCTCAGCGGGTCGTGCCTGCTTGCCGGTTTGTCGCACAGTCTACTCGAGGGAGGCAATGAAGGTGTTAATGGGTGTTCCTTCTCTTGACTTGGATGTGATCTGAAGAAGCTTAGTCTTCAAGAAAAGCCCTTCCCGCAGTGTGACGATGTGGCTAACAGGAGCCTTAGACAGTGTAAGGTTCTTCTTAAAGAAAGGATATTGTCCAAATGGCAGGCCAGTTGGAACGAATCTGTTCATCAGGGACGTGCAATATGCCAGGGTAAATACGGAGTTTAAGTTTAGCCTCAAGCTGGACTTTGTACTCACTGGTCATGGTAGCCTTAATACATTTTTGTATCGAAGACACCTCAGTAAGGTTGAGAGCTGCTGTGTTTGCGGTTTCCCCTTCGGAAGACTGGCGGCACGTTCTTCGTGAGTGTCTGTTGTACTCGGACGTTATAAATCTGAATACCATGGGAGTTCAGTGTTGGATCAGCTTAAGCTGCAGGGAGCAAGTTGAATGTTTGAATGTGTATGCCAGATTAGTGTGTTTGGGCGGCGGAGAGCTTGGCAGCTTGGTGTTGCGGGTGTCGGCGTCGACAGACTGACTGACTAATTACGAACGAAATGACAGATGGACAACTTGGACGGAATTGGACGACTTAGGTACGGAAAACTGGCTGACTATGTTGGCCGAGTTGTGAGGTACTCAACTGGAGTAGTGGCTGCGTGGTTGCTGGTTGCTAGTCTAGCTTCTGGCCGCAAGCTTTCACATGGTTGCTACAAAATCCCACCGGAGATTTTTCTGGTACCACAGATGTCGGGGAACCCACGGATGAATGTCCCTTTGGGGAGTTTTCGTGGTGGCTGTGGTAATGGAGATTTAGATAGGTCTCGCTCCAATCAGTGAGAACGCTGGGCCCTTACACCCAGTTATACTGATACATCTGCAGTAGAAGATATGAGTGGATGGGCGTTGATTGGCGTCTCAAAACCTGATCTGTGTCTGAAGAGGACCGTGGGGTAATGCGTTTCTTGCTGGTAACCACGATGGTTTATGTCCACTGAATGACTTCGACTTTACGAATTGCTTGGAGCCGCTGCCCCAACATTCAAAGGACGATTTCGCAACGAATTTGTCATAAGAAAGCGGTCATCACGCTGTGTTGTAGCACGAAGTCGGCCAGATATTTGTCGCCGTCGGAAACCACCAGTTTCTTGATATCTCTGCCATACTCGACGAACGGAGAATCGGCTCAAATTTAGTTTTCGAATGTCCGTATGTCTGTATGTCTGTATGTCCATATGTCTGTATGTCTGTATGTCTGTATGTCTGTATGTCTGTATGTCTGTATGTCTGTATGTCTGTATGTCTGTATGTCTGTATGCCTGTATGCCTGTATGTCTGTATGTCCATATGTCTGTATGTCTGTATGTCCATATGTCTGTATGTCTGTATGTCTGTATGTCTGTTCACGATTAACTCGAAGACCGTTCATCCGATACACCTGAAACTTTGGGATGTGGTGGTGATGGTTGTGGTTTGGTGTTGAGAAGATTGAATCGGGGGGTTGCTAGGTATTGCTTGTATGAGATTGACTCGAAGACTCTAAACAAAAAATAGTGCTGGTATATGGCGCAGGGACATAAGTCCCAATGAAAGTCCATTACTGGGTTATTTGCTCCGGAGATTATAGGCTACAGTTTTGTGGTCAGCTTTTCCGTTAGTATGAGGAGGGTGGTCAGTGAGTGTGGTCTGTGTATGTATCACTTGGTTGGTGATCAGTTCGGTGGAGGTGAGTGGGGCGGGTGGTCAGTTAGGGGTTGGTGAGTGGGCTGTGGACAGCTGGGAAAGGCCGTGAATTTCTTCTAGAGAATTTGTGTCTCGTAAAAAATGTACGATTGGCTCTGCCATTCACTTGTTGCCAATTGATTAACTCCGATTGTTGTCCCAATTTGAAGTACGCTTGCACAGTCAACAAGGCACGATTCTATTTTTTCTCGCGATAAATATTCAATCAAAGTTCAATGTTGCCTCCCTCGCTTTTCCACATACACATATACGATAAGGCAGAATTATTTGGTGTTCCGTGCAACACTCAATTTTGCCAGGGACGACTACGTCTATAGGGATGGATGTTTGTTCGATACTGTTGCTTGCGATAGGTAAGAATGGCCAGCAGACCGTATGTTTGGAGGTAGAACACGACTGCACACTTTCCTACAAAACGCCACCCCCACTGTTATTCAATCAAAAAATATCACGCAGTGATAATTTTTCTTGTGTTGCTGAATGAAACACCTTACCCTCTCTATCGGTCTTTCCTTTGATTATCCTCTGAGTTGCTATGAAAGATTTATTCTTCCCCTAATCCGATGTTAAGCCGATGCTTGTTGTTTAGTTCCTGAGTGAGTTGCTGCTAGTTCTTAAGAAGCTGTGCATTCGGCTGAAGCAGCAACACGCGACGTTTCAATGGAACAAACGTAGCATGGAATTAGGGGGGCTGTTACACGACTGCATTACCTCCAATACCACAGCCCATCAATAACTGATCTGAGAAATATTTTACCTACAAGTGGTTCTGGCCAAATCGTATCTCAAATGAACAGCTTTATGGAAAAAGAGAAGAAATGTATAGATTTATAGATAAGTGGCGTTCATCAGTAGCCGAAAAAACTTTGGGATTTTTTTTATGTGAGAAAACGACAGAGATAATAAGAGCCGTATCCGAAAGCTGAAAAGAAAAAAATCCTAAAAGTATACAATGAAATGTAGGTATTGTTGCAATTTTGATTAAAGCAGTGGCTGATTATCCGGCGTTATACGGTCGAATGGTTGGGGATTTTTCACTATTATAGCTTTTATATGTAATCCCCTTCCCATTACCACCCCTGTCGGTGCTAAGGTTTTCTTAACATTGCTCGTCATCTAAGCGATTCCGAAAACTGTAAGTTCGGAACTAATATCGGTCGTTTTAGATTTTTTGTTTACATATCATTCCCTTCATTTTGAAGGAAGGGTAGATGGTAAGACAACCCCAGAAGTGTTAGGGGGTGTCTTACCATCACTTGTCATACCACCGGCTCTAAACTGAACGTGAATTCGACACCAATCTCGGTTGTTTTAAGCTGGATTCACGTGTCATCCCTTTCGACTACCGCCCCTATAGATGCTGAGGGTTCTTACCATAACTTATCATCTCACCCCTTGGTGTAGATTAAATCACTAAACTATACAATGTAATATTACATGGAATATTTATTAAGAAATGACCTTAAAAATATACAATGAAATCCAAAGATTATTGCAATATGTATTAGCGGACTTAAGCCTAAAAGTATACACTGAATTTAAGTAATAGTTGCAGCGTTTATTAAAAAGTTTATTAAAAGATAAATGAAGAGAACCCTAAAAGTATTTTGAACGAACGCACAATTGCCTTTAATTAGAAAAACAGTTAAATAATGAAGGACTGGCAATATGCATAAGCGGACTTGGACCTTAAAGTATACAATGAATTTAAGTAATTGTTGTGACATTTATTCAAAGAAACTACAATTTTCTTTAATTAGAAAAACTATAAAATAATGAAAGACTCGCAATATGTATAAGCGGCCTAAAAGTATGCAATGAATTAAGGATATTGTTGCAACATTTATTAAAAGATGAATTGAATGAACCCTAAATGTATTTTTCATGAACGTACAATTGCCTTTAATAAGAAAAACTATTAAATAATGAAAGACTCGCAATATGTATTAGCTGACTTAGACCTAAAAGTATACAATTAATTTAAGTAATTGTTGCAACATTTATACAAAGAAAGTACAATTTTCTTTAATTAAAAAACATTTTAAATAATGAAGGACTCGCAATATGTATTAGCTGACTTAGACCTAAAAGTATGCACTGAATTTAAGAAATTGTTGTAACATTTATTCAAAGAAACTACAATTTTCTTTAATTAGAAAAACTATTAAATAATGAAAGACTCGCAATATGTATTAGCGGACTTAGACCTAAAAGTATACAATGAATTTAAGATATTGTTGCAACATTTATTCAAAGAACGTACAATTTTCTTTAATTAGAAAAACTATTAAATAATGAAAGACTCGCAATATGTATAAGCGTACTAAGGCCTAAAAGTATGCAATGAATTTAAGTAATTGTTGCAACATTTATTAAAAGATGAATGGAATCAACACTAAAAGTATTTTGAACGAACTTACAATTTCCATTAATTAGAAAACTATTATATAATTAAGGTAAAAAAATATGGCTTACACCCAGATATATATATATATATATATATATAAGGTATAAGGAAGATGAGTTTACAAAAAGTTGACTATTGCTATTTGAGCTTGTATGTGAGGTAGTAGGCTGAGTGCTGAAACATAGAGGGGCCGGGTTCGAATCTCCCTCTCTCTCTTCTTATATGGCGGGAGAGGAATTGTGAGATTGTAGAACCAAATATGATGATGATGTGAGATCTGAGTAGACTTCAGGGGGCCGCGTTTATTTCGAACGTATCCGAGAATGTTGAGGCGATTCCGTTCTATGAGGATGTGAGCTACGAGTGTTTGTTTACCGCCTTGTGCCTCCGACAAATCTTTCAAGTTGGCTCAACAAACCCAGCGGAGTCCGGGGCTGGCCTCCCACCCAGATAAGAAGAGAGAAAGAAAGAAGTTGAGCCCCTTTTGTGGAAGAAGTACTTTAGGCCGAATCGTAGAAACCGTTTCAGAAGTTTCCTGGACACGACGCCTTAGATACAGTTTAGTTTCAAAGAAAGCAAGCAGTTAGTAACCAAAACATCAATTGGAAAAAAGTTGGTTTTTTTTTATTCATCGTGTAGCCAGCATCAACGCTCTCATTCTCATTCATTGTGGTGTGCTCCAAGTGATCTGGGCCTCGGAAATAATCCCTCAGTCTTGGCGTTTGCCTCTGGTATGTTCGATCCAATTGGTAGAGAATCTTTGAAAATGGCATGAATCGCGTGCGGCGAGTAATCATTGGAGACTTCCTCTTCTCTTTGTTGTTTAGAGGTCCAATTTTTGACTGTCGCATCGACAATTTCATTATGTTCCGGTGTTCTCGGTATGGGACTGATCTTCCTTTTCATGTTCAGTGAAAGTTGAATCTTGAAAACTTCATCCAGAATTTGGGCACAATTCTTTTGTTGTCTCTTCACCACTGGACCAGTCTGGACTACAGCTTCGGCGGGCCGGCGCAAATTTTTGCGTAAATTGCTGAAACCAAATTTCTGCATTGGCTGATTGTCATAGTACCAGTACTTCTGTCCCATATTCAGAACAATTCCCGACTGCTGCATAAAGTCCGTTCCAATTAGGGTACGAATGTTGTGAGCGTTTGTCGGAGAAATCACACGCATCTTGCGAACGCGTTCACCAATGATCACATCACAGATGGTGGCGAATACCCTTTCATGAGTTACTTTAGCTCTGACTATGTGGAAGGAGCAACCGTTTCGCAATAGAATCTGTGTCAACGCTATGCTGGCAATGCTAGGCATTGAGCCGGAGTCGAACAGACCTTCACCAATGTGTCCAAATACACTAAACTTTACAGCTGGCAGTTCCCCGTCGATGACTATGCGATTTGAACTCAGCGGCTGAGGACTTTCCATGTGTACATCGCTGCCAGTGCATGTCCGACAATTTGCACCCGTTGCGCCGCATCCATAGCACGACGAGAACGACGACACCGGATGCTGTGGTTGATTATTTGTTGTTATAGCACCGCCGATGTCCACTCGTTGTTGCTCCAGCTGCACTGCACTGCGCCGTCTTCTTATCGGTTGGATCGGATTTATCTGCTTGTAATCGTAAATGGATTGTTCTGCCTCTCTGGCCAGATGCAGTAGCTTGTCAAATGTTGCGAATGACTTTCTGGGCACGCGATCTCGAATGTTCAGCTGAAGTAAGCCGTAGATCATATCCAGTTGGGTCTTCTCTGGCATCCTGTCCGGCAACTTGTTGAACAGCATTCGCTTTCTCTCGACGAAGGTGTCTGTCGCCTCATTGAGTTGTTGTTTTGGCTCCCGGATATCCTGGAAAATTCTCCACGATATCTGTTGCTGTTCCACAGAGAATGAACATTTGATTTGCTTTAAAGCCTCCGCGAATGTTTCCACATTATCTTTAATGCCAATCCACCAGGATGCTGCATACCCTTCGAGGACCAAAGACAAGCCTTGAAGTGCGCAAGCGTCGCTAATTTTCATGACGCGCTTGAAAATGACTATGGCAAAAAGGAACCGATTGACGATGACCGGGTCTCTGTCTCCATGGAATCGGGCAGTACAGCGACTAAAAGGATTGACTTTTTCTGATAGTTGTTGTTGTTGTGGTCGTTGAGTTGAGTTTGACATTTCAATGCTGTTCAACTTCAATTCACATTTGCCACTTGTACCTTCTTCTTCTTCTTCTTCTTTTTCTGCCCCTTCTTGTTCTTCGTTTTTCTTTTAAAATACTCGTCCTCTAGCCGGGCGCTGAGGAAGTATTTTTCGTTAATTAATTCTAAGGTAAAAAAATAAAGTAAAATAACAAATAATAATAAAAATATTAAGTTACAAATATTTGGCGTTAACTATTATGTAATGCCATTCATTGAACACTGGGAACGTTTGTATTCAATGAATTGGACATTTAACCCTTGTGTGTACGAAAAGGATTCCGGGTACATTTTTAATTTTTGTTTTAAACCTTTCTTCGATCGGTTGTAAGGAAAACTTCGTTTTGTGGGTACAAAATCTGATGCATACATCGACACATGCACATATGTCGCAAGTGTTGATCTAAAGGACATGTGAAAGTTGGTTAAAAATGACCTCAAAGAAGTAAAAAAAAAGACAGAGACATAAAGTCCATATATTTCTATATTTTCCTATTTCCCTATTTCCATATTTCCATATTTCCCTATTTCCATATTTCCCTATTTCCATATTTCCCTATTACCATATTTCCCTATTTCCATATTTCCCTATTTCCATATTTCCATATTTCCCTATTTCCATATTTCCATATTTCCCTATTTCCATATTTCCATATTACCATATTTCCCTATTTTCATATTTCCATACTTCCCTATTACCATATTTCCCTATTTCCATATTTCCATGTTTCCATATTTCCATATTTCCCTATTACCATATTACCCTATTTCCATATTTCCCTATTTTCATGTTTCCATTACAATATTACAATATTACAATATTACAATATTACAATATTACAATATTACAATATTACAATATTACAATATTACAATATTACAATATTACAATATTACAATATTACAATATTACAATATTACAATATTACAATATTACAATATTACAATATTACAATATTACAATATTACAATATTACAATATTACAATATTACAATATTACAATATTACAATATTACAATATTACAATATTACAATATTACAATATTACAATATTACAATATTACAATATTACAATATTACAATATTACAATATTACAATATTACAATATTACAATATTACAATATTACAATATTACAATATTACAATATTACAATATTACAATATTACAATATTACAATATTACAATATTACAATATTACAATATTACAATATTACAATATTACAATATTACAATATTACAATATTACAATATTACAATATTACAATATTACAATATTCCAATATTCCTATTTCCGTATTTCTAATATTCCAATATTCCAAAATTACCATATTTCCATATTTCTGATATTTCAATATTCTTATTTCCATATTTCTAAAATTCCAATATTCCTGTTTCCATATTTCTAATATTCCAATATTCCAACATTCCCAAAATACCATATTTCTAATATTCCAATGTTCCAATATTTCAATATTCCAATATTTCCATATTCCAATATTCCTATTTCTATATTTCTAATATTCCAATATTCCCAAATTACCATATTTCCATATTTCTAATATTCCAATATTCCTATTTCCATATTTCTAAAATTCCAATATTCCTGTTTCCATATTTCTAATATTCCAATATTCCAACATTCCCAAAATACCATATTTCTAATATTCCAATATTCCAATATTTCAATATTCCAATATTTCCATATTCCAATATTCCTATTTCCATATTTCTAATATTCCAATATTCCAACATTCCCAAAATACCATATTTCTAATATTCCAATATTCCAATATTCCAATATTTCCATATTCCAATATTCCTATTTCCATATTTCTAATATTCCAATATTCCCAAATTACCATATTTCCATATTTCTGATATTCCAATATTCCTATTTCCATATTTCTAATATTCCAATATTCCCAAATTACCATATTTCCATATTTCTGATATTTAAATATTCTTATTTCCATATTTCTAATATTCCAATATTCCTATTTCCATATTTCTAAAATTCCAATATTCCTGTTTCCATATTTCTAATATTCCAATATTCCAACATTCCCAAAATACCATATTTCTAATATTCCAATATTCCAATATTTCAATATTCCAATATTTCCATATTCCAATATTCCTATTTCCATATTTCTAATATTCCAATATTCCAACATTCCCAAAATACCATATTTCAAATATTCTAATATTCCAATATTTCCATATTCCAATATTCCTATTTCCATATTCTAATATTCCAATATTCCCAAATTACCATATTTCTAATATTCCAATATTCCCAAATTACCATATTTCTGATATTCCAATATTCCTATTTCCATATTTCTAATATTCCAATATTCCTATTTCCATATTTATAATACTCCAATATTCCAAAATTCCAACCTTCGAATATTTCAACATTCAAATATTCCAAAATTCCAATATTTCAATATTCCAATATTTCCATATTTCTAATATTCCAATATTCCCAAATTACCATATTTCCATATTTCTGACATTCCAATATTCCTATTTCCATATTTCTAATATTCCAATATTCCCAAATTACCATATTTCTGATATTCCAACATTCAAATATTCCAATATTCCAAAATTCCAATATTCTCATATTTCCAAAAATTCCATAATTCCATATTTCTAATATTCCAATATTTCAGATACAGCAGATACAGCTTTGCATCTGCTGTTAGAAATTTAATCTCAGCTGACACATTTTGTAGTCAAAAATCATTAATCTCCTATATCGGTGTGTTAAGTGGCTCCATCCACCGATCACCATAATAGTCTAGCTAGATACTCCGGACGAGGGATGTCGTTATGACCATCTATGATAGGAAATCAAATGTTAGAGGCAATAACTAACTCTTCCACTATTCGAATAAATGTCTCCTATTGAACTTGTGCAGATGCACCACAACACCAATGAGCTATAAGTATATAACTCTTCAATATTTTTGACGAAAGAAATTGTTTTTCGTCGCTTGCAGATACATATACAGGGTGTACAAGAATTCGTGTAAACAAACGAAGCAGGGTAATAGCGGAGGTCAATTCCAACCAAAATAGCCAAATGAAGTTTTATCGAATTGTTGATGGTTAAAAAGTTATTCGATTTTAAGTATTTTTGGGTAAAATCGCATACGCGCGGCGGCCACTAAAAAATTAATTTAAAAAAAAAACCAACAGTTCTTTTGTTTATGTTTATTTTTTAATACAATCTGGAAGAGTGTGCCTTTCCAATAAAGTCATTTGTATAAACTTTTTTATCTTCTGTCAAATTAAAAGAATAGGTTAGGTTAGGTTAGGTTCGGTGGCTGCTATTGCCCATTTAGACCATTTAGGTCCAGCTTAGGCCAGACTTGCTTTGCCAAAGTACATGTGTTGGTATGCAACCATCTCGTGTTTGTTAATTTTTCTGCCTCTTTCCGAAGCATTAGCTTGACCGTTGATAATGGTCTTCCTATGCCCCTGCACTTTCCGATAGCAGTTGGAGTTTTGTGCCATTTCTGGCTAATTCGTCTGCTTTGCAATTCCCAACGATATCAGAGTGACCGGGGACCCATACTAAGCATATGTTAAAAAACTCACTCATCTCCTTGAGAGATGTGTGGCAGCTTATCGCTACCCCCGATGTCATCAAGACCGATTCCAGCGATTTGATTGCCGCCTGACTGTCTATGTAAATTATAATATCGGTTACCGGTAATATATTATGTTTCAGCCAGGTCACCGCTTCCTCAATCGCTGTTACCTCAGCCTGATACACGCTGCAATGGTCCGAGAGTCGAACGAACGGAAATGCTCACGCTAGGTTTGTCACAGTAGACTCCGGCACCGATCCTACCTTCGAGTTTGGGGCCGTCCGTGAAGAATTTGATAGCAGCGGTTTCTTGTGGCGATCCGCTATCTCTCCATTGATCCCTGGAGGGGTAGATGGCTCGGAAACCCTTCCTAAAGCATAACACTGGTTGTGTGTAATCTAAGTTCGCCAGTTCAACCTTAAGCGAGTTGTTTATCGTCGAGTATAGGTTTCCACTGACGTGTTGTTGACAGTCGCGCGGCCGTAAAGGCTGCTCTCTCTGCCTGCCGTATATATCAAAAGGAGTCAGGTACAACATTAATTCTAGGGCGCGTGCTGGTGTTGTTTTTAGTGCTCCACTAATGTGAAGACAGGCTGCCCTTTGCACCTTCTCCAGAATTTTAACATAGGTGGATTTTACAAGAGCTGGCCACCAAACGCTAACACCGTACATGAGTATTGGTCTTACTACTGCAGTGTATAGCCAGTGTACCAGCTTTGGCTTTAATCCTCAGCTTTTTCCGATGGCGCTTCTACACGCAAATAGAGCTTAGTAGCTTTGTTCACTCTCTCTCTCTCTAAAATGTTTGGTTTCCAGCTTAGTTTATTATCCAGGATTTTTGCCCAGAAATTTCGCCCTATTGGTGAAAACTAGACTGGTCCCGTTTAGAGCTGGTGGAGTGACTATTGGCACTTTATATCTATTTGTAAAGAGGACCAGCTCTGTCTTGGACTTGGATTTACTCCTAGTCCGCAGCCTTTGGCCCATTTTGTGACTATGGAGAGGGCATTTTGCATAACCTCTGTGATGGTTACTAGAAACCTACCTGTGACAGCTATGGCTACATCATCAGCATAGGTAACTACGCTGATGCCCTCTCTTTCCAGCTCTATTAGTATTTTTAAAACAATAGATTTGTGCTGTCTTTTTGTGTTTCAACATTTTTTGATTGATTTGATTTAAGTAGCTCTGGCTTAAATAATTTAAAAAATGTACATTCTTTAATATTAAAAATTTAATTTTCCTTCAACAAAGATTAACAGTAACCTTGTAGCTGGAAGTGTTCAAGTGTTATAGGGTGTAAAGCATGTAAGAGCAAAAGTACGTTTTCAATCATTTCACAAACTTTTAATGTTAATCCTGTTCCTGTTGACCTATTGCAGAAATATTATGAGGTGAAGTTGTAGAAAATTCAATGGGCTTTAATACTGCATTTGTCAAAAAAAAATTATCCAAGAGCATTTTTCGAAATAATCGCATTTGAAAATAAAATTTTAAAAAAAACCTTTCTTTTTTTGACTTTGACGACGTTTATATCGGTAATGGTTTAAGGAATTTAAAAAATAATTACATTTTTTTAACCTTCAAGATTTAGTTTTCTATGAAAATAGACCAACAGTGGTATTGTAGCTTGACCAAGGGTAACAGTGTGTAAAGTGATGTAAAGTCAAAAGTACGTATCTCTGTTTAAAAACTCTACGTACACCACAAAACAATTGATAAAAATCATTCTGTTTTGAATATTCCTATGCGTGATACCATTTAAGAGTCGGCATTAATGTCGCAAGTATTCCTGATAGTCGGTCAACTTTCTGTAGTACATTGTTTTTCCGCCAGAGCTACTTAAAAATCAATCAAAAAATTTTGGAAGACAAAAAGACAGCACAAAACAATTGATAAAAATCATTCTGTTTTGAATATTCCTATGCGTGATACCATTTAAGAGTCGGCATTAATGTCGCAAGTTTTTCTGATAGTCGGTCAACTTTCTGTAGTACATTGTTTTTCTGCCAGAGCTACTTAAAAATCAATAAAAAAAATTTGGGACACAAAAAGACAGCACAAAACAATTGATAAAAATCATTCTGTTTTGAATATTCCTATGCGTGATACCATTTAAGAGTCGGCATTAATGTCGCAAGTTTTTCTGATAGTCGGTCAACTTTCTGTAGTACATTGTTTTTCTGCCAGAGCTACTTAAAAATCAATCAAAAAAATTTGGGACACAAAAAGACAGCACAAAACAATTGATAAAAATCATTCTGTTTTGAATATTCCTATGCGTGATACCATTTAAGAGTCGGCATTAATGTCGCAAGTTTTTCTGATAGTCGGTCAACTTTCTGTAGTACATTGTTTTTCTGCCAGAGCTACTTAAAAATCAATAAAAAAAATTTGGAAGACAAAAAGACAGCACAAAACAATTGATAAAAATCATTCTGTTTTGAATATTCCTATGCGTGATACCATTTAAGAGTCGGCATTAATGTCGCAAGTTTTTCTGATAGTCGGTCAACTTTCTGTAGTACATTGTTTTTCCGCCAGAGCTACTTAAAAATCAATCAATCAAAAAATTTTGCGACACAAAAAGACAGCACAAAACAATTGATAAAAATCATTCCGTTTTGAATATTCCTATGCGTGATACCATTTAAGAGTCGGCATTAATGTCGCAAGTTTTTCTGATAGTCGGTCAACTTTCTGTAGTACATTGTTTTTCCGCCAGAGCTACTTAAAAATCAATCAATCAAAAAATTTTGCGACACAAAAAGACAGCACAAAACAATTGATAAAAATCATTCCGTTTTGAATATTCCTATGCGTGATACCATTTAAGAGTCGGCATTAATGTCGCAAGTTTTTCTGATAGTCGGTCAACTTTCTGTAGTACATTGTTTTTCCGCCAGAGCTACTTAAAAATCAATCAATCAAAAAATTTTGCGACACAAAAAGACAGCACAAAACAATTGATAAAAATCATTCCGTTTTGAATATTCCTATGCGTGATACCATTTAAGAGTCGGCATTAATGTCGCAAGTTTTTCTGATAGTCGGTCAACTTTCCGTAGTACATTGTTTTTCCGCCAGAGCTACTTAAAAATCAATCAATCAAAAAATTTTGCGACACAAAAAGACAGCACAAATCTATTGTTTTAATTTGACAGAAGATAAAAAAGTTTATAAAAATTACTTTATTGGAAAGGCACACTCTTTCAGATCGTATTAAAAAATAAACATAAACAAAAGAACTGTTGGTTTTTTTTAAATTAATTTTTTAGTGGCCGCCGCGCGTATGCGATTTTACCCAAAAATACTAAAAATCGAATAACTTTTTAACCATCAACAATTCGATAAAACTTCATTTGGCTATTTTGGTTGGAAATGACCTCCGCTATTACCTTGCTTCGTTTGTGCCACGAATCCTGTGGACACCCTGTTATAACAATCGGTAAATAATTTTTTGGAGTTGAATTTATTACTGCCATTCATTATTAATAGATACAAATGAATGCAATGTAGAATCAATTGCAGATTTTTACGTCCCAACGAAACTCTCAATGTAGCACACCGAAGCGGAAAAGCCGCGCCGTACTTATTTTTATGCATCCGCGGCACATATTTCTGTACTTCCAACAGTATGTAAACATTTGGAATTTTAAAAAATGTATCCGGATACTCCGTTTGTTTTTTTTTTTTTTTTTTATGTCACACACAAAAGGATTAAAATGATTTCACAAAAGTTATCCATTACCTTTGCTAATACTTTGGTATCGATGCACACTGGTGACTTGGTGTCTTCTTAATCGGCTGAATATGTGACAGAAAAAGATTTGTAACAAATCAAGAAGCGCCTATCCGTAACAAGGACAAGGCCTTTATGCAGTGGCTGACTAACTAAGATGACTCGGTCAGGTTGTCGCATCAATGCTGATCAAAGCGACATGTTCACAATGAAATGACGAACATTACTTGAGCCCGTAGGCATGTATCTATCTACAACTCGATTGACGTCAGTGGGCTGACCATCTCATCATCATCATTTTCCGCAGCGAACCAAAGGATGTACCAAAAATGCGTTTTTACGCCTCCACCATCGTGTTCGGAGCTAATAAACACAAAAATCGAATAATGGTCACGTTCTGATATGTACGGAGAGATTGCTTATTGGATGGCGCACTGTATCAGAACACAAAGAGAAAATAAAAGGAGGTGTGGAGCCAGTCGATTTGTTACTACTGTCATTAACAATAGAAGCGGCGCACGAGGTAAGTCACATGTGCTTTTGTTCGCCCACAAAAATGCACAGAAGACACTAAATCTCTGAACATCTCAGAACACTGCGATTATATCCGAATTTCAAACAAACAAACAAACAAACAAACAACAGTTACAGTTCTTCTGCCTGCTGCAAATTCAAATTGTTGCTCTCGCTTTTAAGGACGATTTCCATGTACAATTGTTCCCTACGACGAAACCTTAACGAACCAACATGTACCATTTCAAGATACTCTGCAATGGCACAGGATGAAAGATTTGCTGTACAATGCGAGACGTTATTTGTCGCGCTCCTTGAGTCCGATATTGGTGGACAAAACTCTGGAGCTGGTGCTGTAAAAAGAGTGTTTTGTAGTGTTTAGTTCGTATTCGTGCAGTTGCTCTTCTTCCAAGATGGCGTTCCCATTGCGTAAGCTTTGCCATCTATCCTATTCCTCTGGACTCTTGCCGAGAAGGTTGGAAAACAGCCTTTGTCCAGACCATAACCAAAAAAAAAAAAAAAAGGCGAGTCTGTCGTCTCCTTCTTCTTCGTACCAACCCACAGGACTTACTTTTATTCATTCCAAGATCATGTGAAACGCTAATCAATTATCAGCTCATGAAATATCTTGAAACTAACCAAATCCTTAGTGACCGGCAGTACGGATTTTGCCGGCAACGTTCTACTGGTGATTTGATGGTATATACCTTAACAAACAGTGGAAACGGTCGTTGCATTAATTTGCTGAAAGCCAAGCTGTTGCACTCGATATTTCCGAAGCATTTGACAGAGTTTGGCATCAAGCACTTTTAATCAAAATGCTTGCTTTTGGAGTCGACGAAAATTATAATTTGACCGCTCAATCCAGGTGGTGTTGGATGGTTTCTAAATTGAAATTCAACGCATAAATGCTGGTGTTCCACATGGCTCTATTTTGTCCCCAACACTATTCATTTTTAAATTTTCTATATTAACTTCGCTTGCCCGTTTCTGTCTGTCTGTCGGTCGGTCGGTCGGTCGATCGGTCGGCTTGTCGTGGAATCTTGCGATCAATTTTTAACTCACTTTCCACTTTCCAAAGCTCGATTTTATGAAAATTTTGCACACATGTGTATTTCCGGAGACAACACTTTCTACTAAAATGTGGGGCTCCTCGGCCCTCGGCATCGCTAGAGTGTGGGGAACGTGTTATAGAAGAAAAACCACCGAGTCGATATGATATTCTTGATATCGACTCGGTGGTTTTTGTTTTGCTATAGGATGGCCATACCATTCTTGAGAAAACTCAGTTCACATGATATTGCCAGAGTTGTGGTTATTAGCACGCGGGTGCATACTGCCGGTGTACCGCAAGGTAGCCCTCTCGGTCCAATACTGTTCTTGCATTATATAAGAGACATCCTTCAGTCATAAAAACGTTCTCGCGGACGATCGCAACTGTGAAATCATCAACGGGAAAACTTCAACGAGCTCTGGACAAAATATGCGAGTTGATATTTAATCTAGATAACGTTAAATGGGCCGTGGGCCATTTCAAAACACCCGATGAAGATTGCATTTTTCCAGCAATTGAGCTCATACTGCCGGGATTTATTGCTTTATTTAGAGCCAGCTACAGCTAGGGTTACATTTCGTATACCCGGAGAAAGGTTAACGTTATCTTTATCTCCAAACCAGGCAATAGGCCTAGTAGCCAAAATAAGTAACATCTTTTTTTCTCAAAATTATGGAGAAACTTATTGATGTTGATATCAGAACCTGGAAGAAAGTAAAAGGCTGTTTCGTGCAAGATACGCGACTGAGTATTCAGAGTTCAAAGAAATTCACGCCGGTGTACCTCAAGGTAGCCTTCTCGGTCCAATACTGTTCTTGCAACGTTTGCTGCTGATGATACGGGTATTCTCGCAATGGGTAGGACTGTGGAATCATTAACGGGAAAACTTTTAGACAAAATATGCAAATGGACAAAGACCTGGCGAATCGTTCTCAACGAGTCCAAGTCAACGTATGTTAATTTTACGTGCAGGCAGGTGAATAATTTACCTCTCTTCATCAACTCAGAACAAATACTATATGCAAACGAGGCTAAATATCTAGGAATGACTCTACATAGACGCAAACTAATCGTGAAAGCTCCATGGTACAGGAGGAATAGTGATATTCGCAGAGATCTAGGGGTTGCTACCGATACGGACGAGGCAACCATGACATAAGCCGAACTTTGGACGAGATGTACTACAAAGAACAAGACCGTTCGATCTAGCGCAGTTAGTGAAGACCGCATGTAATGACGAATTCCAGAAGGTGTCTTCGCTGGCCTACCTAACACGATTAACTACAGATGAGTAAGCTACTTGTTAAGGAAACTTAGTTGTAGTCATAACAAACAAGAAAATCACCCTTTATATTACGAGATTTTTTTTATAATTTTGTGGCATGAAGCACTAATACCGTTAATGAGTGCTCCGGCGATAGATGACCACGTCATCAGCTTGCTCTATAAAGCCACTAAGTAGAAGTAGTGGGTGAGTTTGAATTCACCCGCATACAAACGCTGGGTTAATGCCAACGACAGGAAGTTCCCAAGTACATATACCATGTAATAAAATAAGATGCCAACGCTAAGCACATAAACGCCTTGGAAATAATTAAGTGAAGTCAAGTTGATAAGAAATTCGAAAGATTGTGCGGTGATGGCAGAGTGGCAGCAAGAAAAAGGCAAACATCGAGGGGGAAGAACGAAAAAAAAGGGGGAAAAGCCACCACCACCAGCTGTTGCTGGTAGCAATACTCTGTCATACGCTTTGTCCTATTTGTGCCGACAAGTAGCTTCTAAGGTAGAGATAGCACCGCAAGAAAGCACAAATGCAACGGAACGACCATGTATGGATTTCCGCAACAACATCAACACTGGGACGGATTTGTAGTTTTCTTAATCCTCAGGTGATGCTCGGTAGCAATTAGCAGAAGGGATATTCATTTTCTGTGCAGTTAGTAAAAGGTGCGCCACACACACACATTCCTATTCCGTAACCTTTCTGGATCATAACAAGCAACTGGTAACTGACAAGAGATGGTGCCAAAGGTACGTCCTGTATTTAGCCATTATCTTATCTCTTAGATAAGAACAACATCATGAGAGATTCCGATGATTCAAGACAGCAGCAGCCGTAATTACTTTTTATTTTTTTATGACTTTGCTTGCTATGCATTTGTGTGTGTGTGGGGGGTGGGGGGGAGAAATTACTTGGAATCGTCCTTACAAACTTCTAAGCCAGCAAAATGATTGGTCCATTGACTTGGACATGCACTTTTTACTGCTATTGTTAAATTCTGGGGTTGAGATTTGGGTTCATACGTTTACGGGTTGAGGTACCTGCCGTGCAAATTGACCCTAAAAAAAAAGTCCCATAAAATTTGAAGATAATCGGGTACTTTTTGTAAAATATTTGTATAGGAGCCCCACGACCCCGAGGCCCGAGGGCCTCCAAACTTTAATAGAAAGTGTTGTCATCGGAGATACTCATGCGTGCAAAGTTTTAATAAAAACGGGCTTTAGGAAGCGGGCTAAAAATTGATCACAAGATTTGGTGTGCCAGCCAACCAGCCAGCCACGGGCACGCAAAGTTAATATAGAGAACTTAAAATGTAATTTTTTGCTCTAACTCCTTACAAGACTGTACAGTTTGGGGTCTGTACGTGAATGGTGTCTGGTACCTTCTATACAAACTGACCTCAAGAAATTACCTTCTTTACTCCAATTCTTTAGAGGAACCTCTCAATTACAAATATTTGCAAGCCTTGCAGTACGCTTATTACAGCCGACAATTTGACACTTTTTTAAGGTCTGTACGTCAATGATTTCTGGTACCTGCCATACAAACTGACCTCAAAAAATTACCGTCTTTCGTCCAATTCCTCGCAGGAACCTCTTATTTACAAATATTTGCAAGCCTTGCAGTACGCTTATTACAGCCGACAATTTGACACTTTTTTAAGGTCTGTACGTCAATGATGTCTGGTACCTGCCATACAAACTGACCTCAAAAAATTACCGTTTTCCCTCCAATTCCTAACAGGAACCTCTAATCTACAAATATTTGCAAGCTTTGTATTGCGCTTGTTAGAGCCGACAATTTGACACTTTTTTAAGGTCTGTACGTCAATGATGTCTGGTACCTGCCTTACAAACTGACCTCAATAAATTACCTTTTTTCCTCCAATTCCTCACAAGAACCTCTTGAACCTTGTGAGAAAAGCCAAACATTTTGATGATGATGATGACGATGATGAAAAGGGGTATCTACCAATAGCACTGCGACCCATATGGATCTATTTCGCTCCCCCTATCTAGTGGTATGGAAAGAGTGCATGCCCATCCCTATAACACCCCCTCCATACCAATGGTTCTTATGAACTTAATGATATGGTGTGGATTCAGTGAATACCGTGCAGACATGTGTTCCCATGTGGTTTCTTCTCTGTCGGTTCGTTGCTCCGCATTCATTGAGGAGAAGATTCCGAGGGGTTTCCTCCGCTTACCCGCAAAGTCTGCAGCTTCTATCCTCTTCTAGTCTTAATTTCTTTAGGTGCCCTTTCAGTACACAGTGTCTTGTTAGGAAACCCGTAATGATACATTACATCTACTTAGTCCCAATATCGAGCAATACTTCTTTGGGTCATAGTTCCCCATCATATCCTTTGCTTGTCGTAGTCCTGGGAGATTTTCCCATCTTACGGAAGCAGCTGCCTTACCTATTATGCCTATCTCCTCCCGCATTATGCGGTACCCTATGCCACAGAATGGTTCTTGCCCTACAAGCGGATTTTCTGCACCCTTGTTAGCGAGCATATTTTCTGCTTCATTGCCTTCTATGCCAGTGTGTCCTGGCATCCAGTACAAGCGTACCTTGTTTACTACGCCAAGTCTGTTTAGCTTAGACTCCTCCACAAGTCTTGACGTGATCTGGAATGCATCTAGGCCTTTTAGCGACTCCATTTGTGTGCAATAATATACATGCTCAGCACAAATGGTTGCGAGAAACTGAGCCTTGGACAGCGATGGTCTGTCGCGCAGCTTGACTCTCTGTCATGGTGACTATTTCCTGCCTCACGTAGTTTCTTTCCAGATTAAAGTTAGCACATCTTTCAATGGCATTTACTTTGGACGACAGCAAACTATTTTATATTATATATTATTATTTGTTCTCCATTTCATTATGCTGTCCAGATCAGAATTTAGCGAGCTTAACATAAGCCATTGTTTGAGTTCTACATGAGAGGGGAAAGGACGTTTGTCAAACTTATATGAGAAGTAATCGACGCAAGAGAGCATTGCATTAGAAGTAACAAACAAGAGATCAGTAATTGAAACGAGAAAGAGTGTTGGGGACAAAACAGAGCCCTGGGGAACACCAGCATTAATGCGAAAGATGGAGACGACGCGACGGCTCGCTTTGATCTTTCTTTGATTATAGGCTGGACAAAGGTTGTTTTCAACTACTCGTGAAGAGTCCAGAAGTACTCGAGGTGAAGAAATTAAAGTAAGCGCGGATATACGGCTGGAGTAACTATGAATATCTACTTTATCTACATCTACTGTATGATTATAACCTTTTGTTGATGGGATGTTGGGGAATGTAAAACAACTTCCAACCTAATGAAAGAATTCGGAAGAAAAGGGAAACACATTTTTAGCTACCCTCCTCGGCCATTTTCAAAAGGTAGCCTGCAGCGCGGCTAAGCGGAGTCAGTCAACAAATCTTTACAAAGCACAGCAACACACACGTACCTTGAACAAAAAATTCAGTTCATTTACAAATGAGCCACTCACCGAACATTTAGTTGCGGCGCGCGGCAGTCAGTTGTCCAGTGTCCACCCACAGCCTCCTCCTCCACCACTCGCGTACTTATCTGCCAATAATGCACTCCACTGTAAATGAAGGTAGCTAGTTTGACCCACTTGTGTGTTTAAAAGACAACACAGCACAACACAACACTAAACCACAGACACACACACACTCAAGCACACGCAGTGTCCACAAGCTTGTAAGCGCCACAGTTTGGGGTTAAACGCAACAACAACAAAAAAAACCCCCTCACAATCACGAATTATTTACTTTTTGCTCATTCCGGACAAGCGGAGAGCAGCAGGTGGGGCTTTGGCGGCCCCTTTCGATTTCTTTCAAAGTAACGCACTTCAAGTTCCGTGCTACGACGAATTCAGCACAGAATTTCGAATAACTGAATGAATTTGCGTTCAACAAAACCGCCGCACGCTACAATAACAACAGCAATTACCGAAGGTTGCTGGATTTCGGCAGGAGGCCGAGGTTCATTTAAATTAAAGCCGACCGACCGACCGACAGAATTTTACTGCAAAATTAACTTTTGTTCAACTGTTGCCACGCGAAATACGACACGGCCGGCGGCGCGCTGTAGTGTACTCGAAAAATGCCGGTAATTGGCGACTAGCAAAAGCAACCGCTGTGCGAAACGCTTTGCCAGTCGCAGAACTTTGTACCACCGCGTCAGCTCTTGCCGACAGACTGCGACAAACTAATTGGATTGTAGGGCGACCCTTTTTTTTCAAATCCAGCAACTCTCAGTGAGTGGCACACTGGTGCTGTGGACTGTATGTTGCCAGCCAACAGTTGCCCGCCCTTGTCAAACATGAATTTGTTGCATGCAGCATGTGTAAGGGTTGGCGTTTGGCGTTGGTGTTACCATTGCACAGCAAAATCGAATGACAAATATGCGTCTTTCTTTTGTTCTGCTATCTTGTTAGTGGTTAGAGATGGAAACCTTTTTCGAATGAGGGGGAAAAATTTTGTGTGCTTTTTCGACTTTAAGGTCCTTTTTAACCACCTAGAGAACTGAACTTTTTTGAGCAGTGTATGACACGTGGCGCGTGTGATGTTTAGAAAATTGGGTAATCTTTGGAGTATAGACTACACCTCAAAAACAAATAATTGGGCGGTTATTACCAAAAAATACAATGTGGAAAAAATAAAAGGACTGTGTGGCGTGTGTCGTGTGGCGTGTGGCGTGTGGCGTGTGGCTTGTGGCGTGTGGTGTGTGGTGTTTTTTTTTGTTTGGAGGAGGTTGGAAATCTTCTATAAGACTTCCCATGTGCATCTGTAGCATTAGCATGGGCTTCTGTCAGATTTTTACTGACTACAAGCAACCCCCATTCTACTGGCCTGTTAACTTTCTGCGCGGTACCACCAATTAAGGCTTTCTTTCACAGGGCAGGTTTATTTTCGGTTTAGACTAAAAAATCCCTCTCATTCTTGCAGCTTGTTCATCTCGGCGAAGTTGCAACAACTCGTTAATCACGTCACCAGGCCTTCTTCGGTGCTCACAATTGCTTGAATGAGGCCAGCCAGAGTGACTCGCTCTCCAAGTTGCTGTTCCAGCAAGCGCCTCCTGTCATTTAACCTCGAGCACTCTTGCTGAACGTGTTCTACGCTCTCTACACTGCTCTTGCAGGCTTGCAGACAGAATGGCTAATACGCGTGCTTGTAAATATTTGTGGAGATACTCACGAAAACACCCATGCCCCGACAGTTCTTGTATCAGGTGATAGTTTACCACTCCATGTGTTTTCTTGCTACCCACACGTGGATGTCTGGGATCAGCGTATGCGTCCATTGGCCTTTTGTAGATGCGTCCCATCTTCGCTGCCACTCTATTTCGCTACGTTTTTGAATGTCTTCTCTTGTACGCTTACCTCCACTGATTTGTTGGTTCGTGAGGTCTCTCACTGCCGCTGCTTCTATTGCCATGATGTCAACTGGCATCCTACCTGCTATGACTCCTGCTGCATCGGTGGAGATCGTCCGGAATACACAGCATATTCTGAGTGACGACAGTCTGTACGCTGCTGTAACTCCTTTCATGTAGCTGGCGCAAGAAGTCCGCATACATAAGTATCGAGGTATTGACCCTTGCCAGCAGTTTTCTTATCGGCTGCCAAGGGCCACCTGTATTGGGCTATATCCTCGCGAAAGCTATCCCTGCACGCGATGCCTTTTCACTGGCATATCTCAGATGCTCCTTGAAATTGAGCCTGTGATCCAGTAGGACTCCGATGTGATGCTATGTCCCCCAACTCGGATTGTCACTCTTTCCACCTTTTTCCTGCTACTTATCAGAACAGCTTTAGCTAGCCCTAGGCCGGCTTCATGCAGCCAATCTCTGACATCCCGGATCATTTCATCACATTTTTGCGAGTGTTTTAGCAACAAGCACTATAGCTTTCTCATCGCAAGCAGGTCGTCTAATTGTAAGAATGCCGTCGTACATCACATTCCATAGTAGCGGTCCAAGTACAGAGCCTTGTGGTACGCCTCCGGTGACTTTGAATTGCTTGTGGCCCTCCTCGGTGTCATGCAACAACGTTCGGTCACTGAAGTAGCTCGCAATGTTTCGTAGCAGATAGTCTGGTACATGGAGTTTGGTTAAGGAAACCAGCGTTTTGTCCCAATTTGCGGAATTGAATGCAATTTTTGCCATCGAGTGTCACCACTGCGTAGTATTTCTTATCCCCGCCTTTCCATCTCGTTCCTGCAATTGCATTGTGCGCGACATCACATAATACCGCCGCAATTGCATCGATGGTGCTCCTTTTCATCCTAAAACCATATTGGAATCTTGATAGGCCGCGCGGTCCATCTGTGTATCTTTCCAAGCGGGCGCATATGATTCTTTCTTAATTTATCTTTGGAGCCTTATAATATGCAACGTTAACTGTAGGTCATTAGCGATTTCTGATATAGACTTAAAAAACCACATTTTACTTTGCAAACGTTTAGGCTAAAAAAATAGATAGCGATGGGCACATTGAGTATTTTTTTGTTTGTTTTGAAATCGCGAATTCTCTGCACAATGGCAATACGAATTGTCGCATTCAACTCGGCTGTTCTAACTGGGAACCGCAACATGTAAAGGATTCACTCTCATTTTCAAAAGTTACACTATCATGTGAGTTACAACGAGAGGGCTGGTTGCTGCTAGGGCTGGCAAACGAACGTGAACTTTGTGCGGGAAGTGCAATGTGGGTAAAACGACAGAGACACGACGAGACACGATGATTCATTAGACAGGTTGCCGCCATGAAGTAGCGCCACCCTTCCCCCTCTACGCCGACAATATAAATCTTTCGGCTTTTTGTGGGTGTAAGCTGAGTAAGTGGGGGGCAGCTGTGGGGACGCAGGTTGCTTATTGAATGAATTGTATGCCGACTGACATGGGAATGCCTCATGTGATGTGTGATTCTGATGTTCGTTGAGTTTGTTTGGTGAAAAAAAAATGTTTGTTTGTTTGTTTGTTTGTTTGTTTGTTTGTTTGTTTGTTTGTTTGTTTGTTTGTTTGTTTGTTTGTTTGTTTGTTTGTTTGTTTGTTTGTTTGTTTGTTTGTTTGTTTGTTTGTTTGTTTGTTTGTTTGTTTGTTTGTTTGTTTGTTTGTTTGTTTGTTTGTTTGTTTGTTTGTTTGTTTGTTTGTTTGTTTGTTTGTTTGTTTGTTTGTTTGTTTGTTTGTTTGTTTGTTTGTTTGTTTGTTTGTTTGTTTGTTTGTTTGTTTGTTTGTTTGTTTGTTTGTTTGTTTGTTTGTTTGTTTGTTTTCCGTGGAATCTTGTGATCAATTTTCAACCCACTTCCCCTGATTTCATTGACACTTCGCACACAGGCGTATCTCCAATGGCAACACTTTCTATTTGGGACCTCTCGGGCCTCGGGGTCGGGGGGCTCCTGCACAAATATTTTACAAAACTTAACCCGATTTTCTTAACATTTTATATAAATGTGTATCACCGATGGACAAAACTTTTTGTAAACTTTTTTGGAGTGCCCATTTTTTTTGAGGGGTGCCCATTTCAATTTTCTTAAAAATTAGCCCGATTTTCTTTAAATTGTTAACATATCTGTATCTCCGATGGAAAAAAACTTTTTGTAAAATTTTTGGAGTGAACTTGGGGCTCTGAGGCCCGAGGGGTGCCCATAATTGTTTTTTTTTTAATAAGCCCGATTTCTTCAAATTTTAAACACATGTGTATTTCCGATGGACAGAACTTTCTGTAAAATTTTTGGAGTGAACGGGCCTTGAGGCCCGAGGGGGCCCATACAAATTTATTAAAAATTAGCCCAATTTCTTCAAATTTCTTCTTTTTCTTAAATCCTTTCACCCCTCGAATGGGTATAGGGCGTCAATAACGCCTACGCACCATTTTGTTCTTTTTTCTGCAACGCGTTGTAGCTACCTCCAACTCATTCCCGAAGAACCCTGCATCTTTCTCGACTGTCCAGCGCCACGTTCTCCTAGGGCGTCCCGATGTTCTACCTGCCTGCGTGAGCGGGTTCCACTGCATGGCATATTTTACAATGGAGTTGTCATCGCGCCGTAGTGTGTGTCTAATCCACTGCCACTTTTCCCTTCGCACAATCACGTCTATAGATTCTTGGCCCGTTCTCCGATGAAGTTCGTCTTTGGATATACGATTGGGCCAGAAGATTCTCAAGATGATACGTAGGCATTTGTTTACGAAAGATTGCATCTTGCGCGTGGTAGTGGTATCCACCTTCAAAGTACTGCACGCCCATACAACAGTACTGATTCGACGTTGGAGCGGAACATTCGAAGCTTAGTTCTTAAGTTGAAAACATTGCTTCTCCAGACTTTCGATAGCATTCCGAACGCGCAGCCCTTGCTTTCCCGATTTTGCTGCACACGCATCCAGTTCGGTGCCACCGCGATCAGCCGAGACCACACTTCCTAGGTATAGAAAGTTGTCAACTTTTTCAACTACCACCTGTCCAGCAATAATGAGTTGAGAGCGGGTGTTGGAAGTGTTTAGGGATTTTGTTTTGGTAGTGATGTTTATCTTGAGCCCCACTTTGCTTGCTGCGGTTTCTAGGTTTTCGACCATAATATGAAGGTCCATTATCCGATGTGAGAGCAGGCAAACATCGTCAGCTTAGTCTAGGTGTTTAATGTAAGTTGTCATAGTCCATCGAATTCCAATGTTCCCTACCGTCAGTGCAGCACGGAGTAAATCGCTGATGACCACCAGGAATAGCAGCGGTGATAGTATACACCCCTGACGTACTCCACTTTAGACTTCAAATTCCTCGGATATGTGACATTTACTTGCTTCGTATGTAGCTTTGATAATAACTATGAGTTTTTAATCACCATAAGTTTTTTTTTAAATATTGCAACAATCACTTAATTCATTGTATACTTTTAGGGTTGATTTTTGTTGGTTTTAGAGTTGAATTATTTGATGAATATTTCAACAATAATTACATTGAATGTATACTTTTTGGGTTGAATTTTTTTTTTAAATAATGCAACAATCACTTAATTCATTGTATACTTTTAGGGTTGATTTTTGTTAGTTTTAGAGTTGAATTAATTGATGAATATTTCAACAATAATTACATTGCGTTGTATACTTTTCGGGTTGATTTTTTTTTAAATAATGCAACAATCACTTAATTCATTGTATACGGTAAGGGTTTATTTGGTTAGTTTTAGAGTTGAATTAATTGATGAATATTTCAACAATAATTACATTGCGTTGTATACTTTTCGGGTTGAATTTTTTCTTAAATAATGCAACAATCACTTAATTCATTGTATACTTTAAGGGTTTATTTGGTTAGATTTAGAGTTGAATTAATTGATGAATATTTCAACAATAATTACATTGCGTTGTATACTTTTCGGGTTGATTTTTTTTTTTAAATAATGCAACAATCACTTAATTCATTGTATACGGTTAGGGTTTATTTGGTTAGTTTTAGAGTTGAATTAATTGATGAATATTTCAACAATAATTACATTGCGTTGTATACTTTTCGGGTTGAATTTGTTTTTTTAAATAATGCAACAATCCCTTAATTCATTGCATACTTTTAGGGTTGATTTGGTTTGTTTTAGAGTTGAACTAATTGATGAATATTTCAACAATAATTACATTGCGTTGTATACTTTTCGGGTTGAATTTTTTCTTAAATAATGCAACAATCACTTAATTCATTGTATACTTTAAGGGTTTATTTGGTTAGATTTAGAGTTGAATTAATTGATGAATATTTCAACAATAATTACATTGCGTTGTATACTTTTCAGGTTGATTTTTTTTTTTAAAATAATGCAACAATCACTTAATTCATTGTATACGGTTAGGGTTTATTTGGTTAGTTTTAGAGTTGAATTAATTGATGAATATTTCAACAATAATTACATTGCGTTGTATACTTTTCGGGTTGAATTTTTTTTTTAAATAATGCAACAATCCCTTAATTCATTGCATACTTTTAGGGTTGATTTGGTTTGTTTTAGAGTTGAACTAATTGATGAATATTTCAACAATAATTAGTTTAATTTTTTTTTAACATACGTATTGCAACAGTCATATTCCATTGTATACTTTTAGGGTTGAATCATGAAATAAAGCTTTCCATTGAAAAGCTTAAAGGGTGCAATTGTCCGGGTGATCCAACTGTTCTTTTAGGAGAGGAGAACGACAGAGTATGTATCGCTGCAAGTGCTTCCTATCCTTTTTAACCCGTCTACGTACACTGTAGAAAAAATCTCAGTTGAAACTCATACTCATAGGATGCTTAATTTGGTTGTTTTATTGGATCGTAATTTACAGATTTGTGCTTTTTTTTTGAATATTTTTGTTTTGTTTTTTGAATACATGAACATTTTCTAAGTCATAGTCACTTGGCAAGGCGTCATCATCAATCTAATTTACAATCGGAATTTGGCAGCCCTGAGAATGGGATACTTGTCGCCGGTGCAGGTTCCACGGAAATCGTCGCTTGACAAATCGAACAGAGCCAGACCACCCAATCCTTTTGCACTAACATAGCCCGCTTTGTTAGCAGCAGTGTCAGGATCTTCATAACCAATCCACAGGCCATTTGCATCGTTCTCAGACACACGATATGCATAGGTTCCGAAGCGTTTTGTCGGATCGCCAACCTTGCGCAATGGAGCATTGGCACCCCTTAGATTGACATTGTCGCGGTTTGGTAGCTTGGCGCATACCTCCGGCCAGGTCAGCAAACCGGCAGTCATACTACGAGGACCAGCTGGTGCCACACCATCGGTGCTTTGAATTGGTGGATGTCCAGTGATGCCCGAATCGTCTGTCATTTTCCAGGCACGACCATACGCGGCCACACCGACATTGATCTTTGTCGCTGGACAATGATTGTTCAGCCAATACTGCACCTGATAGTTGATGTTGTGCTCCGGATTGCGTTCGTTCATCTCATAGATGGGTGCTGGATGGTCAGCTTCGTCGGGATTGCGAGCAGGCGTTGCAAAATCGAATGCCGCCAAATTGACATAATCCAAATTGTTGATCACAGCTGGTATATCGATGAACACTGCAGGAGGAGTAAACAATTTCTATGATTTAGTAATCTCATTGGATGAGATTGTGATCAGATCACGGTGGCTACTTACACGACGAGTTCACATTTGGCAAAACGGTCAGCGACAAGGTGTAACCCTCCGGCCGGAGGGCGCTCTTCATATCACGTATGAGTGCTGTGAATTGTTCCTTGTGCTCGGCGGCCTTCTCATCGATCACATGTTCACCGGTGAAGATCTTCTTGAAGCCCTTCCACAGCTTACCAATAGCGCGGTGCTTTTTCACCGGCTTGTTCTTTGGGAACTGCCAGGCCAAGTCCAGACCATCGAAGGAGTACGTCTTGACCAAAGTGTAAGCACTATTGACAAAGGACAATCGTCCGACTTCGCTCTCCAGAATGTTCATGTACTTGATGCTTGGATTTTCCTGATCGTTGTCCTTGTCACCGCCAACACTAAGGATGATCTTCAAGTTGGGGAATCGACTCTTCAGTGAGGTGATCATACGATAGTGACCCTTGCCCAAATCCAAGTCGAGATTCTCATTGAGGCTGGCAATTTTCGAGGTGATCGCATTGATGCCGGCAAAACCATACACCAGATGGGTGCAGAAGGGCAGAGCTAACTCCAAATCGGTGTTGGTTAACTTGCCAAGGCCTACAACAACAACACAAAAAAAAAAAACGATCAGTCAGACAGTTGCTTAAGGACACAGGGTGTGTACCTTGACTCACCTTCACGAATTAAACTCGAGGAATCGTAGTAGCAACTCATTTTTCTATTCCCTGATGAGGCGGCAATGGTTGGTGCAATAGGCGGCAGCTGTCCACCAGTGCCAGCACCAGCCGCGATGACGACGACCGCCAACACTAGCGGCAGTACAATTAGGAATTTCATTTTTTGCTTAGAATCGCAGCAGCACAAGTCACAAACTCGACCGACTGATCTCGAAGGAAGGTAGCAATCTTACTGTGAATATGTCTTCTCCACTGGGATGGTTATATACCCATGTCGGAGCTAGCAATGTCGCTGATAACTTCGCATAGGGATTATGGCTGAAGATTAGGCGCGCGCACACACACGCACACACACACACACACACACACACACACACACGCACATTTTAATTAATTTATTATTTCATATATATCACAATAGTAATTATGAACAACAAATGCCCAAAAAAAATATTTATGGCTTATCTTACGTAAGCGAAGGGGTAATAAACGCGACCCACTTTCATTGGAATCACAAACACAGCATTGTTGTTTTGTGGATTGCGACAGAACATTTCTAGATCGTAAATCATCGTCTTCTTTGAGATCACGACAGTCAACAATAGCAGCCAGCAACAACACAACAACAACAACAACAACAAAGCCAAAATACTAAGATCGCTAAAACAAATGTAAGATCGCTTTATTGTGCACGCACACCGCACTGTCCAGAGGAGATAACGTCCATTGAACGCCAATCCCACCGATCTTCAATGGAGCTCTGTCCGGAAATGATGATGTAACTGCTCTGGCGATACCAATCTGTTTGTAATTCCAATTGATAAAGTTTCGACCCTGAAGCCGGATCGACGTTCAAATGTCTGGTGTTTTTCAGGCTTTCAAGGTTTAAACTTTGGCCTTTTTTAATTCTCTATAACTTTGCATCGGCAAGGTTCGTTCGTTCAATGATGGAATCTTGCGATAAATTTTTGACCCACTTCCCAAGGCCCGATTTTATTGAAATTATAAACACATGTATATTGTCGGTGACAACACTTTCTGTTAAAATGTGGCAGTGATCGAGCGGCGGATTCTGGTGGCTACCATACAATTTTTTTTTTAATAATCATCGCATATAGCCGCCGGCATCAGATCACGCCATACTATAATGAATGTATTCTGTGTACGCTGTGTGAAGCGCTGCTTTACGATTGCGGCTGTTTTGTTGTTGGATTGCAGTGCTTCGCATGTGTTTTTATTTTTCAGCATTAATAGTGCAATTCTTAGTATACTTTTTGTTATTAGATATACGTTTTAGGTTTACTATTTCCTATTAATTTACATGCGAAATATTATGGGACGTTTTTTTCTTGTTCAATATTATCAGTGGACTGCGGATGGGTGGAGAGATTTTTTGCAGGAGGCTACAACCGAGCCTCCCTTGTAGAGTAATAATTATATGATGGTACTGATTTCCAAACGACAATTGAATTATAAGTTCAACGAAACGCACTAACTACTAGAGCAACGGCGCCCACAAATAAAAATCACTGATAATCTTCCTATATTCATCCTATAAATTTACTATAAACGTTTTTTAATCCTAAAATCGTTCCAAAATCGTCCTATAATTTTCCTTACATCGCAATACATAAAATTCTCTTTTATTCTCGCTATAAAAATCCTTCTATAATCATCCTATAAATATCCTTTAAACATTTCGTAGTCCTTAAATCATTCTAAATTTATCCTATAATGTTGCAATATTCTTATAATGTTTCTTTTATTGTAATACATATAATTATCTTTTATTCTCGCTATAAAAACCTTCCTATAATCATCCCATAACTATTCTCTGATCCTTTTTATAGTCCGAACATCATCCTATTATCATACAATGATCATATAATTTTCCATTTATTGGCATTCATATAATTCTATTTTATTCTTGCTATAAAAATCTTTCTATAAAAATCCTATAACTTTCCTTTGATCAACCTATAGTCCGAAAATCATCCTCTAATCTTACAATGATCCTTTAATTTTTCGTCTTGCTATAAAATTTTTCCTATAACCATCCCATGATCATTGCATTGTCATCCTATAATCTTGCAACGATCCTATAATATTTCGTTTTTCTTTATACGTATAATTCCCTTTTATTCTTGCTATAAAAATCTTCCTACAAACATCCTATAACTATCCTGTGATCATTCTTTCGTTCTAAAATCGTACTTAATTCGTCCTATAATCTTGCTTTTCTTTTATCGTAATACATATATTTTTTTTTGCTTGCTATAATAAACCTATATTTCTATAATCATCCTATAATCCAACCATAATTCTCAATAAATTCATTCTATAATCATTTAATGATTCTACAATATTCCTATAATCCTACCATAATCCTTTAATTTCCATAATTTTATTCCATAATTCCCTAGCAATTATTTTATAATCCCAAACAATATTCATAATAATAATTATATTTGGCACGACAGACCGTTGTGGTCCAGGTTCTAGCCTCCCGCGAACGTTCGTGTTTTGCGTGTTATGATTAGAAGGGACCTACTTCAATTTAAAGCCAAATTCGAAAGGCAAATCGAGAAGCTTTCCGCCGACCGCATTCCAGTTATTACGCTCGGCTTTTGTCAGATTTCCACGGTCCTAGCAGAAAAAGATTTTTATGTTTTTCTGGGATTTGAACATCGAAACTCCCGCGCTCAGTTGTCCAACGCAATAATCAGTACAACAATACAGCGCCCACAATGACAGTTGAATACTTCAACCTTAATTGTAGAGGTTCTATGGTGTGTACCACTTTCTATATGAAGATAAGTATGTCCTTAAGTAGGTGGGTATGGTACAATTGCGAGGGCCTATACCTCGAGAGACGAATCAATGAATGGTTCTCTGTAAATTATTTACAACTTCATATAAAAATTTTAACGTTTTTCCTGCTAAACAAATAAACAACAATTGTCAAAAGTCACATGTAGCTTAAGGTCAGAATTAACCAACCTTAAATATACTGCCCTTTTAATTTGAAGAACCCTACAGGTATAGACTATCATTCAGACGGACAGACACACCCAAGATGTTGCACCAAATGCCTCTGCATTTTGTCTTTGGTGCGCTCTTGCATAACACGATGATGACATTCAGTGGGCGCTTATCTTATGCCGCAGAATAATAATCCCCGTGTTCCATAGATTGGCCATGGAAATATTTCAGACTGCAATTGTAGCAATAAAAAGCAATTAGACGTTCACCTTGGAATTTTTCCAAGTTCTCCGAATCCCCAAATTTATAGCACAATAGATAGCACAAGAACAAGTCTTGCTGTTCCTGTTCCTAATCTCTGCACAAATAGAACAAAAAATTAATTAAAAATTTTCTTGTTTACCCTGTACTACCACTACTAACTATCTACACTGGTTGCTTCTAATCCCACACGAAAATCCGTATGAAAACAACGAAGACGAACGTCACAACTTGGTATGCCGCATTCTCTGCTGCAGATGTATATGGTGGAAGCGGCTCGTACAAGTGCAGAAACGCTGATGAAATCTTTGAATTACCCAAAAGCTCCTTTTTTATTCATTTTCTATAAAAATCTACCTATAATCATCCTTTTACGTTCCTCTGATCATTCCTTAGTCCGCAAATCACTGTAAATTCTTCCTAGAATTGCAGTAATTGCAGGTAAGTAAGGATTTTATGTATTACTAGCTGAAATGCCCAGCGTTGCCTGGCTTCCCCCAACACACTATACCCACCACACTACCCCTACCCAACTGGCCACCAAAACTCACTTCAAGATTCACCCTAAGATACCCCATCATCACACTAACCCTCTATAAACATCTACTCCAATCATCTCCACCACAACTCAAAGTTTCAGCTATATCGGATGACAAAGTTTTCGAGGAAATCGCGAACAAACATACAGACAAAGTTTCATTCTTAAATTCTCTATATTAACTACGCGTGCCCGTGGCATTTTTTAACCCACTTCCCAAAGCCCGATTTTATTGAAATTTTGCACACATGTGTGTATCTCCGGAGACAAATCCTTTCTATTAAAATTTGGGGATCCTCGGGCCTCAGGGCCTGTTAAAGGGATGCTACCGAAAATATCTAATAGTAGATGATCAAACGGAACTACTTGTCTGGCGACAGAACAGATCTGGTCCAAACTGCATCCGAAACGCTCCAAGTGCTTGATCTCACAACAAAGACTGCACATCGGTGCTATGTCATTAGGGGACACTGTCTCATAGGCAAACATGCAGGTGTCGTCTCCAACGACTTCTTCAGAAGCTGCATAGAGAAGGAGGACGCGGAGACTATTCTCCATTTTTTCTGTACGTGCCCAGCCCTCTCCAAAAATCGTAGGCTTCTTCTTTTACAACGACCATTATGATCTAAAAGATACGGACATTAGTAGTATCTTGCGCTCCAACTGGTTGAACGAGTAGGTGAGAAAATATGCTCTAGATCGACGTGGTATCACAAAGGTTCAATACTGGTGCAAGCGTGTTGGCCTTTCGACAGACAGCCACTTCAACGTAACCTAACCATAATGATGAGATCTATGTCGACATCGTGAAGAGAATTAAGCTCGGTAGGCTCCGGCGGTCAGGACACCTAGCTCGCATGATCGAAGAGGATCATGCTCGGAAAGTTCTTTGCGGTAGGATTTATGGAACATGAGAGCAAGGCCGGCCAAGACTACGCTGGAATGATGGCGTAGATCAGGACGCTTAGAGTTTAGGGATGCCAAACTGGATGATATCGGCTTGAAATCGAGACTGGTGGAGAGATTTTTTGCGGGAGGCCAGCGTATCGTACCACGGTTGTAGAGCCAAATATGACGATGATGCTTTATTCGTTGTTGGGTTGGTAGTGGGGGACTTTTGGGGTTTTTTTTTTGGGGTATTTTGAAAGTATTTTGGGTTTCTTTTGGGGGCCGTTTTGGGAGGAGTCTTTTAAGGATATTTTTGGGGCTCTTTTGAGTGTCTTTTGGGGGTCTTTTTGTGGTCTTTTTAGGGTCTTTATGGTCTTTTGGGGTCTTTCTGGGTCGTTAGAGAGTCTTTTGGGTTTCTTTTGAGGAGCCTTTTGGGAGTCTTTTAAGGATATTTTGTGGGCTCTCTTGAGCGTTTTTGGGGACTCTTTTGAGCGTCTTTTGAGGGTCTTTTTGTGGTGTTTTAAGGGTTTTTTGTGGTCTTTTGAATATCTGTTGTTGGTCTCTTTGGGGTCTTTGAGCGTATTTTGGGTTTCTTTTGGGAGTCTTTTAAGGATATTTTGTGGCCTGTTTTGGCCGTCCTTTGGTAGTCTTTTTGTGGTCTTTTTAGGGTCTTTGGTGGTCTTCTGGACCTTTGAGGTTCTTTTGTGGGTCTTTTTCTGGTCTTCTGAGAGTCTTTTGGGTTTCTTTTGAGGAGTCCTTTGGGGGTCTTTCGATGATAATTAGAGGGCTCTTGTGAGCGTCTTTTGGTAGTCTTTTTTGGGTCTTTGTGGTTCTTTTGGGGAGCCTTTTAAGGATATTTTGTGGGCCCTTTTGAGCGTCTTTTTGCGGTTTTTGGGTTTCTTTTAGGGTGCCTTTTGGGAGTATTTTAAGGATAATTTGTGGGCTCTCTTGAGCGTTTTTGGGGGCTCTTTTGAGCGTCTTTTGGGGGTCTTTTGAATATCTGTTGTTGGTCTCTTTGGGGTCTTTTGAGCGTATTTTGGGTTTCTTTTGAGAGTCTTTTAAGGATATTTTGTGGGCTCTCTTGAGAGTTTTTTGTGGTCTTTTTAGCGTCTTTGGGGGTTTTTTTGGGGATATTTTTAGGGTCTTTTGAAAATATTTTATGTTTCTTTTGGGGAGCCTTTTGGGACGAGTCTTTTAGGGCTCTTTTAAGCGTCTTTTGGGGGTCTTTTGAATATCTGTTGTTGGTCTCTTTGGGGTCTATTGAGAGTCTTTTGGGGGCCGTTTTGGGAGGAGTCTTTTAAGGAGTTTTTTGGGGCTCTTTTGAGTGTCTTTTGGGGGTCTTTTTGTGGTCTTTTTAGGGTCTTTGGTGGTCTTTTGGGTTTCTTTTAGGGTGCCTTTTGGGAGTATTTTAAGGATAATTTGTGGGCTCATTTGACCGTCTTTTAGGGGTCTTTTCGTAGTCTTTTTGTAGTCTTTTTAGGGTCTTTATGGTCTTTTGGGGTCTTTCTGGGTATTTTGGGGTCGTTTGAGAGTCTTTTGGGTTTCTTTTAAGGAGCGTTTTGGGAGTCTTTTAAGGATATTTTGAGGGCTCTTTTGAGCGTCTTTGAGGGTCTTTTGCTGGTATTTTTGCGCGTTTTTTAGAGTCTGTGTGGTCTTTTTGGAGTCTTTGGGATCATTTGGAGTGTTTTGGAGTGCCTTCTGGGGGTCCTTTGATGGTCTTTTCGGGTGATCTTTTTCTCTCTCTGCCATCCTACCACTGACTATATACTTACAAACCGGTAGCATTTAAAGTTTATATTCCGAAAGAAGTTTCACTTCTGACACGTGCACGCTGTACAAACGCAATTTTTATTTTATTTTATTTTGCAGCTATTAATTTTATTAATTTATAGTACTTTTGATTTTAAATCAAAATGTAAGAGAAAACCTTTCATTCATTGTTTTCTTCTTTCTCCCAACTCTCTTGCTCTACGCATGCCAACTGTTGCACTGATTTATCTGTCTGTCTATCGGTCCGTTCGTTATGTTTCCTTTTGTATCATTTCGTTTTGGAACTTAAAAAAAATTCACCTGAAAACCGTTACTCTCCTCTTTTGTCAGAGGTCAACCAACTTCAAAACTAAAATTCAAGTGCTCAGATATAAAGAATTATTATTATTATTATTTTTATTTTCTTTTGCTTTTATTTCGATTTTTGGAATTTGTTTTTTTTTTTTTTTTTAATTTTACTTCTGAATCGCAAGACATTTAAAAAAAATAAATCATAATTAATAGATATAAATGTATATAGGGAAAAATGATTAATGCACGCGCCTTCATGCCCGTTCCTCCGCCAACTTACAAACGGAATTTGGCAGCCCTGAGAATGGGATACTTGTCGCCGGTGCAGGTTCCGCGGAAATCGTCGTACGACAAATCGAACAGAGCCAGACCACCCAATCCTTTTGCGCGAACATAGCCAGCCTTGTTGCCAGCGGTGTCGGGATCTTCATAGCCAACCCACAGGCCATTTGCATCGTTCTCAGATGCACGATAGGCATAGGTTCCGAAGCGTTTTGTCGGATCGCCAACCTTGCGCAACGGAGCATCGGCACCCTTCAAGTGAGTGTTAGCCGGGTTGGGTAATTTGGCGCAAACTTCTGGCCAGCTGAGCAGACCCGGTGTCATCGTTTGAATGCCAGCTGGTGCCTCACCGTCGCACTCAGTCACCGGAGGATGTCCGGTGATGCCCGAATCGTCGGTCAACTTCCAGGCACGACCATACGCGGCCACACCGACATTGATCTTTGTCGCTGGACAATGATTGTTCAGCCAATACTGCACCTGATAGTTGATGTTGTGCTCCGGATTGCGTTCGTTCAATTCGTAGAGGGGGGCTGGAAAATCCGCATCATTTGGATAACGATCAGGCGTGGCAAAGTCAAAAGCGGCCAAGTTGACGTAATCCAAATTGTTGACAACAGCTGGTACATCGATGAACACTGTTTTTGGGAGAAGGGTGGGAGGGGTTAACAGAGTTCGGGTAAGTCGGGGTGGTCAATCTCACGATCTACTACTTACTCGACGAGTTAACATTTGGCAAGACGGTCAACGATAAAACGAAACCCTCCGGACGGAATGCATTTTTCAGTTCACGAACAAATGCGGTGAACTCTTCCCTGTGCTCTTCGGCCTTCTCGTCGATCACATGATCACCGCTGAAGATCTTCTTGAAGCCCTTCCATAGCTTACCAATACCGCTGTGGTGCTTCTTTGGCTTGTTCTTTGGGAACTGCCAGGCCAAGTCCAGACCATCGAAGGAGTACGTCTTGATCAGGGCATGCGCACTATTGATAAAGGCAATACGGCCGACGCTGCTCTCCAAAATGCTCAGGTACTTTTCCGGGTGTTCGGCATCGATGTCCTTGTCACCGCCAACACTGAGGATGATCTTCAAGTTGGGGAATTTCCGCTTCAGCGATGTGATCACACGGTAATGACCCTTGCCAACATCCAAGTCGAGATTCTCATTGAGGCTGGTGACCTTGAATGATTCGGCATTGATTCCGCAATAACCATATACCAGATGTGTGCAGAATTGTAGGGCCGGCTCCAAGTCGCTGAGAATCAGCTTTCCAAGACCTGCAAAAAATTAGAAAAAAACACAATCCATAAAAAATGTTCATGTAAATATTCTACATTTGAAGAAAATGGGGTTAATTTTTAAAAATTTATATGGGCAGCCTTTGTGCCTTATATGGCCCGATAACTCAAAAAAAAAATGTACGGAAACTTTTGTCCATCGGATATACAAAGGTGTTTAAAATTTGAAAAATCGGGCTAGTTTTTAAGAAAATTATATTATTATTAAATTATAGAAAGCTTTCTCACTGGAAATACAAATGTGTGCAAAGTTTCAATGAAATTGAACTTTAGGAAGTGGGTTAAAAATTGATTGCAAGATTCCACGACAAACAAGCAAACAGACGGGCACGCAAAGTTATTATAGAGAATTATAAAAGAAAGAATGAGTCTCCAAATTCTCCAAATTCTACCAAAACTCCTAAACCCCATAATTTTCTTAATTCTCCCTATTCTTGTAATTCCTGTATTCCTTTAATTATTGTAATTTTTGCGATTCTTGTATTTCTTGTTATTCTCCTCATTCCTGTAATTTCTGTATTTCTTCTAATTCTTGTAATTCTTTAATTCCTATCATTCTTTAATTCTTGCAATTCCTATAATTCTTTTATTCTTGTGGTCTTGTAGTTCTTGTACTTCTCCTTATTCTTTCAGTTCTTTAATTCCTCTAATTCTTGTAGTCTTGTTGTTCTTGTAATGCTCCTAATTCTTCCAGTTCTTTAATTCTTCTAATTCTTTAATTCTTGTAGTCTTGTAGCTCTTGTTATTCTCCTAATTCTTCCAGTTCTTTAATTTTTCTAATTTTTTAATTCTTGTAGTCTTGTATTTCTTGTAATTCTCCTAATTCTTCCAGTTCTTTAATTCTTCTAATTCTTTAATTCTTGTAGTCTTGTATTTCTTGTAATTCTCCTAATTCTTCCAGTTCTTTAATTCTTCTAATTCTTTAATTCTTGTAGTCTTGTAGTTCTTGTAATTCTCCTAATTCTTCCAGTTCTTTAATTTTTCTAATTTTTTAATTCTTGTAGTCTTGTATTTCTTGTATTTTTCCTAATTCTCCCAGTTCTTTAATTCTTCTAATTCTTTAATTCTTGTAGTCTTGTATTTCTTGTAATTGTCCTAATTCTTCCAGTTCTTTATTTCTTCTCATTCTTTAATGCTTGTAATTCTTGTAATTTTCCTAATTCTTCCAGTTCTTTAATTTTTCTAATTCTTTAATTCTTGTAGTCTTGTAGTTCTTGTAATTCTCCTAATTCTTCCAGTTCTTTAATTCTTCTAATTCTTGTAGTCTTGTAGTTCTTGTGATTCTCCTAATTATTCCAGTTCTTTAATTCTTCTAATTCTTTAATTCTTGTATTCTTGTAGTTCTTGTAATTCTCCTAATTCTTCCAGTTCTTTAATTCTTGTAATTCTTGTAATTTTCCTAATTCTTTAAATCTTGTAGTTCTCCTAGTTCCTATAATTATTTTATTCTTGATCGAGAGGATTTCTAGCCATACTAATTAAACCAGTAAGAGCTTCGTATGAAGCGTATAAGACTTTTGATGTCAGTGCTTGACAAATCGTTAAGGTCGTTGTAAAAGAAGGCTCCCAAATGGAGCTTATGTTTTAGAGAAAGAGCTGTGCATATGCAGAGATTCTTTAATTCTTGTAGTCTTGTAGTTCTTGTAATTCTCCTAATTCTTCAAGTTCTTTAATTCTTCTAATTCTTTAATTCTTGTAATTCTTGTAATTTTCCTAATTCTTTAAATCTTGTAGTTCTCCAAGTTCCTATAATTCTTTTATTCTTGTAATTCTTTGATTCTTGTAGTCTTGTAGTTCTTGTAATTCTCCTTATTCTATAATTCTTGAAATTATCCTAATTCCTGTAATTCTTTAATTCTTGTAGTTCTTGCAATTCTTGTAATTCTTGTGATTCTCCTAATTCTTCCAGTTCTTTAATTCTTGTAATTCTTTAATTCTTGTAATTCTTGTAGTTCTTTCTAAAAATCACATCATAACTCTGAAAAAAATGGCCCCTTTTATTTTTTTCACTCACTCGTAAGCACCCTGTGTATATTCATTTGCTTGCAAGAGTGTCGGCGCCGTGAAGTGATCCATATAAGCTGATATACTTAACATAACAAACAAATTGAGTGCATACGTACATGACTACATGAGTGTCTTATATCAATAATTAGCGTAAACGCGTGACAATTGAAATAAATTAGACAATGATCTGGTATCTTGTGACACACGCTGGATAACGATGCTGATATTTTGCTATAATGTCATAAACAAGATTTTGCTGCGCCATATTAAGAATGTAAATTATGCAAATTGGGCGCTGCTGTTTTGTTGTTAATTTTACCCAGAAAGCGACCGGACAGACGGCATTTCTTGGCAGCTTCTGTTCAGATCGGCCAGAGACGTAAAGCGTCAAGTAATTGGAGTTGAATAGTTGTATATAGCACTCATTGCCTTGTCAATTATAGCAATTTGCAATAATTATCACCGCCGCCGACCGACATTTTATACTCAACAACAACAAACCAACACACACACAGCCATATCGTTTCCATTAAGCGTTTTATTTATATACAATTAGGTACTTGCTTTAGCAAATAAATGAAACGCAATAATTACATTTCAAAACGAAATATTACAAAAGCGCGAACAGTTGAGTGTACTATTTAGCTAAGTGGTAGACAGTAATTATGAAGACCCTAGAACGCATTTGCAAAATTGCTTAGTTCCTATACTTAAGACTCCAAAAAACTCCAAAAAACCCCAAAAAGAATCCCAGAATAACCTAAAAATACACCCAAGAGACCACCAAAAGACCGCCAAAATACACCCAAAACACTGCTAAAAGACTCCCAAAAGACAGACTCCAAAAAGACCCTAAAAGACCCTAAAAGACCACCAACAACCCCCAAAACCATTCCCAAAATAATTCGAAATAACCACATAAAGACCCTCTAAACACCACCCAAAAGACAATCAAAAGACCCAAAAAGCTCAAAAAAAGGCTCCAAAAAGACCATCTTAAGATACCAAAAGGACCTCTAGAGAACCTCCCAAAACACTAATAAAAGACCACCAAAACTTTCCTGAACTACCCAAAAAGACCCTTTAAGGACTGACAAAAAAAACAATGCGTGTAACCTTTACGCGCGGTGTAAGTGGAACTTCTTGATTTTATGGGACAAAAAACCCTCAAGAGACCCACAAAAGAACCAATAGGACCACTAAAAGACTCCTAAAACACCCAATAGAATCATAAAAACAAAAAAACCACGGAAAAACGCTAAAAAAATTCTTCAAAAGACTCTCAAAAGAATCTTCACACTCTTTCTCTCTTTTTTTCCTTCGATTTCCAATCTTGAAATTCCAGTCCCTAACGGCCGTATTCCAGAATTTCCATAGGAACAAAAGTCTTATAGTAGCATCTTAGTCCTGCATACCGAAAATTTCAAAAAAAAACCGCTTGAAGAATGGCTTAGTAACAAGAATTCAAAAATTTAACCCAAAATCGTAACACAAAATTATTTTTGATACCGTGCTAAATTTCCTCTTCACCGCCGCCGATAAAGTAGTTTCACTTACAAAAAAAAAACATTTGGGCTGTAGAGTGGACACAGACAGACAGACAGAGATTTTTTTTCGTCCCTTTTTCTGACTCAGGAGGTACGACGGTATGCAAAAATCTCGAGTTCGAAAACCATAAGTTCGGTCATCTGAGCTGTAGAGTGGACACAGACAGAAAGACGGGGATTTTTTTCGTCGGTTTTTCTGACTCAGGAGGTACGACGGTATGCAAAAATCTCGAGTTCGAAAACCATAAGTTCAGTCATCTGAGCTGCAGAGTGGACACAGAGACCGACAGACAGACAGAGATTTTTTTCGTCCCTTTTTCTGACTCAGGAGGTACGACGGTATGCAAAAATCTCGAGTTCGAAAACCATAAGTTCAGTCATCTGTGCTGTAGAGTGAACACAGAGTGAAAGAAAAATTTTGACACTTAGAAGATTGAGTTTGACATCCCTGGCGCGTATATGTACCTATGGTTGCTGTCGTTGCTCGAATACAAAATGGCAATATGTCCAATAATCAACTCACGTTCTATTATTTAGTCGAGACGCACTTTTGTACTCATAAGTACTCTTGCGGTGGTCAATTGAAAAGCTGTCTCGTACGCACAACAACAGAACAATTTCAATTTCGACTTTGTGCAGCACAAATTGAGGCTAATTACACAAATTGCAATTACAGTTAAGTCAAAGACAACAATTTTATAAAATAAGTTTTCAATTGAGATCCGATTGAATGTGTGGCGATCACTCGAATCTGATAATTGTACAAGTTCTGTGGCAATTAAGTGTAGAAAAGTTGCAAAGGCGAATATGAAGAAATGGAATTCGAGCCTTGACTTTACAATCGTATCAGTGTCAGTCAGTCCAGCGAATAACATCATCGAATGGACTGGCACGCAAAAAATGTGTTTTTCCATTCATTTATTTAAAAAATACACAAAACATACCGATGTTTTTTATTCCAAACATCCAACGAAAATCCTAAGACATGACCCAAACAACCAACAACACTCTGATAACGATAACATTTTGACACAGACGAGAGCCAACCAGCAACAGTCGTCTTGCTAAGAAATTGAGGTCTTTCCTAATCAGCAGTTGTCGAGATGACACGACTTGGACTTGGACCGCAAATCTGGTATACAGTTAATAATAAAAGAAAAAAATAAAAAGACATTTTATGTCGTTATTAGTAAAAACCAATGTATCATCATTTATTCCGAGCAAACAGAGCTGGAAATGTCTTTGCTTTTAGTTCAGCATCATCGCAGAAGATTAGAAGTTTACTTTTTTCTAATTTATTAATAGCTGTACGGTTTTTTTTCTGTGCTATATAGCTGAAGTGCAAGCTGAGGCTGTCTGCTACATTCCTATAAACTGATTACAAAATATTCTCTTATCAAATCTCTCACTACTATACGAACGGACAGACGGACGGATGCATATTGTAGGCATTTTTTTTTAAACATAGCCATTTGCAAACACTGATCATTTTTAAATAAAGAATGCTGTGATCTACTTTTATACAGTGTGCATGTGTTTATTTTGTGCCCCAATTATTGCCCACTATATAGTTTTACAAAGATTGTGATCACTTTCTTTATCAAATAATATCACACTTTTAATATAAGACATACGGACAGACAGACAGACAGACAGACGTATATCGTATAGACACTGGAAAAAGCAACCAACGTTTCAAATAACATTCTAATGTTTGAAAGTTTTTAACAAACTCTGTTGTAATTATCTTATATACTTTAGGAATATATAGATTTTTTTATGCCTATTTCCTACGGTTTTTTTTTTTTATAAAGATTGCAGTTACTTTCTTAATAAAATCATTTAATATCAGACGTACGGACGAACGGACAGATGACGCATATCGTGTTGACACTGGATAATGGCTTGCAAGTTTAAAACTTTTACCAAACACTGCCGTAATTACCTTATATACTTATTTCCCTTGATTTTTGCTTGGCCTTCCGCTATATACTTACATATTTCATAATTTTAATGGAAAAAAAGGCTTTTACTGAATCTTAAACGAACAAACGGACAGACAGACGGATCGTCATAATAATATCATTTACTCGTAATTACGTAATTAATATAATACTCGTTCAAGATGCCGTTGCTGATGCTGCTGCTATGTATATATATAGTATATGAATATCATGTTATGGTTTTTTTTACACTCTCTTATATATAGGTACTCGTATATTTACTACATATGCAAGTACATACCACCTACCCAACCATTTGTTGTTCGTTTTTTGCAAGTCTTTCGTATGAGTCTGTTTGGTAGGCGAGTAAAGTTTGGTGGTTTCTACAAACGCTATTTTCTCAAGGCCCTAGGAGACTCTATAATTGCTATGTAAGTCTTTACCGACTTGAAGACTTCCAGCACAGATAATATAACGTAATTACGTCTACGCTTAGAGGTCGCATTAATTTCCAGGAAATAAGATACGAAAAACAAAAACTCACCTTCACGAATGAAACTCGACGAGTCATAGTAGCAGATCATATGAGTGCCTGTTGCGGCGGTGGTTTGATTAATGGTCAGAACCCCCACCAACAGGGACATCAAAATGATTAGTTTCATTTTGCCAACAATTATTGGATATTATTTGTCCTGTCAATTAATTAAATTTTGGAAGAAAGAAAAAACACAGCAATTGTTTGACTTAAGCACACACGCTCACGATCGATGATCACAATGTCCACCAAGCGAACGAAAAATCAAAGCTAAACTGATCTAGATCGATGAATTCACTTAACTGGAAAGCGCAAGTCCAAGCTTTGTCCAGTGCTTTGGCTATACTCTCACTAACTCTGTGATCTGGGCGGTGCTGTGACCATCGGTGGCTTAATTGACGTTCGGTGGGGGCGAAGGCGATGAGAGCAAAAAAATCGCACATCGTCCAATGGTGTTGCTGTTTACACTTCGCATTAAGATGAAGAAGACGGAGACGATGATGAAGACAATGACGGAGTCGGAGACGGAGACGGAGACGAAGACGGAGACGGTGACGGAGAAGGACACGGAGACGAATACGTGCCGCCAACAAGCCTATATGCATACGAGTATGTGAGAAGTGCAATTGCATATAGACCGTCGGCATACTTTTATCATCACACTGTAACCAGGGTTGCCAGAAAAGTTATTTTCGAAAACCGGACAGGCTTTATGAAATAAAAAAAATACTGTAACAATATTCAATGGAGTATTAATCTTCTATTTTCCATCTTCGATCTTCTATCTTCTATCTTCTATCTTCTATCTTCTATCTTCTATCTTCTATCTTCTATCTTCTATCTTCTATCTTCTATCTTCTATCTTCAATCTTTGATCTTCAATCTTTGATCTTCAATCTTCTATTTTCCATCTTCTATCTTCTATCTTCTATCTTCTATCTTCTATCTTCTATCTTCTATCTTCTATCTTCTATCTTCTATCTTCTATCTTCTATCTTCTATCTTCTATCTTCTATCTTCTATCTTCTATCTTCTATCTTCTATCTTCTATCTTCTATCTTCTATCTTCTATCTTCTATCTTCTATCTTCTATCTTCTAATTTTTTGAAAAGAAATATGGGTCGTGAAAGAGCACCAATCGGAACGAAGCTGTGGTGGAATTAGTTGAAGAAAGTTCGTGAGAAAGACTTGATATTGGATAACAGAATTGGTACTTAAGCTCGGACAGGTCGCAGTGTGGGACAGAATCCATCGACCCCAACTCGACGCCAATCGCAGCAACTGGCCATAAGTCGCACCATCCTGAGCAGAATACTGCACAAAGACCTCGGTTTACTCCCTTACAAGGTTCTGATGACTCAGGATTTGAAAGCAAATGACCATCTGCTTCGTTATCAGTTCTCTGCGTGGGCCATAGACCAGCTTGATAATTGCTTGGTCGAAAAGTCATCTTTCTAGCCACATGTTATCGTAGAGAAGCCAATGCATCCACCAAAAGTGACAGTTTGGTGTGGATTTTGGAGTGGCGGCATACAAGGCCCACTTTTCTCCGAAAACGCTTCTGAAAACGTCGTTACCGTCAATGGCGACCGTTAAAGAGCCATGCTGACTTGTGAAGGGATCGCACTAAGCTCCCCTGTAAAACATGCATGTCGCACCAGAAACATTGCCACATGGGTCTGATTGAATTCTTGATTCAATTAATCCCCACTGGAAGGCAAAAATGCTGACCAACACAATATGGGCTATTGGTTCAGGAAGCGATACAGACTTGTATACATTGATAGATATTCGCACTTTATTAATAGATCTTATTCACATGTATTAGAGTCTTCGGACTATAAATAAGACCCCGATTTCAAAATAAAGTTGACTACAATTGCGGTAATTGATGGCAGGAAACTGCCAAAAGTCTAGGTCGAAGGCGTAATAGCCAGGACTAGTGGATGTCCCATAAAGGAACAACGGTACTCGTTGGGTCCACTCTTAAACTATATCCACGGGGGCAGAACGAATTGTTTCAATGCATTGTTACGGGAAACAACCTTTATGGACCAACATTTTATGGGCTTAAATGCGGACGCCATGAATGTGGACGACCTTTGGTTTTAGCAAAGATGGCGCGTACATTCCATACAAGCCGACTGAACAATCGATCTCTTGCGCATCCGAATAATTAGCCGTTTTGGAGATGTCAATTGGCCTACGCGGATCTGAGATTTGACGCCGATGAACTCTTTTCTATAGAGTGCCGTTAAGGCTAGACGCTATGCGGATAATTCAGAGACCAGATTTCAGGTTTAAAACATAACATTGCTACTGTTATTCGCGAGATAGGCGCCAAAATGATCGAAAAAGTTCTTGAAAAAGAATCGGGTAAATTTTGTACAATTTTTGTAAGGGACCACGGACCCGACCACGAGGCCCAAAGTGCCCCAAATTTTAATAGACAGTATTGTCATCGTAGATACAGGTGTGTGCAAAGTTTTATTAAAATCGGGCCTTAGGAAGTGGGTTAAAATGTATCAAAAGATGCCACGGGCACTCGAAGTTATAATAGAGAATCCAAAAAACAGAATAATACTTGATTAGCAGATATATAAATAGCTACGAAAAGTGTGCCAATGCGTAAATACCCTAAAAGACCCCTATAAGACCATTAAAAGCGGGCCAAGGGACCACTCCAAAGACCACAGAGGAGAATTTTATATTTTTTCGATCCCATCACCCCTAATCAGATGGTGCGGTCATCTGTCGCGACCGTATTGCTTGTGGCTCGCCCATCTCTGCAGTTCCTCTTCTAAACTACCCTTATTCCCCTTATTCCTTCAGCAAGCATACTGAAGAGGACCCGCTTTCTAGGCTAACATTTCTGGCGCTACACGAGTTCCAGTCTACCAAGCTCTCCCCTTAAACGCCTAAACGACTCTCAGAAGACCTCCAAAAGAGACCCCCACAAGACGCTCAAAAGATCCTTTAAAGACTTCCAAGAGATTCTCAAAATGCCCCCAAAAGACCCCCTCAAAAAAAAAAACTTCCCAAAATACGCCCAACAGACCCTCAATGGACCTCCCCAAAAGAGCCCCACTAACCCAACAACGAATACACCATTGTTCCCTCTCTTTTGCTCTCTCTAGCCGAGTACCTTTTTGCGTTCTTCATTTTCAAAATCGTTTCGCATTAAGACTCCATAAAAACGCTGCAACCTTGAAATTTTACTCCCAACACGGCCCAAAGAAGTGCCTACAATTTTCGTTTTTCTAAAAGTCTGTCCATTTGTCGCCACACTCTAGTTTTTTTTGTTTTGTGAAAATAGGGATTAATCCAAATGTCTGGCATCACTGGGTAGAAGAAGATTTTTTTTTGAAGGCTGCATAATCTTCAAAATATGTACATGATATAAAGAAGTCATCATTACGAATGTCATAGACAAACTCCGGTCCGGTTTGTTGCTAAATTTCTGGCCGGACAATAGACTGTCAAACCGGACAGCTGGCAACTCTACGGCTGTAACGCGGTGACCGCAGCGACACTAATTGTGTACATAATGTGTCATAGAAAACGAAACGGAAAATTGAACGGCGAGGGCAACAACAACATACCAAGTCAACCGCACATACATACAAACATACTGATGTGTAGGAAAAGTGATCTGTACTGTAGTTGGTACTTGAGGAAGCTGCGCTGCAGCCAGCCAGCCAGCCAGCCAGCCAGCCAGCCAGCCAGCTATCCATCCATCAGTCACCGGACTGATACTGACACGAGTGTGATGTTAATGTGCCGGCGTTGTTGTTGTTGTTGTTGTTGTTGTTGGTGTTGCTGTTTGCGTAATGCGGGGACAAACCTAAAATCCAATACGAATGTGTGTAGCCAGCGCCAGTACCGCCGCACCATATTCGTCAATCGAACGTCAACATTGAAACGGTGATTGTGATGGGGGGGGGGGTCAGTGATGTCATAATTCAATAGGCACGCTACTGCGTACTGGGTACTCACACACTCGCACGGAACGAATCAGTAGCAGCTAGCAGCTAGCAGCGCAGCAGCGATACAGAAGCACTCCACGCTGGATAATAAAACCACTTTTAACAACAACAGCAACAGCAGCAACAATAAAAACTTCGTTGTTTATTTTTCGTTGGAAATCGAATTAAAATTTTGAACAACAACACTTGGGGTTTTGGTTTTTTTTTTTTTGTATTTCGTCTGTCTGTTTTGCTCCGCTCACAATTTGCATAACAAATGAGTGTGCTGCGGCTGCGGCTGCGGCTGCTGTGTACTGCGCGTGCCTTCTTCGAAAAACAGAATTAGGCAATGCGCGTACGTGCGTGCTTTGTCAGTGATGGCGTTACTATGGCGGGGTGATGAGACAGACCTACCTCGTCCGCAAGGTCAGAGCTGCTTAGTTAGCTGGAGTCCGGAAATTAATCGATGAGGAGGCAACATTGGTAAAAAAAAAATCAAACCTTGAAACTGGATAACACATTAGGATGGTCTCCCCACTCCCCAACCCCTTAATTGTAATTCGCTCTTCTTTCAAAAAAGATCATCTGCATGCAGTTTTTGTTTTCATTGGCACACGCTTATGATGCTAGGCACAGTGTGGGCACTAAGGTATCAAGAAAGAAGACAGGAGGTGTCGATGCGCATGCATTTTGAGTGCCTGTGGATCATAGTGATGTTGGAAGACAGGGCTAGGCAGAGCATTCCACCCACATACGTGTTGTACGACTGAAGAACGAATCCCTGAACTTTACTGTATGTCCGACGATAAGGCTTGAGGGTAAACCGATGAGCATTTAAAGCGCCACGGATATTGCAGTTGAATTCAAAGAGAGGTGGCATGCAGCACACCGCTGGTGACAAGCAGGAAACATTCCTGCGGTGTTCAAGCGAATCTATTCGTCACCGAAAAGTTTCAAAGCTCGGTTTTGTATTCTATTCAGCAGATACAAGGTATAGTTTTAGGCGCTCCAGACCAGATATTTCAATAGTACTCAAGTTTAAGGCAAATAAAAGCCTTGTATACAGGGTGTTCGGGTTTTGGGAAGCTAATCCGTTAAGGGGTGATTCATTCTGAGAAACAAAATCGTATGGTATGGGTGGGGGGGGGGTCAATTTTTAAATTCTCTATATTAACTTCACTTGCCCGTGGGTCGGTCGTCGGTCGTCGGTCGTCTGTCGTGGAATCTTGCGATCTATTTTTAACCCACTTCCCAAATCCCGATTTTATTGAAATTTTGCACACATGTGTATTTCCGGAGACAACACTTTCTATTAAAATTTGAAGACCCTCGGGCCCCGGGGTCGGGGGGCGCCCATACAAATATTTTACAAAATTTTACTCGATTTTCTTCAAATTTTATACACATGTGTACCTCTGATAAAAAACACTTTTTGTAAAAATTTTGGAGACCCCGGGCCCAGGGTTCGTGGGACCCCATAACATTTTTTTAAAAAAATAACCCGATTTTCTTCAAATTTTATAAACGCATGTATCTCTGATAGAAAACACTTTTTGTAAAAATTTTGGAGACCCCGGGCCCCGGGTTCGTGGGGCCCCATAACATTTTTTTAAAAAAATAACCCGATTTTCTTCAAATTTTATAAACGCATGTATCTCTGATAGAAAACACTTTTTGTAAAAATTTTGGAGACCCCGGGCCCAGGGTTCGTGGGACCCCATAACATTTTTTTAAAAAAAAAACCCGATTTTCTTCAAATTTTATAAACGCATGTATCTCTGATAGAAAACACTTTTTGTAAAAATTTTGGAGACCCCGGGCCCCGGGTTCGTGGGACCACATAACATTTTTTTAAAAAAATAACCCGATTTTCTTCAAATTTTATAAACGCATGTATCTCTGATAGAAAACACTTTTTGTAAAATTTTTAGCGACCCCGGGCCCCGGGTTCGTGGGGCCCCATAACATTTTTTTAAAAAAATAACCCGATTTTCTTCAAATTTTATAAACGCATGTATCTCTGATAGAAAACACTTTTTGTAAAATTTTTAGCGACCCCGGGCCCCGGGTTCGTGGGACCCCATAACATTTTTTAAAAAAATAACCCGATTTTCTTCAAATTTTATAAACGCATGTATCTCTGATAGAAAACACTTTTTGTAAAAATTTTGGAGACCCCGGGCCCCGGGTTCGTGGGACCACATAACATTTTTTTAAAAAAATAACCCGATTTTCTTCAAATTTTATAAACGCATGTATCTCTGATAGAAAACACTTTTTGTAAAATTTTTAGCGACCCCGGGCCCCAGGGTCATTGAGCCCCAAATTTTTTTTAAAAAAATTAACCCGTTTTTTTTTAAATTTTACATACGTATGTATCTCCGATGGACAACCCTTTTTGCAAAAATTTTGGTGGCCGGGGTCGTGGGGCCCCATAAAAATTTTTCAAAAAATTTCTTAAAATTTTATACACCTCAGTATCTCCGATGGACAATATTTTTTGTAAAGGTTTTGGAGTGAACGTGCCCTGAGGCCCAAGGGGTGCCCATATAAATTTTTTACAAATTAGCTCGATTTTCTTCAAATTTTTAACACATGAGTATCACTGATGGACATAACTTTTTGTAAATTTGTTGGAGTGATAGGGCCCTGAGACCCGTGTGGTGTCCATGTAAATTTTTTAAAAATTAGCCCGATTTTCTTCAGTTCGTTCCATTGCTCACAAGCGTACAACAGCATTTTAGTGGGGAAATATTCAGAAAAAAGTGATCCGCAGTGGAATTCAAGCGTAATAGTGTGATTGCTCTATATTTGGCTGGAAAACCACATCCGCAGATGGTTAACCGCAGTTAAAACACATCTGCATGTGAATAAAATGTTTGTGTATCGCACCATAAATCGTAATAACGATACTGACAGCATTGCAAAACGACATGGTGGTGGACCAAAACGCACTGCAACATCGCCGGATATCATTCGGAAGGTGAAGGCTAAATTGGCTCGGAATCCGCGCCGTAGCGGCAGAAAAATGGCTCGTAAGGCGAACATTACCCTCAAACGTATGTAGCACATCTTGAAAATTCATCTTGGACTAAAGCCCTTGAAATTCCAAAAAAACGCATGGTCTCACCGATGCTCAAAAAAAAGTTAGAGTGGAAAGAGCAAAGGAGTTGTGTTACGCTTGCACGAAAGTGGCGATTTACCGAATTTGGTTTTCTCCGATGAGTCACCGTTCGTTATTGAGCAATATGTGGAAGAAGTAAAACGACCGGATTTACTTGTCCGGCCATTTTACTGAAAATTTGGACCAACGGATTGCCACTCGAAACCGAAAGCGCCGCTGGATGGTGATGGTTTGGGCCGTCGTAACGGCCGAAAGCCGTTCACCGCTCGTTTTTTTCGACCGTGGCATCAACATAAATGCTCAAATTTATCGGGATCATATGTTGGCGGAAGCGTTGAGGCCTTGGACACAAAAACATTTCGACCGCAGAGCCTTGACATTTCATCAGGACTCGGCGCTGAGTCATAAAGCGCTCGTCAATCAAGATTGGCTGAGAAACAACGTTGCGCGGTTCATTTCCACTGCCCGATGGCCTCCAAAATTTCTCGGTTTGGGGTATTATTTTGAAGAGCAAGGTTGGGACCAAAAAGATACCAAAGTCTCGATCATCTCAAGCAAAAGCGCTTCACCGGTAATGGGCCAAAATACCGCAGAGCCACTTTCGTGCTGCATGCAATAGCCTTGTCGGCCGTTTGAAGGTCATAATCGCGGCTAAGGATGGCCAAAGCGAAAACTGCTAATGCAATTCGAAAATTTAAATATTTGTGAATATTTTTTACTTTGATTCAATGAAATTCATCAAAAAATAAAAATTCTGTGGCGTTTTGTTTTGGTAACACTTCGTGTCAGTCAACCTGGAATGCCTTGACCAATTTCAACCAAACATGGTATACATATTAGTTACTATCTGGAATCAAATATAGGTGGGTGGCGGATAGCAAGTTTTTTTTTTTGGCTGGGGGAGGCGTGGCAGCCGATATCGGATGTCGGACCCATCGTTTTCGGTATCGCCGAGAGAGACGAATAGTGCTGATAGTACACTCCTATGGGTGAGTTATGTATCCCCGCAGGGGGGGTGGGCGATCGATATTAGTGTTGATTTTATAGTTTTCAGAGTAGCTGAGTTGAATGGTGATGATAAGACAGCTCAATAATACTTTTGAGTTCTACGAACGTTACCGTCATCCTTATATTCCTGTCTTGAAGGATAGAGGAGAATATTTTATACGCGGTACTCAACAACGTTATACCACACGATAATTGCTGCAGGTTGTGATATCTCCTTTCTATTGTATGGGACACAGAATGACCTGGCATCGCTTCTTCCTACCATACTTGCACTATTAATTCATGAATTGCTCGGTGTAGTGTTGGGCCTCCTATTTTTATCAGTTCCGCTGGGATCCCATCAGATCCCGGGGCCTTATTATTTTTGAGCCGACTTATCGCTCTGCTAACTTCGTCTATGCTTGGTGGTGGCAGCATTCGGTCATTGGTGGAGCCTCCAATTCCTCAGTTAGCTGGCCATTTAGCAACTCATGAAAGTGCTCTTCCCATTGGTCTAAGATGCCTTTAAGAACGGCGATCAGATTACCCTCCCTTGTCTTTGCGGTATGTGCAACGCGGTGTACATTGCGTCGTACCGCGGACTCTTTGGTAGAACTTCGGCGCCTGGTGCAATCCTTGCTCTCTGTACTGTTCCAGTTCACGGACGAGATTCTTCTCCCAGGCTGCTTTCTTTCGCCGGTGAACTGTTTTTTCTTCTGAGCTCCTTATATTCATCTTCGCGTGCCCGCGTTCTATAAGATGGCGGTGCGCAACATTCTTACGGTCAGTCGCTAGCTTACATTCGTCATCGAACCAGTCGTTTCGATCTCTACGACTACTGCCTAAGATGGAGTCAGCAGAGTACTAATGACAGTATTCTTAAGGCGTGTCCATTTCTCTTCTACGCCCGACATCTCAGCCCCAGGACTTACTCTCCCTGCATTTAGGGCGAGTCCTATCGCTTGACCGTAGTTGTTTCTGGTCTCTTCATTGCGAAGGGCAGCCGTGTTGACTCGAATCTGAATGGCGGATGCAGTCTTACGTGATGATGCAATCCGCGCTCGGAGCACCATACTTACCAAGATAGTGGTCCGAGTCGACGTTGGCAACTCGGTACGTTCGTACCGTCATCAGGTTCGGATTGTGGCGGCGGTCTATCAACACGTGGTCTATCTGGTTGCAAGTGGCTCCATCAGAAGATACCCAGGTGGTGGCTTTGTGGATATTTTTACGCGCAAGCCTTTTACTTGCAACGACCAAATTATTCCTTGCTGCCATCTCTATGACTCGTTGTCCGCATTGTCATTAGTGTTCTCGTGTAACCTATGGGTGCCAATGTACTGCCTCAATACTGACTCCCTTCCTATTTTGGCATTCATATCCTCCGGAATGATTTTTACATCATACTGAGGGCAGGCATGGAGTTCCCGTTCGACTACTGATTGAAAGAATTCTTCCTTTTCATTATCTGGGGAATCCTCTGTAGGTGGTGCGTGAACGTTTATGAGGCTTATGTTTTTAAATTTGCCCCGCATAGCCGTTCATTTATTGCTCTAAAGCCGATAACAGTTGGTTTCATTCTTTTGCTGACTAGAAACTCATGATGTCTTATATGACAGCTGTAATATTCTGACTTTTGTAAGGCACTCATCCCCGTCCACAGCATCTCCTGGATTGCTGTTATGTCAGCATTACATTTGGACAGGTTATCAGCGAGCTCTATACAGTGAGCGTACTTTCCATGAGAAAATTACTAAATCGTTTAGCCGTTTTCGTTGCCATGGTCGTCGTTCAACAGTGTATCCGAGGCTCATTTTGGGTTCCGCACTTAGACCATTCGCGGTCCTTTGTGTTACCACAGGTACTTACACCTTTCCCCTTTTCAGAAGATCCATTCAGAGCTCTTAATGAATCGGAGTATATCTCGCACTTTGCCGTTTTCGAGATCTGATAGGTTATTCATTATCCGAATGCCTAAGTGTTTGTGCCTTCTGTGCATTAGCGCCGGACATGATGTTCTCTTCCTCCTCCTCATCCATGCAGCTTTTGCAGAAGTCATTATATTCGCAACTCATCCCATCCCTAGAAGGCAGTGTCCTGTCATTATTTCCCTACAACCGTTCTTAGGTCACATCTTTGTTGGGAAATAAGCGCAGTTGAGCGCTTCAAGTCCAGCTTCGGCCAGACCTGTCTTAAAATATTGCAAGTGTCGGTGTTTTCCATCTTTCCGAAGCTCAAATTTTTCAGTGTCGCGATAGGACTCCCTACCTTCCTCCGCCTTTCCGGTAACAGCTGGAGAGAGTCGTACCACGTCTAGCTAACTCGTCCGCCTGGGCAGCCCGCCCACAACATCCGTGTGGCCCGGCACCCATATGGTCCACATAAATGATAATCTTCTTTGACGATAGTACATTATGCTTCAGCCAACTCATAACCTCTTCAATCGCTATCACCTCTCAACCTGGTATACGCTGCAGTGATCAGGTAGACGGACATAGATGCTTACTTTCAGCTTGTCCCAGAAGACTCCTGCTCCGTCTCCTTTACCGTCTAGCTTAGAGCCATCCGTGAAAAACTGTTTTGTTTCGTTATCGGTTACGGATCCACTCTTCAAGTCTTCTCTGGAGGGTATTGTTGTCCGAAAACCTTTTCGAAAGCATAACACTGGTGTTATGTAATCAAAAGTTTCGTCAGCTCCTGCTTTAGCGATTTAGTTATGGTGGAGTGCCCCTTCTCCACTGATTGACAGCTAACAGTCGCGTAGTTGTAATTGCCGTTTTCTGTTCGCCAAATATATCTAGTGGGATAAGGTGGAGCATAACCACCAGAGCGCGAGTTGGTGTAGATCTCAGCACCCCGCTTATAAGCATACAGGCCGCTCTTTGTACCTTCCCCAACATATTTTTATAGCTGGCTACTATACGCCTACCCCGTACAGTAGTATTGGTCTTACTACCGAAGTGTAGAGCCAGTGTACCAGCTTTGGTTTCAAACCCTATTTTTTACCCATGGCGTTCCTGCACGAGTATAAAGTTTCTTTCTATTATATTAGGTTTCCAGCTCAGTTTCCTGTCCAAGATTGTCCCAAGAAATCGTGCTTTATCAGAAATTGGGGTACCATTTAGTGTTGGTGTATGAACTGCTGGAATTTTATATTTCCTGGTGAAAAGAACAAGCTCCGTCTTATTCGGGTTGATGCCCATTCTTTAACGATAAGGAGGGCATTTTACATAACCTCCTTTATCGTTCTGAGGTATTTTCCTGAAACAGTTAACGCTACATACTCAGCATACGCTACCACTTTTTATCCCTCCAGTTTTAATAGCAATTCGTTGATTACTATATTCCAGAGGAGAGGGGATAATACACCTCTGCCTGCCTCTTTAAGATGGAACCACCCAGCTCCGCACTAATAATCCTGCCTAGAAGCATATGCTTGATTAGTCTGCTTATAGGGTAGTCCACATCTAGGTCTGACAGTCCTTTACAGATTGCCTCTGTTTTAACAACGCACCCTTGATATCCAAGAATGCTACTGGTGTATATACTCCTGGGAGTATATTGATTTCTCAATTGTGCTTACAAAGGTGTGTAAGGCTGTGTCTACTGACTTCCCCTTGCAGTAAGCATGGGATTGGGACTTTGCCCAACTGCTAGGTTTTACCTTAGCCCTTATATAAACATCTATCAGTATTTCCAGAGTTTTCCGAAGAAAGAATGATAGAGTTATAGGTCTCAGGTCTTTTGGGTAGCCACGCCTTCGGTATAAAAACTACCTTGACTTCCTGCCAAGCCCTAGGAATGTATGTCAGCTTAATACACTCTGTGAAAATGGCCTCTAACCATGGGAGTTATTCTGAATTTCCGCAGGGGTTATCCCATACAGCCAGCCAGCCGATTTAACCAGGGTTTGAAACCGCTTATCGCCCATTGGATTCGCGTTTTGCCCGCGATCTCTTTCGTTTGAACCGATTGAGGTTCCAGATTTTGCCTGCTCATTTCTGAATCACATACCCGAGTTGAGTCAGGAAAGGGAGTCTCCATGAGCAGCACCAACGATTCCTCAATCGAGATCGTCCATGAATTTTTTAAAATAACTTGGAGTGGTTTTTGTCATAGAGAGAATCTTCCGTAGTCGAGAGGTCTCCGAGGCCCCTTTCATTGTATCACAAGAAGAGCCTCCAAGACGTTTCTCTGATTAAAAAAAGCTGAAAAAAAGAAGTAAAGAGCCAAGTAAAAGCCATCCCCGGTCCATCTAAATTCAACTATTTTTTCGTCAGAAAAGACTACATTTTTGGATTTAGTGAGTTCTGCCAGAATGACGACGATATGATCTCTGTCGAATTCGATGGAGTTTCATTGCTGTGTCTGAAAAAGCATCAGAAAGCCCCAGGACATCTCACTCATCTCATCTTTCATTACACGAGCAGACATGTTAAGCCCCCGCTAGAAGACCGCTCGGCTGGTACTGCTGATGGATTGATACTGATTCGAGCAGCAGACAAGTGGATAAGTACTGTTTCGTTTTTTTTTTGCTCCTTACAAATAAATATTTCTTTTCAATTTTTGTTTTGTTCAAGAAAACAGAAAGCACTTTAATTAATTCATTTCATTAGAAGCTCAAACATCGCACAGATTCCATGTATAGGTAATGGTATATATTCTTTGTTTTTTGTTTTTTGATATATATAATATAGAATATTATATACAGGGAGTCCCCTAATTCATGCACATTAATGTGGGAATCATTTCCCTTGGTATATTTTAAGAAAAAAATCGTGATACGGTATGGATCTATCTCTAACGTTGACATCATTTATCTGGCCATTTATCTGACCATTTATCTGACCATTTATCTGACCATTTACGCTGACCCACGTTAATGGAAATTTCTCTGTTAATACTAATCGCAGAAATTTCGTTTAGGATTTTATTCTTAGATCATGTACTAGCCTTTGTAACTGCATTTAAATAAAGTTGATATCTTACTTGAGTCCTGAGATATCCAACTTCAATACCTGTTCTAGTTTTCTTGCCCATGCTAATTTTTGACTTTGAGGTCAATTTTCTCCAGAAAATGCGATTAGTATTAAGAGAGCAATTTCCGTTAACATCGGTCAGGGTACATCAAAGTAAGCTTTTTCTTAAATCTCCGATAAATGATGTTACACCGTTAGAGATAGACCCTCACTGTATATGGATTTTTTTTCTTAGATTATAGGGGACAACCCTGTACAGTATTGACAATGACAAGAAGCATTAAGCATAATTTGAGAGTCAAGACACTCTTGCTGCAAAAGTACGGCTGTAATAGTTGTTCGTATTTGAATACGTGTGTGTTTTTATGTGTGTGTGTACCTGGGTGTGTTTGTGTGTGCACCCGTGTGTGTGTCTCTGAGTAGTGTGCTTTCTTAATATTTACAATATAACAATATATGATTATGTATAGAAAAACTAAAAAGACCAATAATAATAAATATAGGTATAAAGGAGTAAAGGAATAAAGGAATAAAGGAGTAAAGGAATAAAGGAATCCACACTAATCCTAACTAAACCTTACTATCCTTACTAATATTAAAAATAAACCATTCAGATTCTATCCGGTATATAGGCTGGTATACGACGACATCGTTCGCCTCCTTGACACACTTGGGCCAAAAATGTTATCATTGGCGGTGTTTTCAACGCAAAAGACACTTTTTGGTGTTCAAGATGCAATTCTACGAAAGGCAGATTACTCTAGAAAGCCAGCCAGTAAGAAACGTGGTGTGGACTTCTACTGAACGGAAAAGCCAACGTTTTGGCCAACCGACAGAAATAAAATGCCTGACCTCGTTGACTTCTTTCTCGCTAAAGGGACGAGAGCACGCCAGCACGAAAATTGAAGGCTGTCCAAACTTCGGGCGACAATAAGAAAGAAAGAGAAATAACAAGGCTCCAGGATATGAATTAATTACTGGTGACGTCTTAAAAAAGTTACCAGAAAAAGCATTTGTCAAGCTTCTTAATATTATATAAGTGCTTCCTTCAGACGTTTTGTACGTTCCGAGGCAATGGAAAATCGCCAAAGTCATAATGGTTCTAAAACCTGGGAAATGTCCGAACGACCACAATATATAAGGTCTTTGCCAACAATATATATGGTCTTTGAGTAACTTCTCCTTAAACGATTACAACTGATTATAATTGAAGAAAGACGCTTACGCTTACGCTTAAGGTTTATCAAATAACGAATGTTATTTGAAAAAGCCATTGAAGAGAAAAAGATATGTTCTAGCACCAATCTGGACATATCGCAAGCCATCGACACGAAGGACTGAAGTATAAGCTTAAGCTTTGTCTACGATACTGGAATCCTATCTTGACAATAGGCTCTTTGATGGGATTTATGTATGAACATCATAACTGACGATGAGAGCACGTTATAGGCTACAACTTTGGGTCAACGGCGGGTAAGTAGGATATGCGGTGGTTTCAGCGGGTGAGCGGTCATTTTGGTTGGGGGACAGCCAGACAACGATTGTTATTTTAGCTTTTGGTGGGTCTAAACGGTGTCTTGGGGGGGGGGGGGGTCGGCGGGTCCCGGTTAACACCGGTGTTAACAAAACTAGTAAAGGAATAAAGGAACAAAGGAATCACGAAGTGATTGGTGTGATATGGTGTGGGTGTTGCTGTTTGTTTTTCTCTTTTGAGAGTTCAAACGTAGACGATTCAAAACTCCAGCAAAGTCTGTCTCAGTTATGTCAGCAACAACACTTAACGTTATGGTACCTAACACACACACACACACACACACACACAACATACATATACATATTTATATAATTCAAACATTTTAAACGTAAATATTATTTATATGGGCGTGTTTGTGTTGTTTTTCTAGTACAAATTATATCAGATAATAATATTATAATAATATAGAAACTAAAATAGTTACAATAAGTGTTGTTGTATATATGTATATAATAATAATAATATGTGAGCTTCATCGTTTGTATTTGTTTGTTTGTTTTAATTAAATATTTGAATAAACGCGCATATTATTGTTAATTAAAAACGATGCAATGGGGTGTTTTTCGTCCTGTAATTCAATTCCTTTCGTTACTCTTCGTATTGTTGCTTTCTCTTTACTACTTCGCCCTTGTCATTATTGGTTTTTATTTCTTTTGCTGTTGTTGCTGCTTCGTCAAACCAGAGGGCGTCGCTGCTGACATGGAATTTTTCTTGTTGTTGGGATTTGATGACAGTTTCGTTGAGGCGGCGGTAGCAGAATCAGCGACCGCCATTTTGGTTGGGTGGTGGATCGCAGCTGCTGCTTCTTCCATTGTGGTATTCTTTGATGGTTGCTTTTGTCGTTGTTGTTGCATTGGTGACGGCGGTGGCGGTGGTGATACCGCCATTTTGCTAAACTGTCTCGTTAATACGGACGAGCTTGAAGCTGTGGTGACCGCTGTCGTTGTCTCAGTACACTCAATGCTCTCTTCGATGGTTTGCATTACACTTGAGCTGGTGGTGGTGCCGCTGTTGTTACTGATACCCACCACCACTCCTCCGCCACTGACGCTGCTCTCATTGCTTGTTGTACTTGTTGGTGAATCTTTCTCCTCAGCAATGCGGGGCAACATTTCGCCGGGCGGCTGCAGCGACAGCGACAAACCGCTGCTGCTCACGCCTGATACGCCTCCTGCATTACTATTGACCGCAGAAACCATAATATCACATTGTTGCTGCTGTTGTTGCTGTTGTTGTTGTTGTTGTTGCTGTTGTTGTTGTTGTTGATGCTGCTGTTGTTGTTGTTGTTGCAGTTTTTCATTAGCTGACGAAATGCTAAACTGCTCGACGTATTTTTCCAATGACGAAGCATTGTTGCTGCTGCTATTGAATCCAATTGCTTGCGACTGATGTTGAAACTGATGATGATGCTGAAGATGATGATGCAATGACACAGCAGAGCTCAATGGAGGAAGGGACGATGAACAACCCCCACCACCACCACCACCACTTGAACTAAGAGCATCCACACCACCACCACCACCAGTAGCAGTATTTGCCACCGCCGACCGCCAAACTCCACCGCCTCCTCCACCACCGCCGCCGCTGCGTTGACTCTTTATCGGCGGCGAACAACAAAGCGGCGAAATTAGAGTGCACTTACTTTCTGCGCTGCGCGGATGCAGACGATCCGGCGAAAGGGCGCGACGTAACAACGGTGAACTTGGCTCAGAGCTTTTTGTTCGGGCGAAACTTTTTTTGCTTGCTGCAGCGGCAGCAGCAGCAGCCGCCGCCGTAACTTGACTTGCCGTAAAATGTGCACTTGGCGGCACACTGGGACTGTACGACTGTGTTGTGTTTGACGATCCCGGCTGATGGCCGACCAATGGAAATGCCAACGGCGATGGCGATCGTGTCGGTGATGAGGGCAACGGCGATGGCGAGGGTGTTCGTGCCAGCGGTGACAACGGTATGTGACCAACGGATTTCCTTCGATTCGGCACCGCAGAGGAATTTGAGTGAAGATTCTTTGAGTTACCACCGGCGCCGGAGCCACCGCCCCCACCGACACCACCACCTGAACCGCCAACAGCGCAGCTGCTACCGCCGCCAGAGTGCATTTTGTGCTTTAGCCCATGCAGAGTGGATGGTCGCTGATACAATTGAGCTGCAACAGCGACGCCACCGACTGCTGAACCGCCGGAAATTGTCGCGCAGGAGGAGGATAGCGGTAGATTTCCAACAGATGGAGGAGCATTTACTGGGCTAGCACCACCACCACCACCAACACCACCAACACCACCACCACCACGAATACTAGTTGTTGGGGTGTTTGGCGCAGATGATGATGGGGATGTCGATTGTGAAGAATTTGACGCAGCCGACGACTCCATTGGTGAGAGATTCATGCGGCCTGATGCTGATCCTGCTGCTCCAGTTGCACCTGTCGTCGCATTGGACGTTGCTGTGACAACCAACGAAGATGACGATGAATCCAATGAACGATGATTGCCAAACGATTGAAACGATCTGGATGGCGTCACCATTGTGGGTGATGCAATTCCAGCTGCAATCTAAGAGGTGGAGGACAAAATGAGAAGTTAAGTAATTCAATTCATAAATGTTGGGGTTACCTGTTGAATCTCCGCAGAGGCCCGTTTACTGCTGATGCGGCGAAACAGTGAAGTTTTTCGCTTTTTGTCGTGCTCCTTTTTCTGCTTTTTCTGCCGGTTGACACCCTTCTTGGCAAGTTTGCTCTGCAGCAGGTCACGCTTACGGCCACCGCTCTGAATGCTTGTGTGCTCCAATGGTGTGGCACGCAGCGTAACATGCTCACCGCCACTCAGCAGCAATTGCAGCACTTGCGTGTGGAACAAACCCTGTACTGTTTCGCCATTTACATGTGTTATGAGATCAGCCGGACGCAGGCCGGCCTCAAAGGCGGGACTGCCCTCGTCGACGGCCATCACCAAATGGTGCATCGTATAGAAGTCTGTGTCGCCATAATAAACGCGAATTGTGTGCACAGTGAAACCGAATCCACGAGGTCCACGTCTAATAATGATCGGCGGTTTAAGATTGGTCACCAGTGGCGACAGCTCACGACATGGCGATGTGTCACGGGAGCTGGCAGTGCTGGAACTACCTCCGCCACCTCCACTTCCGCCAACACCACCACAGGGTGACTGAACATTGCTGCTGCCACCCACTCCAGAGCTAGAGCTAGCACCACCACAGAGTTGATGCGTCAATTGTGTGTTTTCTAGTGTGTGAGAAAGAAAGAGAGAGACAGAGAGTGGGAGGGAGAGAGTGGGCGAGAAAAAGAGAGAGAAAGTGGAAGAAGTAGTGGGATAGTGGAAGAGATAGAAAATGATAGTGGAAGAGATGGTGATAGGGAGAGAGAGTAAAGAGTGTGTGGAAGATAGTTGGAGAAAAAGTAGAGAGGGAGAGAATGGACAGAGAGAAAGTTTTTGCGGAGAGAGTTGAAGATAAAAAAGGGTGTTGGAGGGAGTGTATGTGGTAAAGAGTGTGTTGGAAGGAGAAAGAGATTTAAAACATGCAATGCAGAGAGTGAGTGTTAAAGAGAAACAGAGAGAGTGTTGGAGAGAGTGAGTGTTGAAGAAAGTGTGAGATAGTGTAGAAGAGAGAGCGCGAGGGTGTTGAAGGGAAAGACAGTGTGCGTGGAATATTGAGTAGGAGAGGAACAAAGAGGGAGATAGAGTGGTGCAGATAGTGGGTGAGTGGTGGAGAAAGAGAGAGAGGGAGAGAGTGTGATAAAGGGAGTGCAAAAGAGTGTTAGATATAGACAGAGATAGTGTTGGAGAGGTAGAGAGTGTTAGAGATATAGAGTGTTCAAGAGAGAGAGATAGCGTTAGAGAGAGATAAATAGTGTTGCAGAGTAAGAGGGTGTGTGTGGTATATGGAGTGCAAGAGATTATTGGGGGAGATAGAGAAAGAGAGTGTGTGTGGTATAGATTTGGTGAGAGGGAATGAAAGTGGGAGATAGAGAAATGTAAAAATATGTTAAAAAAAATGCATTAAGACACGTGTGACGTGTCCATTTAAAAGCAATGTCGCCAGTCGTTAGTTACTCTCAAGAGTCAGTTTAGCACTCGCGTACAGGAAGAGGAGGCAGAAGCCATCATAGAGCAAGCAAAGATGACTGTACATGGGGAGGAGGCTCTCGGGGATCTAAACTGAACAGATAACCCGCTGGAGAGTAAAACGATTCCAGCCCTTCAACTCGGCAGGAGTGGATAGGGTCATCCTGGCAGTTATGCACAAGAAGCTGGATTAGATAGCCTTCCTCCACAATTCATAATAATATTCAGAAGCAGCCTAGCACTCGGTGTGTAATATTTATACCAGAGGTGGAAAAAAAGAAACCAATATCCTCCCCACCCATTATCCACCCTTCGTTTAACCTCTCGAGAGCAGCTTGGTAGCTGTTTACTCTCAAATGGACACACACATTTAAACGTTGAACGATTGCGGCGGTACTCACCAGCTGAAACCATCAGCGACAGACCCAAAGCTGATGCCGACTTGACAATTGACCGTGAGCGGTGCTGCTTGCTGACATGGTGGTCACGGCCTTGCTGTAGCTGTTGTTGTGTTTGCTGCTGTTGATGATGATGATGCTGATCCACCAGCACCGCCAATGGCGATTGTTCGCGTGTATTCTCTGAAGAGGATCCACCGCTGACTGCCTCATCCTCAATCGAAATGGAAAATCGCGGTAGAATGTCACGCGCGTAAATCGCTTTACGCTTACGATGAATCTGCGGCGAGAAGTCATCACTGTCGGTCTGCGACGATTCAGGTGTGCTTCGCGACGCAAGCGACGATATCTGATGAGCATCAATCATTTTACGATTCTCCTGGACAAGAGACGATGAGAAAAATGCCGGCGGATTATTATTGGACGTCATCCCAGATGATGGAGGTAGACGGCGTACGCCCGATGGTGGTACACCAGACAATTCAGCCAATGGTGAAACGGGTGGCGCGGCTGCAGTCGTCATGGGTGGTGTCGCTGGAATTGTTATGATTTTCGTTGTATTTGGTGACATTCCGACGACGACATGCCGATTGATCGAACACGTCAATTTTGACAGTTCGGTAACGGACGGGAATAATCCACCAGCACCACCAGACAACGACGACGATGATGATGTTGCCAATGGACTCGGCAACGATTGCTGTCTTAAATACTGGCTGATCATACGAATCTCATCGGCGCAACCATTTTGCAGCATTTCCGGTAGATAGTCAGCGTCTGGCGTCGATGGAACCTTCAGGTTGCGAGTTGAGCGCTATAGAAAAGATAGATGGGGGGGGGGGGGGGGAGAAATTATCACAAATGCACAATGCAATGGTAATACTAAGCCGCCGGGAACTTACATCGATTTTGCGTAGCTCAGGAGTTGTGATAACCTTACTAGCCGCCGCCGCCATATCTGTTACGGTCACCGATGAAGAAACGCCGCCAAGTGATGCAGCTGCACATGCACCTTTAGTTGCTGCACAAGTAGAACTACTACAGATAGACTCTGCTGGTACGACCGCACCAACTGCTGATGGTGATGATGATGTGGTGGTGGTCAACGATGATGCCACCACCGCCGTTGTTGTCGACGACAGCTCATCCATTGTTGTGTTATTTGACGAAGAAGAGACCAACCGTGACCAGGAGTAGTGCTGTTTGCGATACTGAGGCGTATACGAGCTGAACGAACCGAACAGCGGTGTGGTGTCATCGGTGTCGTCTGTATCGTCACCGCCAAGGTCGTGATTGTAGCGATCCATGCGAGCTAAGTAAAAAAGGACAAAAACAGCAGAAGAAAATTTGAAACTTTAATGTGGTTTTCCATGCGCACAAAAATAAATTAATTGTTTTTTGGTTCAACGAGTAATTTTGGAACGAGCTCTCTCATCTCCCACCAAAACCCTTTCCCATTTTATAACTTCCATCTAAAATATGATCACATACGTGGCTTTGGCACTCATTCATTCTTATACTCACTGTCAAAATAACTCGTATCGTCCTCATTGGACAGCTGCGGTACAAATTCGGCCTTCTGGCGTAGCAGTGAATTCCAGTCGAGTCCGCTAAAATAGAAATGCTCCTTGACCTCGTGTGCGCCGCCAGTGCCGAGACGATCACGCGGATTCTGTTGCAACAACTGTGTTATGAGATCCTTTGACTCTGGCTGGACCATCCAGTCGTCGGTGTCCGGCCACTCAATGTCATCGTTGACAGTGTGCGCAAATAGTTCCTCTGGCGTTTCGCCAAAAAACGGAACACAACCGATCAAGAATTCATACAGGATTATCCCCATTGACCACCAATCGACGGGCTTGCCATAGCCCTGGCGCAAGATGACCTCCGGTGCTATATACTCGGGCGTTCCGTATACCTGTTTGTCGGAGAATTGCCTCGTCTCCGAGTCGATGTACCCCTCGTAGAGGTTTGTCGCAAGCGACATCAGGCCCATCTTCGAGAGGCCAAAATCGGTGAGCTTGATGTGACCGAGAGCGGTAATCAGCAAATTGTCGGGCTTCAGGTCACGGTGCACAATGCCATAACTGTGTAAATATTCAACGGCTAATACTGTTTCGGCAAAGTAGAAGCGTGCCATGTCCGGTGGCAGTGGACCGGTATTCTTGATAAGTGTCGCACAATCGCCACCCTCCACATACTCCATGACAAGACACAGGTGCTTCTTGGTTTCGAAACTGCAATACATGCTGACGACAAATGGATTGTCGGCAAAGCTTAGAATGTCCCGCTCGGCAAATACCTGCTCCACTTGATTGCGTAGGATCAGGTTGTTCTTGTTGATTTTCTTCATTGCGAAACGTTGCCGAGTGGTCTTGTGTTTGACCAGATAGACAGCACCGTAGGCTCCATTTGAGATCAGTTTGACAATGTCGAAGTCGTGTTCATTGGGTATTTGCTGCTGCTGTGATGATGGTGTCGGCTGCTGCTGAAGTTGCTGGTGACAAGCAAACGAAGAAGTTGGCGGAGCCGTATCACCAGCGACCGGAGTTTGTGGCGGTTGCCGTGGCGGCGGCGGTTGCATTTGTGGAGTGCTCGTTCCACTGGGATTGCCGCCAGACAATTCAACCGTCAACGGTTGCGGAGGCGGCAACGGCTCAGCTGACTGTATTTGCTTCTGTAATTGATACTCGCCAAATGATAGGTTGGTGGTCGTTTTTTTATTGTCGTCCAACTCGCGACATGAATCCTTCAACTCCTGTTGTAGCTCGGCAATCGGATCCCTATTCAATCCTAGCTTGTGTATTATGTACTGCGGTATGTCAGCCTTGATTCCCTGAATGGCCTTCGCCTGTCCCTCGGCAGCTTCCAGCAAATGGTAAAACTCCTCTGGATCGAATTCCAGACACTCAAGAAGGCGCGCCGGCCTCGAGATAATAAGCAGCAATTTCTTGATAACACTTGTCAGTTCGACAGCCGCCTCCGGTGATTTTTCCTTCGTCTCCAATAGAAGACGCTCCAGGTTTTCACTCATTTCGTAAAAATAACGACTGGTGATTAGTTTCGCTTCGGATTTGTGCAGGCAGTCGCGTGCCATTTCCAGAACCTGATGGTGAACAAAACTGTGCGGAAGGAAGAAAAATAAAGATAAATAAATAGTTCTATCCACTTCACTACATTCGACTACTTACCGCACGATCGGCTGCGAGTCACGGAAACTGTTACACGCCGCACTTTTATTCTCGATGATGAAATGCTTGAGACGCTCCTCCATTTGCTGAGTCGCCTTGGGAAAGCGCTCTTTGTACAGGGTGTTCATGACGGCGATCTCATTGTCAATGACTGGCGATCGGCTGGGGCTGGACAGTGAACGTGAACGTGGCCGATGAAATGGTGAGATTCTTCCGCCACCACCGCAATTGGCAGCTGCAGCACTTGTTGCTGCGGCGTTGCTGTTGTTACAAATACCGGTAGCGGTGCTGCTGCACGATGCATGTGCAGATGGATGCTGATGCTGACATTTCAGCTGTTGCTGTGCCTGTGGCATTGGGGGCGGCGGAATGGCGGCTGTTCCTTGTGGCGAATGATAATGATGGTGATGTGGAGCGTGTTCGACGCCACCGCAAGCAACACCGCCTTTTAATGTTTGTGGACAACAATTGCAAAAGCAGCTCTTGTTTGGGGTGTTATTTCCACTTGACGGGACGGCGGCGACTTGACCGTGCAACAAATGAGCTGGATTCATGGGAATGCTCGAGCATACCGCTGCTGTTTTTGTCGCAGCTACTATTACAGGTCCCGACGGCTTTGGACAATTAAAATGTGAACCATGATGATGGTGCATCATGTGTGATGTGTGATGATCGCCGACTACTACTACTCCGGCCGGATTGATATCGTTCGAGAAGTGATGCGTCAAAATGCGCAACTCATCGCTAGTCGGAATGTTGGGCAGCTGATGCAGACGTTCCTGGCTCGAACACTGTGACTGTGAAAAAATAAAAATAAATAGAGTTTATCAGTTTATCATTTGTAGCTAGGAGATTCGAACCTCAGACACCTTAATATTTTGATTCATTCATTAATATAAAGAATTAGCGTTCTCTTTCCAATTCCTATTCTAATTCAAATTCAAATTCTAATACCAAATCTAATTCTAATTCTGAATCTCATTCTTTTTCAGTTCATCGCTGAGCGACTAAGTGAGAAGGATGGCAAAAATAGCTGGCCTTGTCCTTGGCCTTGTCTATAGAGGCTAACAGTTGGAATGTCGAATTGAAGACGAGGCAGCATTTTTCACCAAAATTCTTACTTCCTTTGGGACATTGAAGTATTTTTTGTCTCAGTTTCTGGTCAAAGTCGGATCTAACTCGTCTAAGGTAGGCATTGCAATCATTTCTGACTCGTCTAAATTTGGTTTGGGTTTCCACAGTGGGGTTTTCTTTATATAACCAATAGGGTCTGGCATTTTGGCGTCTTTTGGGGGTCTTTTGGTGGTCTTTTGGTGGTTTTCTTGGAGTCTTTAGAGAATCTTTTGGTGGTCCTTTTGAAGTTTTTTGAGGGTAGTTTTTGATTCTTTTAAGGGGTCTTTTGAGGATCTTTTGGGGAAACGTTGGGATGTGCTAGAAGTTATTTGAGGGTCCTTTGGGGGTGTTTTTGGAGTGTTTCAGGCGTTAAGCACCACGGAGTCCTTCTTCTTTGAGCTAAAGTCACAGCAATAATAAGCTTCTGTGCTTTTTGTGGGCCGCCAAAGCTAGATATCATCTTAAATAACAGATCCTCTCTTCGGTGAAAGTGAGCATACTCTGTCTGGATGTGAAAGAAGCTACAGAACATGCTCTCTACACGTGCCGATGAGATGAAGAGATCCTTACTACAGTAGAGCTTATCAACTCGAACTCTCACTATTCTATAAAAAGCTTCCTGGGATAATCAGAACGCTTCCACTCCAGACGACAAATATCACTCACCGATAAATTTGAACTTCCTGGTGTTGTTCCATAGCCCGATGATGGTAACGATGCCACCGACCATCGTCGGCCATCTCCACGACAGCTGGCGATCCGCTTGATTGGTGCGAACGCAAACTGCATCGGTGAATTAATGCGTGGACTGTCAATGGGACTGGCCGAGAAGGGGGAATGCGAACGTGGCGATGTATTACCCCTGCCCGTCACCAGACTGAGACGATGATGAGCCACTCCACTGCTGCCAGACATTCCGGTAGATGAAGTTCGATCACCACCGCCACATCCCACCACAACCGAATTGAGATTACCACGAATGACAACACCCCCGCCATGTTTGTTGGACATGGTGGAGGTGGGACCGCCGCCACCACGGCAAATCGTACCGCCGCCAATGCCGGTGCCAACTGATGATGATGGCGACTGTGACTGTTGCTGTTGCTGTTGGTGGTGGTGCTGGTGGTGCTCCTTGTAAAAGTTATTGCTTGAAAGCGATGGTGCAGATTTGCCCAGCGTTGAATTACGAACGCGAATCAGGTTGGACGTTTCTGCTGATTGGCGGTACGTAGTAGGTAAGCGAGAAAGAAAGACAATTCAGTTATTATTTATGTACATATATCTCATCATGCTCTACTTACCGTTGCTGGTCGATCGCATCGAGTATGTATGTTGATAGGATATTTTCCGCAAGAGGGCACTGTAGTCACGTCCTGGCAACGATATCGAACTGCCGGACAAGCCGCCCGATGACGATTTCTCCAAATTTCTCAGTGACGAGGCCAAATCGCCGGCAGCCTTTAACGGTGGTGACGGCAATGCCTCAATTGCACTCAGTTTTGCCGCCTGCGCTGCCGCCGATAATGGCGAAGAAGTGGCCGATGGACCCGGCGAAAAACCGGAGAGACTTTTATTGTTGTTGCTGGTGTTGCTGGTGTTGCTGTTGTTTCGTGCCGACAATTGCAGGCTCGATTTGGTGGATGAACTTGCCGCACCGTGTTCTTCGACGACGACGACATTGTCATCACCTCCGCCACCGACGCCACTAACTTCAGCGTCGGAATCATCAAATATTAAAACTCGCGCTGAATAATTTTGAGGAGAAATGTGCGATGACGACGTCGACGACGGCGAATTCGAATGTCGCATTGTTACTGGCGAACTATTTGGCATGGCTGGTTTGTTGGCCGCTGCACCACCACTCTGATGGTGTGTTGGGGATTTAGCCGCAACACCACCGCCACCAACATTGTCACCACCAGAACTCACCGAAGGAACAGCACCGCCTGGTTTCGATGTCAATTCTTTTCCATTGGAGCTGTCGCTCCTCATCTTTGCATTGCGTGTTGTCTTGTCCATTGTTGTAAAGCACCAATCAACACTCGTGGTGAATTTGAGTGTTTTGAGGGGCAAGTGGTCAGTACATAAATGGAATTGAATGTATGTATGTATTGAGTGGGGAAGTAGAAGTGTCTAACGTTTTCTAATAAATGCGGTAGTTGACGAATGAATTTTTTTTTACAAGAAGCGGCGAAAATCTCCGAAAAGATGGAGTCGTAGATAGAAAGAGAGCGCGAGAGAGAGAGAGAGAAAATACTAAAAATAAATACAAATATTTTTTTGTGATGTCTCTTATGGTTGCAATTTGAATCCAATTATTGATTTGATTCCTCGTTAGATTTCCAAATTGACGTCATTTGCGTTGACAGCTATGGCGGTATTGTCATCAAATGTTAATTGATGATTGATTCATTGATTGATTGACTGTCAGTCGAGAGACATAATTTTTTTTCCGTTCTAAAAATTGTCTTTGTTCAAAATTATGTGCTGCGTGTCTGTCTGTAGTGGCAGTGTTACCAGTGTTATCATCTGTGATCATTATGCCTCTTATCAGCTAAGATGGTTGTCGATTACGACGCTATTTGTAGTAATGATAATAATTCTGGGGCAGTTACAAAATGCCGGCGACAAGGGGCCATTGTATTACATGATGGTGATAGTTGTTGTTGTCCTGTCGTCCAAGAATGTGCTGCACAAGTGTGCGGCATTGCAATGCTAAAGCCATTTTCATTAGTAATTGTATTTGTTGTTGTTCACTGGGTCAGCGGGTCGCATCAAAAGTCTAATTGTACCTGCAAACAGAACAAAAAGGAATCCGTAAAAATTTAATTGGAAAAGGGGGGTTTTCGCCTGGAAATAAAGCAAAAAACAACGCGTAAAGAGCGTATTATATATGTGGTGACAAGAGCCTAAAACTTGCGCGGTCCTCAATTAGCGTTAGAGTGCGCCATTTTGATGCCACAAATCTCGAGGGACATAGCATGGATATTTAATTGGTTTCAAGCCTGTATGTAGCGTTCAGATACGAGATCAGCTCGACGATCCTGTAATCTGGGAACTCTTTCAGGTCGTGAAAAATGGTTTACCTGAATTTGAGGCTCAAAAAAGCGCCCGAAACCCTCTAAAAGAACCCCTTAAAACCTTCTCAAGACCCACTCAAGACTCTCTCAAGACTTCCATTAAAACCCCCTCAAGACTTCCTTAATACCTTACTAAAGATCCTCTCAAAACAATCTCGAGACACCCTCAAGAATTCCCTATAACCTTCTTACGAGCCCCTCAAGACCCCCGCAAGACTCCACGTAGAGCTATTTTAAAATAGTCTCAAGACCTTCGTCGAGACAACCTAAAGACCCCCTCAAGACTCTACTCACAACCCTCTCAAAACAACCTTTCAAGAACCACCTCAACACCCCTCAAGACCCGTTCAAGACCACCTAAAAACCCTCTCAAGAACACCCCAAAGACCACCCTAAGCCTCTTCAAGAATCCCTTATAAACTTATTAAGAGCCCCTCAAGACCCCACTCAGGCTCTCTCAAAATACCCTCAAGACCCCCGTCTAGACTACCTAAGGAGTCAAGACCCCCTCAATACTCCACTTAAAACCCTATCAAAACATCTTAAGCCCCAATAAAAACCACCTAAACACCCCACTAAAAACCCGCTCAAGACCACCTTAAACCCTCTAAAGAGCCACTCATGTTCCCCGCAAGATCCGGCTCAGTGCTCTCTTAAAATACCCTCAAAACCCACTTAAGCCCTACTCAAGACACCCCTCAAGACCACCACAAAATCATCTTAAGTCCCCCTCGGGACCCGCCACAATAATACCTAAAGACCCTATTCAACCGCCCCCCCTAAAACCCTCTTAACGCCCCAAAAGACTCCCTTTAAAACCTCCTCATTCCCCTTTTAAATTCAAGGCTCCTCCTCAAGCCCCTCTTAAAAACCACTTAAGACTTCTGTAAGACCCTCCAAAGGCGCCCTCAAACACTCCCTCAAGATCACATCAAGATCCCCTGAAGACTCCACTTAAGATCCTCTCAAAACCCTCTCAAGACCCCATTAAGACCTCATTAAATATCCACTTAAAACCCTCTCGAGACCACCGTCAAGACCTCCGTTAAGCCCCCTCAAGACTCCACTCACAACCCTCTCAAAAGCCCCTTAAGCTCAAAACCACACAAACACCCCACTAAAGACCCCCTCAAGGCCCATCTCAAAACCTTCTAAAGACTCCTCAAGAAACCCTTAAAACCCTCTTAAGCACCCCGCAAGAAGCTCGCAAGAGCCCATCAGGACCACTTTAGACCTTTTTAAGATCACCTCAAGACGCCACTAAATACCCTCTCAAAACCCCCTCAAGACACCCCTCCAGAACAGCTCAAAACTCCCTTATGACCCCTCCTCAAGACCCTCTTAAAACCCTCTAACACCACCTAAAGACCCCCTCAAGACACACCTTAAGACAACCTCAAGACCCTCTTAAAACCCCACTAAAGAAGCTTTTTAAGCTGAGAGTGAAGTCACAGATAAGAGATCATTAATAAAAATGAGGAAGAGTGTCAGTGACAAAACAGAGCCCTGGGGAACGCCAACATTTAAGTAATTGATGCAAATTGAGATGTCAGTTCGTAAACGTACGAGGTGTATAGTATACAAATTTAATGTGGTGTGATGTTTTTTCTTTCTTTGGGTTAGTGTAATTTTAATGACAGATTCTAGTACAAATTCTGAATCGGTTCGATTTATAGTCTCATGTAGACGTCAACTCACGTACTCAAAACAAGGTGAGATGTGAGAAAGTCTCACCAAAGTGTTACTCATTGTTTCCACCTCAAATAAAATAATTTGCTTGTTTGCATGGACACGTATAGGGGCTTCAAATAATGCAATACAATAAATGTGAGCCATGAGCATTTCAGCGATAACTCCATAAGTTTACTTACAAAAGCAAATTATTTGATTGTAGCATTATTGTTATTTGAGGTGGAAACAACGAGTAACACTGCTGTTGACATTAAAGCAAAATCAAATTATGCGCATGCGTCAAAAATCATACTGCAACCACTACGAACTTGCGGTTAATATGTCAGTTTTTCACATTTGCGACCAAAATTCGTACCCAGGTGAACTATTAATTTTAGATTTCAACCTTAGAGTGCAATAGTGATGGAAATCCAAATAATAATAAATGTCTTGAAACGTGCTAAGGTGAGCTCAGGACTCGCGAGATTTTCTCTTTCACCTCAGTGAAGAGGATTTCATTCAGTCGAACAACATACTCCGCTATCTGTCAGCTCACCAACAAAAACTTTTTTTAAAAGTCAACTGTCAATGTGAAGTGAGAGAACAAATCCAAAGTAATTTTATCTCGGAAACTTGAAGATAATTCTCTCATCCGCGCATCGTAAACGCAACAATACCAATACACAACAACAACAAAATATTTATGAGAGCAGATTATTGCATTGATGTATCGATATTGATTCGTCGTCTTAATTCTTACAGCGCTTTCGATTTGCTGGAAATTATACCAAAACCAGGAAGAATTAAAATATAAACTTCTGGAGGCCCAAAAATCTAAATAAGTGTTGGTATAAAATAGGGTCTCCTCCTGCAGCAGGGTCAAAAAATGCATCGCATTTCTTATGACCGAGAGAACGCTGTCGGAATGGTACACCAAACATTCACTGTATCCAATCGAAAGCGCTATTAATGAAATTCGTTTTCGGCCATCGTTGAAATGTCACAATGCAACAACCGAGAGACTGATGTAATAATCAGCTGGTTAGCAAAAATAAAATTCTAAAAGAGTTAATGTCAAAAATATGCCAGCAATAAAATGCATGCCAGTGAATTAATTCACTGTGTCTTCAACATAATCTATAACCTGATTTTTCAATTAAATGAAAAAGAAAAACAGTCTCAGGGAAAAAATTCATTTCTTCTCTCAATTGAGAAGCGACTTACAACTGCGTTATGTATGTGTGTGTGTGTGTGGCGGCAGCGGCGGCCTCCGTATGACGATGTGATGAGTAATAATTCGTCGATAAGGTTGCAGTTCTTGGTGTTGTTGTTGTTGTTTGTTGACACACAGTTTATGATGCTGCTGCTGTTTCTACTGCTGACGATGATAATGACGATGATGTTTTATCCACTCGGTTCGAATTGGCCATCACCATCATCCTTAGGAACAGACCGAGAGTGACGAATTAAAAAGTGGGCGACGGGCTGGTTTCTTTTCACAATCACCAAACACCAAATGGAAAGAAATAATTAACTTACACTTAATATTATGCACTGTGCATGCAACCGAATGGATAAACTTTCATTTTATCCGCTGAGATTAAAGTTTTTCTTTTTTTTTTTTTTTTGGTAGTTAGTTTGTTTGTCTTTTCACAACTCCTTCAATTCTCCGAGTTGAGTTTCGTTCGGGTAGCCTCTACCACCGGAGCGACGACGTTGGTATTATTGTGTATAACAACAACAACTACTGCTGTTTGTGCTGCTTGTTTCTTCGATGCAATATCTCTGCCATTTTCTAGGTGGGATTTTGTTAAAAATTTCTCTTTAGCAAAAAACACAAAGAAACGGCGAAAGAGCGTCCTGCCCTGAACACACCAACACCCAACTCTTTAAAGCGAACTGGTTTGTTCGAACCGTACGGGAGGGGGGAGGGAGAAATGACCACTACTTGAAATTAATATTTACACCACCGCGACCCACGGAACTAAAAACCTTTCACACAACCCTAACCAGCACAATTTTGCTGGCTGCTCCCGCTGGTGCAGTTTTGCAAAAATCGTATCGTAAGATTTTGAAATGAATTTTTCAACACAAAAATTCGTCGTAGTATTTGCTGCTGCTGCTGCTGCCTGCACTCACAAATGCATGAGCAATAGGAAAACAAACAGAAATTTATTCAAACAATACACTAAACCAAAAAATGGTTATTTTTTATTACGTTTAAGTTTTCTCTTTAATTTGGTTGGTTATATTTTTAAGCGACGATTTTCATTTCCGTATTCACGAAAAATCACGAAATTGACGAAATCACGATGATACCATTTTGACATTTGAAAGAATACTGCTGTATGCGTTCGAGTTCGCGCGTGTGCGTGTGTGTATTTTTGCTATTAAATGCTATGGCTGCTGCCTGACTGGCTGACACTGAATTTTGTACTAAAACTGCTTTGGTTGATGGTCGTTGGTGTTGCTCTCTCACTTCCACTTTTGTGCAGCAGTGCATTACAGTGGTGTAGTGCACACATAAAAAATATAGCTGTTCTCGTCACTCTTATTTTGTCATGGTAACGACACAACACATTTATTTCCAACGAACACGGGGTTTGTTCAATGCGTTACATGTGAAACATTTGTTTTACTACTAAAATACAATTCCGCTATAGACCGTTGGCGAGTGTTTTTTTATGTTGGAGTAATCGGAGAGATAATTTAACTTTAAAAATTAAGATATAGGTTTCTTTCCATTCTCCGAGAAATACATTTAGGAAAATATGGATTATAGCGTTTTACGGTATTTTCTACCTTTGCCACGCCCCCATATCCCGCTCCCCTTAGGAGGGAACTACTTTCGATGTTTTGAGTTTTTTTTTCCCCCAGAAAATTGTTTTTTTCCAAGTTATTTGAAGGCAGAATGACGGTTATTTGGTATCATATGAAAGATAATGAAAATACCGTTCATTTAAAAAAAAAAAGTGTGTGCGTGGACTTATGTACGCAAATTGAACTTAATAAATTTATATTTATAATATTTAATTTATTAATTTTACTTTTACTAATAAAATTTCGTGGTTTTGGTGTGTGGTGCTTCGGATTGTTTTTGTTTGTGTTAGACCCACCTAGGTGCCGCTGGGGTCGATGTGCTGTTTTTTGTATGAACTCGTGATCATAATTCACGATTTGAACAATAGATTTGCATATTTTCTTTTAATTCGGGAAAGTCGAAAAATGCGGACAAACAACAAAAATCATAATGTTTTTTATGGACTCTTGATCATAACTAACGATAGAAATGACATATTTGGTTAATTCTTTTTTTTTTTTTTTTTTGGTTTGTTCGTTATGCTCTCCGAGAATCTTTTTAGCAAAAGAAAGTTCGGGAAAATTACGAAAGAGAATACGAAAATTTTGAAAACGATAAATTGGATATTTTTTGGGGAAATAACTCAATTGAATTTTTTCGGTAAAATGAAAAATTTGGAAAAACGAAAAAATAAATTCAATTTGTTTTTTCTTTTGTGTTGATTCTCGATCTGTCCAACAAAAGTCGTTATTTCATTTCTATTCTCATAGATTCTAATAGGTTGCGCTATGCACTCAAATGTCATTTGACAGCTGATCCACGGTGTACGGTCTTATTTTTACGATCTGTCAACGCATCCCAATAATTCCCACCAATTAGACTTTAAGCACTTGGAGGCAATTACAATTACAATTAACAAATCACAAGGGCAGTCATTGAGTGTTTGCGGCATTAACATTGAAAATCCGTGCTTCTCACATGGCCAATTGTGTGTCGCCTATTCCAGTGTCGGAAAACCATCAGCTTTCTATGTTTACGCAAAACAAATAAAAAACAGTGTGTTTGATAAATGGCTTAGTTCCCGAAATTCCAGTCCCAAATGACCGTATTCCAGAATTTCCATAGGAACAAGTCTTATGGTCGCATCTTAGTCTTACATTTCGAATTTCAAAGAAATCGCTTGAGAAATGACTTATGTCGTTCTTTTTTTTTTATTAAAAATCTGGCGCAGATTGATTTTTTGGCTGTCAAGTTGTTCGTTTTCTCTATAAAATCAATCTACGGTCGGATCGGAATTCCCTTCTAACAGATCTTGATATTTTGGGAGATTTACCCCTCTTTTTACTTACACCAACAACTGATGTCATTTTGCCGTGGACGTGACACAATATGTCATTCGATTTCTATTCACTGAAGACTTTTCCGTATTTATCCCTATTTCTTGCAAAAATAAATATACTTTATTAGCATATACTTTGAGGAATTAGTTTCGTGAAATGGAAGAATAAAGCAAATTCAGAAAATGACGTTTCAGAACTACCCATTACACACACTTGCAACAAAAAAAATGTAAAACAAAGAATGATTTTCGCTTTTCGTGTTCGATTTTATTTTTGAAACCGTACTATATTTTCTCCACTACGCCGATAAAATAGTTTCACTTACAAAAATTATGATTGCTGCCGATGATAGAAAAAGATTATGGCCGTTTTTGACGTTTACACTAATCACACTGTCTGTCAAAAAATCATCATAGTAATGTGGCTTTCGTTTGATGGAAAAAGTTATCCCGAGTGTAAAAATATTGCACTGAATGTCACAAAATTGCTAATGAGTTATGACATACTGGCTACGTTTGCATATTTCGAGATATTATAATTTATGTCGCAATCTCTGCCTAAATGATATCAACAACATAAACAAAGAAAACAACAAAAATAGTAACTATAGTTACTATTAAACGTACAACACGAGTTAGTTTGCAACAACGAGTTGTTTGTTCGTGCCAAAGTTAATCTATGATTTATAAGTTGTGACATAAGTGTCAGTATAGAGCTGCTCAATGTTTGTTTGTACATGCTATGTAAAGTTCTGACATTCGGAGTATAAAGCTTTGGTTTTGAAGCGTAGAGCGGAGATTTTGCGGGCTCCATTTGTGGTGGTGCCTTGGTCTTTTGTGATTCTGTTGAGGGTCTTTGGGGGTCTTTTGGAGGTGTTTGGGGGTCTTTTGAAGCTCCTTTGGGAGCATTATAGGGGTCCTTTCGGTTTTTTTGGTAGTCTTTTAGAATTCTTTTGGCAATCCTCTTCACTAAGGAGAAAGAAAAAATCTCTGAGCACTCAGCTATCACCAAACGCCTAATAGGCGCGTCTGGTTCACACAATAGGTATGTATTGTATGAACCAAAAACCACAACTAAGCTGTCAGTTGGACCAATTTTTGCGTCGTGAACGGTTTGTCAAAATGGAAACATCAACAAGAAATTCCATTTGTTTGCATTCGATGCCATGTATTGTGTGAACGTCAATACTAATCGAAATCCGGTAATTCATCAATACAAATCAGTAATATAGTGACAGAATTATTGATGGTGCCACCAATGCAGCCTTATACAGGCCGGACGGACGCTGTTGATTTCCTCGTTGTCAAAAATTATACAAAATAATTCACGAAATAAGTAAGAGGCCAAGCAATGAAAAGAATTTTTAACAATTTCCGTTCCACTAAGCCAAAAAAGAGTACATATTTGCTATCTGTAATTAAACTGCAAATTCACTCACTCAACTACATTTGCTCTTGATCCTCTGCAGTTATTTGCTATCTGTCATTAAACTGAAAATTTGCTCACTCAACTTTTCTTGCTCTGTTTCCTCTGAAGTTATTTGCTATCTGTCATTAAACTGCTAATTCACTCACTCAACTACACTTGCTCTTGTTCCTCTGTAGTTATTTACTATCTGTCATTAAACTGAGAATTTGCTCATTCAACTTTTCTTGCTCTTTTTCCTCTGTAGTTATTTGCTATCTGTCAATATACTGCTAATTCACTCACTCAACTACATTTGCTCTTGATCTTCTGTAGATTTTTGCTATCTGTCATTAAACTGCAAATTTGCTCACCCAACTTCACTTGCTCTTGTTCCTCTGCAGTTATTTACTATCTGTCATTAAACTGAAAATTTGCTCACTCAACTTTTCTTGCTCTTTTTCCTCTGTAGTTATTTGCTATCTGTCAATAAACTGCAAATTTGCTCACTTAACTACATTTGCTCTTGATCTTCTGTAGATTTTTGCTATCTATCATTAAACTGGAAATTTTGGCACTCAACTATACTTGCTCTTGTACCTCTGCAGTTATTTACTATCTGTCATTAAACTGAAAGTTTGTTCACTCAACTTTTCTTGCTCTTTTTCCTCTGTAGTTATTTGTTATCTGTCAATAAACTGAAAATTTGCTCACTTAACTACATTTGCTCTTTTTCCTCTGAAGTTATTTGCTATCTGTCATTAAACTGCTAATTCACTCACTCAAATACACTTGCTCTTGTTCCTCTGTAGTTATTTACTATCTGTCATTAAACTGAAAATTTGCTCACTCAACTTTTCTTGCTCTTTTTCCACTGTAGTTATTTGCTAACTGTCAATATACTGCTAATTTGCTCACTTAACTACATTTGCTCTTGATCTTCTGTAGATTTTTGCTATCTATCATTAAACTGGAAATTTTGGGACTCAACTACACTTGCTCTTGTTCCTCTGCAGTTATTTACTATCTGTCATTAAACTGAAAATTTGCTCACTCAACTTTTCTTGCTCTTTTTCCTCTGAAGTTATTTGCTATCTGTCATTAAACTGCTAATTCACTCACTCAACTACACTTGCTCTTGTTCCTGTAGTTATTTACTATCTGTCATTAAACTGAGAATTTGCTCACTCAACTTTTCTTGCTCTTTTTCCTCTGTAGTTATTTGCTATCTGTCAATATACTGCTAATTCACTCACTCAACTACATTTGCTCTTGATCTTCTGTAGATTTTTGCTATCTGTCATTAAACTGCAAATTTGCTCACCTAACTACACTTGCTCTTGTTCCTCTGCAGTTATTTACTATCTGTCATTATACTGCAAATTTGCTCACCCAACTACACTTGCTCTTGCTCCTCTGCAGTTATGTTATCCTTTGTAATCGAAATATTACGTTTCGTTATCTCGTGCACACTCGAACTTATCAGTATAAAATATCGTTTAATGGAACACAGCAAATGGTAGACACTCAATGTGTACTCTCATTGTTTCGATTACTCTCAATTAGAAAAAGACCCGTGCCAGTGTTGAGCAATTTAATTTGGGTTTATTGAATTCAATTGGTATTACATAAAATTAATAACAGCCCAAATTTGAGCAATTCGTTTTCGCGTATTGTTTGTTGTTTTCTTGTTTTCGTTTTTCGTTTGTCATTTTCCATGTTCGTATGTATGCATGTATGTGTGTATAATATACAAAATGCAGCCCAGCAAAATAAGATCATGTAGCGCGCTGTCTGTCTGTATTAATTGTTGTTATATGGACAATGGACGGACCGATTCCTAATAGTCACTGACAGATATGTCCAGTAGATTATCGAGAAGATCATCACAGCGGTTGTTGTCCATGCTGCGCAAATAGTGGAAAGCCTCATCAATGCCATCAATGTAGGGCCGAAAATGGTTGAAATCATTGCTGAGAGCTGTTGTTGTGGTCGACACAACCGAATAATATGATGATGATGATGCTGAGGATGACGTTGGATCCAAGTGTTCCACTATGACATTTGGCCGAACTGGATTGCTGTTATGTTGATGATGCTGCTGCTGCTGCTGCTGCTGATCGCTATGCATGGGCTGAACATCATTACCGCCGCTCAGATATGAAGAAATGACAACATTTTCGCACGTCTGGGGAATTTCATCGTCGAGAAGCAGCTGCTGTTGGGAAAGAGAACATGTTACGGTAAATGTGGATAAAAATAACTGTCAGCTTAGGAAACTTACATCAGTGCTTTGCTGCTGCTGTTGATGGAGCTGAAAGTTATTGCTTAGTTCGCCCAACGTGCTTACCGCAGCACTCGAGTTGACAATTATTGCTCCCAATTGGTAGTGTGCAAAGACTCCATCTTCAGTCAGTGTCGGCGTATTGTCGCTACACGACTGGCCGGTTGACGTGACCACATCCACATCTGATATGAAGACATCTTGCAGATGGATTGGATCGCCGGCACTGTCTCTGAATTCAAAGTGGTCCGTTGTTGTTGGCTGATCTCCATACGGTTGATCGTGCTGCTGCTGCTGCTGCTCCGTCGTCGGGTCATAGCCATCATAGCATTGACTGATGTCGCCGGAGGAGCAGTTCTGTGCTTGAGGCTGACCGCCACTCCCTTGCATGTGACAACAACTGCTACTTATAGCGACATTGTGTTGCACGTCAAGCTCATCGAGATGTAATTCCTCAACTTGTCCATTGCTAATTGCCAATCCCAGATCTAAATCAATGTCCGTAATGTCAAGATCAAGGGATTCAGATGCTGTGGAAGCAATGCCGCTACAAGTGGCCGAAATGTCAACCATAGGATGCGACTGTTGCAACTGCTCGATAGTCGTCGTCGTTGTCGTCATTTTGTTGGCATCAGCTCCTACTTCCAACTTCTTTTTGGCCGAAGAGGCAATTGATGATGATTTCCGATTGCGAACTCTCTTTCGGTCACATTTCTTCGGATCGATGCCCAGCTCCCAGTAGCCGCCTTTGCCTTTTTCAAATTTGCTGCGGTCGATCTTGCGAAAGCAATGATGCAGCGACAAATTGTGACGTATCGAGTTCTGCAAAGGGTTGACAGAAAATTCGATTATTTCTTTTGTGACACAAGAGCAGAAGCGCTCGCAAAGTACGAGGGTGGATTGAAAAGCGATGAAAAATCATTTTAACTATAAATTGGTGCTTTTCTCCTTTTATTGACAAACAAATTCCAAAAGTGAGTCTTTTCAAAGTTTCAATCCACCTTTCATACCGATGAGGAGGTAATTAGAGAATATAGGCGAAGTATAGAATGATTATTTAGAAAAATTTCAACTCACATTCCATTTTTTGCGAACTCGAAAGAAGGCAAATTTCGCCTCGATCCATGAGCAAATTTGCTGAAGTGTCACTCGACCATTTTCCAGCATCGCCATTCCAATTATGTGCGAATAGTTGAACGGCGGCTTCTCGGACGTATCCGCCTGATAGGTGTTGGCCGATTGTTCATATTCAGCCATGTCTCTATAGAAAGACAGAGAGAAAGAAAGTTAAAAAGTGACAGCTCGAAAGAGGGAGAGGTAAAATTAAGAGAGAAAGAGAGAGAGAGAGAGATAAAAAAAATTAAGAGAGAGGGTAAAAGTGTGAAAGAGGCAAAAAAATTGATAGAGCAAGAGTGAGAGAGAGAGAGAGAGAGGTAAAGTGAGAGAACGAATGAGAAAACGAGAGAGAGATAAATATATATACATATAGTCAGAGAAAGTGAAAGTGTGGGAGAGAGAAAATATAAAGGAAGCAAAAGAGGGTGATAGATAGAGATTCGATAGAGGTAAAAGTGTGAGAGAGAAAAAAATTGAAAGATAGCAAGAAGAAAAAAAAGATGCGAGAGAAAGAGAGAGGTAGAAAAAATTGTGTGAGAGAGGGAAAGTGTGAGGGAGGAAAACATTTATAGAGCAAGAATAAGAGAAGGGAGATTGAAAGAAAGAGATAAAGTGAGAGAACGAGTGAGAGGGGGAGTGATATATATAAAAATATAAAAAGTTAGAGAAAGTGAAAGTGTGCGAGAGGAAAAATATTGAGGGAGAGAAAAATGTGGGAGTATGAGTGAAAGAAAAAAATTGTGAGAACGAGTCAGAGAGTGTAAAAGTGTGAGAGAGGGAAACAATTGAGAGAGCAAGAGCGATAGAGAAAAAGTTAGATAGCAAGTGAGAGAGAGATAAAAAGTGAGAGAATGATTCAGAGAGAGTTAATGTGAGAGAGAGAAAAAAGTGAGAGAACGAGTGAGTGGGAGAGAGAGAGTGAAAGAGAGAGAGAGACAGAAAATGTTGATATTTTAAAAGCGACCGATCGATCATCCACTGAACATACCTCTTGACTTTGTCCAAAAAAATTTGATATCGTTCCGCGGGCGTCGGTCGCTTGGCTTGCGGTTGTCCGTTGCCATCAGTTTTTGTACTACCGTACTGCTGCCGCTTACTACTACTACTACTACCACCACCGCAACCTGAAGCGGCTATCCTTTTCAGTTTTGCCATTCGTCCCCCAGCCGAAGACGATAGCGTCGTCCGTTCCCCGTCTTGACTTTCGCCACCACGGTCACCAACACCACCACCAACATCATCCTCATCATCATCATCATCATCATCGTGATCAACATCATCACAATCGTCATCATCATCCAGCATCGGATTTATCGACTCAGGCCATGCTATTGCCGATTGGTTGCGCAACTCTGTCAGCCACGTCAAGTTGGTGAGTTCCTGTTCGGAGTCGTCGCACTCATCGCCGCTGCAACTGTTGGCTGTTGTGTCACTGCTGACGCTAATGGTGACACCACCACCACCATTATCAGTTTGTTGTTGCTTCAGTGTAGGAAGTGACGAACTTGGCGCTGTCGAAGCTAACGTATGCCGCTGTTGACGACTTGCGGAGGTTCTGATGGCGAGATTGGAATTAGGATTGGCGGTGGTTGTAGTACTTGGTGTTGTTGTTGTTGTTGTTGCTGTTGGCACAGAACACTCAATAGGATTTTCTGGAGTTGGACCTAAGGGCAGAGTAAGTGTTACTTTTTGCGGGGGAAAAAAATGGCCAACGGCGAACTTACTTCTTGGCGGCGGCCCTGTTGTATGTTGTGCTATGGCGTTGCTGATGTCATTTGGCTGAGGGAGGTTGAAAAATGTTAGAATGAACTCCGCTTCCGCCCCCGAGGAATCGTTCTTGTACGACGAGCTGGCATATTGAACGTTCACGTTAAGAGCTGCTGGCTCGATTGTTGTTGTTGTTGCTGCTGCTGCAGCTGACTGTTGCGCCGTCGTTGAGCTTTGAGCGACAGCAGTTAAGGACATATTGTTGTTGTGATTGCTGTCGGGGTTTGTTTAGTATTTTCCCATTAAATCCTTTGCCGGCCAATAGCGGTCCCGTTCTATCTAAAAGAGTAACAAAAGAAATTCCATGAGCTCTAAAAATAATGGGTGGCTGTGTTTTTTTTTTTTTTTTTTTTTTTTTTTGGGTTTTGTCCAAAACCCATTCATGAGTGCGGATGACCTAGATATTCGGCTGGAATTTGTAAGCTTCTGTCCAAAAAAAAGTCTTGCTCGACCTTTCAGATGACAGCTGAACGGAATTATTGGCGGCGCAGAATCCCTGGACTCACTTTCTCGCGTGCACAGACCGACCAACTGAGTGTCATTTAGCTTCTCGATGAGAGGTCATCATAGCACCATTTCCTGAGCTATACGAAAAGTCTCTTCGCGTACAAATCGCTTGGCCAAGACGGCATACAATCAATTATCCTACAGAAGTTCCTAAATCTGGCGCCTTCTTCAGTACAACATATATAACGGGCTCCGACAAGGGGATGGACTGATCTGCGTCCTCTTTAACATGGCATTGTAGTGAACACTTTTTTAGAAGTTGTTTAATACTAAACTATGTTCCCTGCGTTGATGAGCTGAGGATTCTATGGCAGAATTTTGTTTACACTAAACAAGAAGTATACCTTTTTTTTTTTCTCCAAAATTTGAGTGCACCCTGTAGCAACGCAGTGAAGCCAACAAATAAGTACGAAACTCAAATGATAGCAAAATAATATTACGCCACCGTACTGGCCAATAAACAGGACACCACGTCACTTTGCCACACAAAAGAGTATAAAAGGGCGAACATGCCGGAAGACACGCTCTTTTGTTGTCTGGATCACGTAGTGCTTCCCGTTGTCGACGTCTACGCCATCGCCGCCATGCCATCACGTGTCACTTCAAGGGTCTCTTCGTCAAGGCTCATGTCAAGGATAGCCTTGACGAGAAAAAGGCCTCCAAAAGACCACAAAAACACTAAAAAGAATCATAAAAGGACCCTCGCAAAAGACTCCTCAAAAGAAATACCCTAAAAGACTCCCAAAAACCCAAAACGACCCCATAGGACCCCCAAAGGACCCCCCAAAGGACCCCCAAAAGACAGTCAAAAGACCCCCAAAAAGAATCATAAAAAGACCCTCAAAAGAACCTCAATGACCATCAAAAGACCCTAAAATTACCGCCACAAGGCTATCAAAAGACCCCCAAAAATACCCACAAAGGAATCATAAAAGACCCCCAAAAGGCTTGCAAACGGACTCTGAAAAATCCCAAAAAGACCCTCATACGACTACCCAAAGACCCCCAAAAGACCCTCAAAGGACATCCAAAAGACCCATCAAACGCCCTTAAAAGACTCTCAAAAGAACCCAAAAGACCCTCAAAGGACATCCAAAAGAACCTCAAAGGACATCCAAAAGACCCATCAAACGCCCTTAAAAGACTCTCAAAAGAACCCAAAAGACCCTCAAAGGACATCCAAAAGACCCTCAAAGGACATCCAAAAGACCCATCAAACGCCCTTAAAAGACTCTCAAAAGAACCCAAAAAGACCCTCAAAAGACACCTAAAAACCGTCAACCCCTTAAACCATCAAAATTCCCCCCAAAAGACCTCAGAAGACCACCAAAAGAGCCCCTAGACGACCCTCAGAAGATCTTACCGAATTTCATAGAAATCGCGGTTAAGAAATTACTTAGTTCCCAAAATTGAAAACAATAATGTGACCAATAATGTGACTCGAAACCGCAACACAAAGTTAAGAAGAAAAAAAAGCGTATGGGAAGGGGTGGCCTATTTTCACCCCCTGCGGTGTACGTAGCGTTTTAAAACGACGAGACGTACCTACTTTTGACCTTAAATAGCTTAACACCCTGTAACTCTTGAACAACGCTTCTAGCTTCAAGGTCAATGTTGATCTCTTTTGATAGAAAATTAAATATTCAAGGTAAAGAGCAATGTAAATTTTTCGTAAATCCTTAAAACCATTACCGATATAAAGGAGACGTCAAATTCAAAAAACCAATTATGTTGAAAATTTCGTGAAAACGGAAGCTTCATTTGCTGATATGGCAAGAAATAATATTGGCCTACATACGGTTTCGAATTCTCCAAATGAATGTTTGGAAAATAAGGTAAACGCACTCTTGCCAAAGGTGTAGCAGATCAAAAGGGGCAACTTAACACCATCTTGCATCTGATGCGCGGTTTGTTGAATGTAAGTCAGTGTTTAGATGTAGAGTACGCGCAAAATATCTGCTTTAAATGTCAATTCCATAATTTCGGTCGTCTCCAGAAGGGGCGACTTGCTGCGCTTTGTGGAACAGACCCCACAGACCGGACATACTCCTTCTAAACGAGACAGAGCTTAACGCAAGAGTGGATCTCAGCAACATACGATACGTGGGCTGAGAACGAATTTTTTCGCTGTATTTACACACTCCTGTAGCCCTGTCTGTAGCTGTTGTAAATATCCACAGTCCAGCAATTCTGGCACTTAGCGAACGAAACTCTCAGGTATTTGTGAATTCTGATACATACTTCAGATTTAAATCTGCCTCGGTATTGCCTATAGTGCCATTATTTTTCTCACGACGCGGGCTCGCAATTTATGTCCGTATAGTGATGTTGCGTTCAAACTTTTACCTCAATTAAGCCAATGAGCCAGTACGGAATTTAATTTCATATGTCTGAGAGTAATGGTACAAGGGCGCAACATCCACTACTGCTTTCTTTCTGTCACAAATGATGAAAACACTGAAATCGTTATTTCGGGCCAATTTAATGTAAACACATCTGTTTGGCCTCGCCATTCTGGCCAGACAATAGCCGTAGGAAGGGATGTTGAGTTGTTCGCTGAGTTAAATCAACATATTCAGCTTGTAAATGAGCCTACCCGAATACCTGACATTGCATATCATTCCGCAAACACCCTTGACTTGTTGCTTACCTCTCGTCCTGATAATTACTCCGTCAATGTATTATCGCCTCTAGGCTCTAGTCTGACCATTGTGTTGTATCAGCTAATTTCTCGTTAATAAGCACTACGTGGCTAGAGAAATAAAAAAACAACCCATAAAAATACAATTTTTCATGTAAATTCTCTAATAGGAGATGGGTATGTGTTAAAATTTGAAGAAAATCAAGGTAATTTTTAAAAAATTTATATGGGCACCCCCCGGACCTCAGGGCCTCACTCCAAAAACTTTACAAAAAATTTTGTCCATCGGAGATAAAAAAATTTAAAAAAATTGGGTTGTTTTTTAAAAAATTTGTTGGTGCCCCATGACCCTCCAAACCCTGTCTCTAAAATTTTTGCAAAAAGTGTTGTCTATCGGAGATACACATGTGTATTAAATTTGAAGAAAATCGGGATAATTTTTTTAAAAAAAGTTATGGGGCCCCACGAGCCCGGGCCCGGGGTCTCCAAAATTTTTACAAAAAGTGCTGTCTACACATGTGTATTAAATTTGAAGAAAATCGAGTAAAATTTTGTAAAATAATTGTAGGGGAGCCCACCGACCCCGTAGCCCAAGGGTCCTCAAATTTTAACAGAAAGTGTTGTCATCGGAGATATGCATGTGTGCAAAATTTCAATAAAATAGGACTTTGGGAAGTGGGTCAAGAATTGATCGCAAGATTCCATGACACACAAATCCACAAACCCACAAACACACGGGCAAGTGAAGTTAATATTAGAGAATTTAAAAACCCCCAAAAAAAAACAGTATGGCAATACGAGAAAGCCAATTGGGACGGCCTTAACAACTTCTTTGGGAGAACTAACTGGTCGCTATTGTTTCGCGATAGCAACGTGCATGATGCAATCACAATCATCAATCTTATTGGTATGAGATAGTTTATCCCCTTCAGGGATAAGTCTATCAAAGCAAAGGATGATGGATGGTACGACTCGAGCTGTAAAGAGGCTTCTAGGATTAGAGAGGTATGCTTTCGGTTTTACAAAGCAAACCCTACCGAGCAAAACCGAACAAATTTTAAACGAGCCAGAAATGATTGCAATGCTCATCTTCGGCGAGTCAAACTCGCCTACGACCGCAAATTAAGGCAAAAAATACTACAATGTCCCAAAGGTTTGGGTCATTCGCGAAAAGAATCAAAAATACAGCCTCGTCGTCGATTCCAACGCTCCAGCTGTCAACTCTAAAGACAAAGCCAATCTGTTTGCTGCACATTTCGCAGCTAGCTCTATACGCTTCCAGATTGTGCATTGCCGCCTCCTGCACCTCAGAGTATTGAACACTCGATGGGACACGTACTCGTGCAGTTGCTAGAGTTTTAAACGATCTCAACAACACAACACAAATCCTCTGCGCTAGATGGTATTTCTCCGTTAGTACTGAAGAGGTGTTCTTCCAAGCTGGCATTACCATTGCGTAAGCTTTCTTTTCCATCTATCCCATTCTTCTGCACTCTTCCCGAGAAGTTGGAAAACAGCCTTTGTCCAGCCTATACCCAAAAAAAAAAAAAGGTGAGCCGTCGTCTCCTTCTTCTTACCGGCCCATAGCACTTACATCCATTCTTTCCAAGGTCATGGAAACGCTGATCAATTATCAGCTTAAGAAATATCTTGAAACCAACGAAATCCTTAGTGACCGACAGTAAGGATTTCGTGGTGGGCAACGTTCCACTGGTGATTTGATGGTATATCTCACCGAACAGTGGAACCGGTCTTTGCATCAATTTGTTGAAAGCAAAGCTGTTGCACTGGATATTTCACTAAGCATTCGACAGAGTTTGGCACCAAGTTCTTTTGTCAAAAATGCGTGCATATGGTGTCGCGATGATAAACTGTTTCATCGGATTAGAAGCTATCTTTTGGACCGCTCAATTCAAGTTGTTTTGGACGGTTTCAAGTCTGAAATACACCACATAAATGCTGGCGTTCCCCAGGGCTCTCTGCTGTCCCCAACACTCTTTCTCATTTTTAAATTCTCTATATTAAATTCATGTGCACGTGGCTGGCTGTGTGGCTGGCTGGTCAGATTTTCTGATCAATTTTTAACCCACTTCCCATGGCCCGATTTTATTGAAATTTTGCACACATGTATATTTACGGTGACAATACTTTCTATTATTTGAGGCCCCTCGAACCTCGTGGTCGGGGGGCTCCCATACAAATTTACCCGATTTTTATAAAATTTTATACAAATGTGTATCTCCGCTGGAAAACACTTTGTGTAAAAATTTTGGAGAGATCGGGCCCCTGGGTCGGGGGGGCACCCATACAAATTTTATGAAAAAATTTCCCGATTTTCATCAAATTTTATACGCATGTGTATCTCCGATGGACAAAACTTTTTGTAAAATTTTTGAAGCGATCGGGCCCCGGGGTCGGGGGGTTCCCATACAAATTTTTTTTTTTTTAATTATCAATTTTTAACATCACTTCCTAAAACCCGATTTTCCTGAAATTTTGTACACATGTGTATTTCCAGTGACAATATTTTCTTTTAAAATTTGGAAGTGATCGGGCCCCGGGTTCGTGGGGCTCCCATACAAATTTAAAATAAAAATTACCCGACTTTTTTCAAATTTTACACAATACCCAATAAACAATACTTTTTCTAAAATTTGGTAGTTCCGGGTTTGGCCGCAAGGCCCTTATAAATTTTTTTAAATATCAAATAGATACCCGTCGTACTTTAATGACTGTGTGCGGTGTGTGCTGCGCAGTCGGCTGCGCTGCATGGTTTTGGCGGTGGAGAGAGAGAGAGAGAAATCTTAGCTCACGCACAAATGAACCCAGTAAATGAAACGAGACATAAATGTTTTATGCTAAATTCAACTGACTTACTTATTTACTGAATTGTATTTTTATTGATGTCGTTTTTCTTGTTGTCGATATCAACTTACAGATAGAACAATAAGTTTTCACAATATTCTGTCATTTGGCGTTTTCATAAATTAGTTCAGAGCAGTCAAAGAGTTCTCAAAAAAAATGCTCGTGTTTCTTATTTGCTCAGAATAAAATAATCTGAGCATTTTCAATTTTAACATCTGATGTCAAATGTCTGTTTCGATGATTTTCTCCTACAATAAAAAAAAAATGGCCCAGGATCGAGGGGCTCCCATATCAATTTCAGAGAATTTAGACGAAAAATTTAAATTTTTATGGGCTGTTTTTTTATTAATGATCTCTTATCTGTGACTTCTAATCCAATTCCAATCCAATTCACTCTTTCGCTGATGACAGCACTCTCAGCATCTCATATAAGTTTATGCAACGTCCCTCCACCTCTGATGTGGAACTCAAACAACTTCGTATGTTAAGGACGTTAAATTCTGACCTAGACAGCATAATACAATGGGTAGAAAACAATGGAGTAGAATTTAACGCGCTTCCAGAACCCAATGCTGTCTCCTGCGAATCACAAATCCCATCCCATTATCCATGAATGGAACTTGCATCGAGGAAACTGAAAATCTCGCAATTCTCGGTATGTGCGTTAACGACAAGCTTCGTTGGAATGACCACATATTTACCGTCGCCAAAAATGCTGCGAAATGTTTAGGTTTTCTAGCCCGATGCAAGAAATCTTTCACTCCCTCTGATCTGGCTACTATCTATACAAGGCCTTTATTTGCCCTAAACTTGAGTACAATTGCCATATTTGGACTGGTGCGCCTAAAACCACCTTGCATCAACTAGATAAAATACAAAACCGTGCGATAAAACTTATCGGTGACGAAAATATTGCGAAATCAATTGACACCGCAGGAACGTCTCCTGCTTGTCACTGGTTTATCGCTTCTTCCACCAGCGGTGCTCAAGAGAAATAGCCAGTTGTATTCAATCTCAATACTCGTGTCGCTCTACATATCAGTTTACCCTTAAGCCCATCTTGGGACGCACAGTTAAGTTCAGCGATTCGTTCTTCAGCCGTACAATACGAATGTGGAATGCTCTGCCAAGCTCTGTCTTTCCACATCACTATGATCCACAGACATTCAAAAAAACGCCCACGCTGTGCCAAGCATATTGCCGAACATAATAAGGGTGCGGACCCCTTTTTGCGTGCGCGAATTATAAAAAAAAAACAACCCATTAAAATACAATTTTTCATGTAAATTCTCTAATAGGAGATGGGTATGTATTAAAATTTGAAGAAAACCGCGCTAATTTTTAAAAAATTTATATGGGCACCCCTCGGGCCTCAGGGCCTCACTCCAAAAACTTTACCAAAAATTTTGTCCATCGGAGATACACATGTAGATATATAAAGTTTGAAGAAAATCGGGTTAATTTTTTTTGAAAAATTTTTATGGGCCCACGACCCCGGCCACCAAAATTTTTGCAAAAAGTGTTGTCTATTGAAGATACACACGTATATAAAATTTAAAAAAAAAATCGGGTTAAGTTTTTTAAAAAATTTGTTGGGGCCTGTCTCCAAAATTTTTGCAAAAAGTGTTGCCCATCGGAGATACACACGTATATAAAATTTGAAGAAAATCGAGTTAATTTTTTTAAAAAAAAATTGGGGACCAATGACCCTGGGGCCCGAAATCTCCAAAATTTTTAGAAAAAGTGTTTTTCATCGAAGATACATACGTATATAAAATTTGAAGAAAATCGAGTTAATTTTTTAAAAAAAAAATTGGGGACCAATGACCCTGGGGCCCGAAATCTTCAAAATTTTTAGAAAAAGTGTTTTTCATCGAAGATACATACGTATATAAAATTTGAAGAAAATCGAGTTAATTTTTTAAAAAAAAAATTGGGGACCAATGACCCTGGGGCCCGAAATCTCCAAAATTTTTAGAAAAAGTGTTTTTCATCGAAGATACATACGTATATAAAATTTGAAGAAAATCGAGTTAATTTTTTAAAAAAAAAAAATTGGGGACCAATGACCCTGGGGCCCGAAATCTCCAAAAATTTTAGAAAAAGTGTTTTTCATCGAAGATACATACGTATATAAAATTTGAAGAAAATCGGGTTAATTTTTTTAAAAAAAGTTAAGGGGCCCCACGAACCCGGGCCCGGGGTCCCCAAATTTTTTACAAAAATTGTTGTCTATCGAAGATACACATGTGTATAAAATTTGAAGAAAATCGAGGAAAATTTTGTAAAATATTTGTAGGGGAGTCCCCCGACCCCGTGGCCCGAGGGGCCTCAAATGTAATGTAAGTGGACCCATATGACCAATGTTATAAGCCAAGTAAAAATATCCGGATCACTAGCAAGCCATTCAGATACTGGCTTACGCAGACGATATTGACATCGTTGGTAGAAACCGAAGAGCTGTTCAGGAAGCTTTCATCCAGATCGAGCAGGCGGCACGAAATCTGGGGCTGCACATAAGTTAAGAGCAAAACAAAGTACATGGTGGCCAACATTGATCCCTCATTAATAATAGTGGAGCGCGAATTTGAAGCACAGTTCAATCCTTTAATTCTCTCGGGTGAACTGTATCAGCCGATAACAGCATGGAACTCGAAATACGGGCACGGTTGCTTAAAGCCAACAAAGCCTACTTTAGTCTGTCAAGACTCTTCAAGTCCAGGAGCTTACTTACTTACTTATGTCCTCTTATGTCCTTTGTGGGTCCTAGGGCCTCTACTACGCCGAAGAGCCATCGCGTGCGGTTTCTGGCAATGAGCTTCAGCTCTCTCCAAGCTGCTGGTATGACCATTGTATACCAGTACTTACATATGTTTCCAAGACTTGTGTGATAAGCAAAAAGCATTCTGACCTCTTACACACGCGTTCGAGAGAAAAGTCTTACGGAGAATTGATGGCCCCATATGTGAGTAAGTACGATTCCGGAGACTCTATAATGATGAGATCTATGTTGACATCGTGAAGAGAATTAGGCTCGGTGGGCAGGACACCTACCTCCCACGAGCGAAGAGGATCCTGCTTGGAATGTCCTTTGCGGTAGGATTTATGGAACACGACAGTCCCGGCCGGCCAAAACTACGCTGGAAGGATGGCCCAGTCTTTAGGGAAAGCGCTGCCGTCCAACTGAATGGACTCGTTATCAGTCAAGGCCTGTCACGATGCACTGCAATCTCTTAATTCACACTCGGTTGGGTCCCTCAGGGAATTGCAGGCAACGAATCTGCAGATGAACTGGCTCGGAATCTCCGTTCATAAAAACGGAACCTTACCGTGGTGTCTACTGGACTGCCACTGATAAATTGTTGGGAGCACAAACTTCGTCTAGCCCATTGGGATAATACGCCAGGGCTTAGACAACCCAAACGATTAATCAGGCCCTTTCCCTACAAGGAATTCCTTAATTTTAATATGGATAGCATTAGGAAACTGGTGAGCTTTGGTCAATGTGGCTAGCGATGTCACCTTAACAAAATTGGTGTAGGCTCAGAGACAGAATGTAGGTTCTGCTTTGAGGATGAAGAGTCATCTGAGCACATCCTCTGTGAATGCCCAGCATTACTTTCGTTAAGGAAAAGCATCTTTCACAAGGAAATATGCTCGAAAGCGAAGTTGAGAAATTCCGCCACTACACCACAACAGAGGGATGTACCATCGTTCATTAGGAAGGTAGTAAGTCTCTTACATTAGTTACACCCTGTGATACAATAGATCTTTTTAGGTCGCAATATCAGCCACTGGGGCTACGGTTGTCCACCATTGTCTAATAAATCAGCCTAATAATAATAAAATGTTGGCATTCATTTCATTTCGGACGTATACGGGTTAAGTTTGCATCACACATTGAAAAAATCCAAAGAACACACAATCACAGATCCTTGGTGCTCCACGGAATGTCCAAAAACTCAAATATCACGCACAAAGACCTCTATATAACCCCATTGTCACTGTCGTTGTCGTTGTCGTTGTCGTTGTCCGCATGTCCGCGCTACCACTGGAGGATACTTGATGCCAAAATGTAGGCGTAGTTTTCGGTTTTTGTTTTCAGTTATTTCTATAATACATCGGACCGATTGAAGAGGAAACCATAATCCTCAAATATCCGCACTACTTCTGCACTAAATGATTACCAGCAGCAGGAGAGTAAACTGGGCCATTAGAGCAGAAGAAAAAATTCGTCTGAAGATTTGGAAAATTTGCAAATTATCCACAATCCACAATCCACAAAATCAAAATAAAATAACAAAAAAAAAAAGAAAATCAAGGCTGCCAACCGAGTTTTTACTCAAAAAACCGAAAAAAATTCGGTGCCTTTCTGAAAATTTCGGCAAAACAGAATCGAATTTTGAAAGAAAAAACAAAAAAGAAAAAAACTTACACGTCAGAGCAAAATGGCTGACAATGCCACAATGTTTGGCGCTGTGGGGGGAACGGTGCCGCTGTTGTTTTGCTTTCTGCACCAGGTATTAGTGTCCAGTCTAGAGTTTTGCTGCTTGTGTGTGTGTGTGCGTGTCTGTATTTGTAGTGGTTGTCCTTTAGGTTATATTCTCATAAGCTCTCCAGAGTACATAACGCGTTCTGTTTGCAAAATTCTGATGAGCGTTCGCGTATACGGTGATCGTGAGAGAACGAGACAGACAGATATTATGTACATGGCGTAAGTACACGCGTAGGATGTTGGTGGTAGGGGGGGGGGGGTCTGCACTTTACTTCACTTTTTTCTGCAATTTTTCAATCGAAACGAAAGAGTTGTGGTGGTTGGTGATGATGTCCTGACGCCAGCCTCCTCCTTTCTACCTCACCGTTCCCGTGACATATTGCACCGCAATTGCGTAGTAGCGATTCGTTATTGGGTCAGTTTTTCACACCCCCCTATTTTCGGACCAATTCACTAACTTTCTAAAGATTTCCAGGAATTTCTGGATTAGAAAATTGCACAAAACAACAATTAACCCACACTTGACACTTGTAAAGGTTGATAAGAACTTTTCTAGGTAACACTAACACTTGACACTCGGCGATAAGAACTATCCACCTACTGCTCCTCCAGCAGTAGCTGAAGCTTCTCGAAGACGTTGCACAATCACTCACGCAACTGAGGGCACTTTTAACCGAAAACAGCTCTTTTTTGTAATTTCGTTGCTATTAACGAAAATATTGAAAAAAAAAATTAGATTTTTGAATGCGGCAGTTGTTAGTACCCGAAAGGAGCGCTCGCTCCTGTATTACAGTATCTTTAGAATGCCGCGCGCGTGTAACCGCAACTGTCCGACCGCTCGATCACAAGGAGAATAACTGAACGTTGGTAGCCCAAAAAAAAAAAAAATATTTACAACAATAAGACGGAAAATCTGCTGCTACAACTTTGTGGCAGTACAGGCGCCTGCTGCTACTTTACAGCTACATGGACGGTACATAGACCTTTGCCTATACTTTGTCGCAGTTAGCTGCTAGTTAACTATACTTACAACACCCCTTTTTGTTGGCTAGAAGTGTGCGTGTGTGTGTGTCCTTTTTCTAGCCACCAACGGCTAGTTTGTGTGTTAGAATGGTCATCATGTACCGCGCGCCGCCGAACAGCACCTCGACAAGGCTCACTGATTGCGCTGTTCGGTGGTTGGTCGATTGCTGCCACAAAGCGTACGTACTACGTACGTGGAGTATATACGGTGAAATAATTACACAAAAAAAAATACACGAAAGGTGTCCTTGCATCGTAGCCATATAGTCCAACGGAGTATAGCGGCTGCGATTGTATCGCGCACCGTCACTCGACCAACGGACGGACGGACGGACAGATTGCGGCCGGTTCGACGATCTAAGTCGTTGTATGTATTGGGTCGGTCGTCGCTATTAGCATGCTAGCGAACGAAATGGTGTTCCCATACAAACTCTTTGCCTATGTGCCAGTCTTGCACCGCCGCACCACTTTAAATATCCTGCCGTGCTATGCCTGTATTTATGTGTTTTCTATTTATTTGCATTATTTTACAAGTAGTGTTGGATGGTAGTAGCAGCTTCGGCTGGTAATTAGGCAATTGTGGCCAACTGAAGAGGAAAGACGGGGTGCCACCGCTTTTATTGCTTTTTGGTGGAATCAACAGATTCTAACCTTGATGTCCTGTTTGTCGATCGATCATAAACTGACTAAAGTATGAAGAATTCATCATCCATTCATCCATTCATTCTTTTTTGTATTGTATTGTATTTATTGTATTGTATTGCATTGTATTGTATTGTGTTGTATTGTATTTTAGTGTATTGTATTGTATTGTATTGCATTGCATTGCATTGCATTGCATTGTATTGCATTGTATTGCATTGTATTGTATTGTATTGTTTTGTATTGTATTGTATTGTATTGTATTGTATTGTATTGTATTGTATTGTATTGTATTGTATTGTATTGTATTTTATTGTATTTTATTGCATTGTATTGTATTGTATTGTATTGTATTGTATTGTATTGTATTGTATTGTATTGTATTGTATTGTATTGTATTGTATTGTATTGTATTGTATTGTATTGTATTGTATTGTATTGTATTGTATTGTATTGTATTGTATTGTATTGTATTGTATTGTATTGTATTGTATTGTATTGTATTGTATTGTATTGTATTGTATTGTATTGTATTGTATTGTATTGTATTGTATTGTATTGTATTGTATTGTATTGTATTGTATTGTATTGTATTGTATTGTATTGTATTGTATTCATTCATTCATCCATTCACCCAACAGTATTGTCTTGTCTTGCATTGTATTGTATTGTATTGTATTGTATTGTATTGTATTGTATTGTATTGTATTGTATTGTATTGTGTTGTATTGTATTGTATTGTATTGTATTGTATTGTATTGTATTGTATTGTATTGTATTGCATTGTATTGTATTGTATTGTATTGTATTGTATTGTATTGTATTGTATTGTATTCATTCATTCATCCATTCACCCAACAGTATTGTATTGTCTTGTATTGTATTGTATTGTATTGTATTGGAACTACATTCTGTTATCCTTAATGCTACGATCGCTTCAGCAGATGGACAGTCTAGCTAGAACACCAGTAGTAAGATCACCCGTCACCCATCACCCATCGATCTGTCCTTCCGAACTTCCCTTAAAGTCCATCGTGACAAGATTACCATGCAGGATGGTCTTGCTTTGAGTTGAACATATGCCTTAAGGCTGAAAGACCATTAATCATCATTTTCTAAAATATACAAACACACAAACATACTCGTATGATATCGAAGTGACGGCGAATTTTGAAAGAGACGTCCCCAAAATCGTCAAAGTAACGTGCCGCGACACCGCGACAAATGCACGTGTCCCCGACTACGCATACATATCTACACGCAATCGATCATTAATGCAAAGCCAAAAAAAAAACGACCATACTACTTGTGTGTGTGTGTGTGTGTGTGTGTGAGAGTATGTTCGATTGTTTGATTTTGTTATCGTTATATAATGCATAGTGGCACTTGAGATATGACGCCTGCACAGGTGCGACAGCACCACTTCTGGTCATAATTACCATTGTTGAAGTTGTAATTGGCGGACGGACGGGCATACAGTGGAACAAATAGAGCAACATTGTGGGAAAAAAACAAACCTAAGTTATGCATATTTTGTTACGAAATAATAAGCTTTGTATTTAGAAAGCTTTTAAGCTGTGTATTGTATTGTATTACCATTACATGTTTTTGGGCTTAGTAGTATTTTTGGGAGTTTGTGTATAAGATATGTGTATGGAGATATTTCCTAACAATGTATATACGAATCTCAAGTGCATGGTATTTGGGTCCGATCAAGCCTTCATTTGGAAGTGTGTGGATCAGAGATCGAGATGCTAAACCAATTTTGAATTTGGTATCCCCCCTATATGATGGCTATCCCAAAACAAGAAACCGACCATAGGATTTCATGGGCAACGATCTACTGATGAATTGATGGCATATCACACCGAACAGTGGAGCCAGAACCATGCGTGCTTATGGAATTGATGCAACTGTATGTTTATGGGTTAGAAACTATACTTCAAACCGTTCAATCCAAGTTGTTGTTGGACGGTTTTAAGTCTGATTTGCACGGTGTCCCTCAGGGCTCTCTTTTGCACCCGACACTTTTTCTCATTTTAATAAACGATCTCTTGTCCATTACTTCCAATCCGATTCACTCTTTTGCTGACGACTCTCAGCTTCTCCTACAATTTTGAGGATCGTCCCTCCTATTTTCATGTGGAATTCAAACGACTACCTATGTTTAGAACGTTCAATTGTGACCTGGATAGCATAATAAAATAGGAAGAAGATAAAAGAGAGGATGAGAACTCTTTTACGCGCCTTGCGCAATTATTGGAGTTATACTTCTTTTGGCGCATTTAGTAGAGGGGCAAAATTGAGAGGGTTACAAAAGTGCGACATGATCAACCCAATATCCAGTACACAAACCACTAAACGTTTTTCAGCATAAATTACACTTGATAGAAGTGGAACGAAAGAAGAACAAGACATACTTCTAGACATCGTGTAGAACTGATTTAATGCAGTGGATCTCAAACTGTACTTTTAAGTAAGTTTATTCTTAAAAGGCTTAGACTGTGACCGTGATAAGGGTAGTCTTTTTAGGGGATTGTGGAAGTCATTTTGGGGGTCTTTTAGGGTCCTTTTGAGGATATTTTGGAGGTAGTTGGGGGTCTTTTGAAGGGTTCTTAAAGGGGTATTTTTGGAATCTTTAAATGGTCTTTTGGGTCTCTTTTTAAGGGTCTTTACAGGAGTTTTTTTTTTTGTGGTCTTTTCTGCGTGTTTCTGGGGTCTCTTTGGAGTCCTTTGAGTATCTTTTTGGTGTCTTTTGAATGAATGGCTTTGTGGTCTTTTCTGCGTCATTGTGGGTGTTTTTGGAGTCTTTAGGGGTTTTTTTTGTGGTGTTTCTGCGTGTTTCTGGGGTCTCTTTGGAGCCTTTTGAGCGTCTTTTGGTGGATTTTTCTGTGTGTTTTTACGATCTTTATGGAGTTTTTCGAGCGTCTTTTCATGGTCTCCTCAGGGTATTTTGATTGTCTTTTTTAGGTCTTTTGGTAGTCTTTTGAGGGTGTTTTTTCTGGCCTTTAGAAGGGTTTTTTGGGGTCTTTAGGGGGTTCTTTTAAGAGTCTTTTGGTGGTACGTGTGGATTCTTTTGAGAGTCTCTGGTATGTCTTTTTGGGGGGTCTTTTGTGGGTCTTATGGGGCTATTTGGGGGTCTTTTTGCAGGTCTTTTAAGGGCTCTTTTGGGACTTTTTTCAAGGGTCTTTTAGTTTTTTTTTTACAAATCTTTTGGTAATATTTTGGTGGTCTTTTGGCAGTTTTTTTAAGAGTATCTTGGAGGTCTTTTAGAAGGAACACGTAGGTTGAAAGTCTTTTGAGAGGGCTTTTCGGATTCTTTTAAGGGTCTTATGGAATTATTTGAGGGTCTTCTTCATGTTGCAAAAAAAATAATATATGTATGTAAGTCAATCCAATGGTCTAATACATATTTTTATATTTTATATTATAGATCATTCTTAATTATCCAGATATGACATTTTGTTGCGCAGTGAACTCAACCAGTGTGCTATGTTATTAGGCGCGTTTGAGATAGCTGAGGGCTCAGAGATTTTCTCTTTCTCCTTAGTGAACAGGATTGCATTCAGTCGAACAACATTCTCCGCTACCTGTCAGCTTAGCAACAAAAACAAAGAAAAGTCAACTGACAATGTGAAGTGAGAGAATCTAAAATAATTTTGTCTCATAAAGTTGGAGGTAATTCTCTGATTCCTCAGCAAGCAGTTAAGCTTTATTAAACTTTACTCTTTCAATCACACCAAGGAAGTATAACCTCTTAGCGCGTACACAAGTCCCACCTTTTTTTTTAAATTGAAACTGAAGCTGAATGATTAAGAGGAGACAGTTACAGCTTCTAGACAATAATAAAATCAATTTGTGTTTTTCATGATACCCGTTTATGTCTCTTTCCAATTGCACAAACCATAGCCACCGGTAAGCTGTCAAAGTGACAGGATTGTCGTGATTTTCGTGGTGAACGCTGTGCAAATGGAACGCGCCAACCCGAAACTAAATTTGGCATTTGTAGTTTACAGAAAATCTTCTGGGAAATTAGTTTGCCTGCTCTCTCTGTATCTCTTTGTCATATTGCTAAGTAAATAAAACCTTACCCGTCGATTGCCAACAGGTAGCAAACTTACAGTATCGGTAACAAAAATTTGAAATTTTAACATAAAATCAAACTGTACCTGGGTACAGTTTGCAAATGGAACGTCAAACTGAAACCACAAGGAAGAAATCTTAACTCTACCCAGCAATTGGAAAGACACATAAATTTGACATTTGTCCTACTCTCTCTCTCTCTATCTCACTCTCTCTCTCTCTCTCTCTCTCTCTCTCTCTCTCTGTCCCTATCTCTGTCTTTGTCATCTTGCTGAGTAAATGAAAACTTACTCGTCGATTGCCGACGGGTAGCAAAATTACAGTGTCGGTTACAAAACAAACCGAACCCCGGGTACAGTTTGCAAATGGAACGTCAAACTGAAACCACGAGGAAGAAATCTTAACTCTACCCAGCAATTGGAAAGACACATAAATTTGACATTTGTCCTACTCTCTCTCTCTCTCTCTATCTCTCTCTCTCTCTCTCTCTGTCCCTATCTCTGTCTTTGTCATCTTGCTGAGTAAATGAAAACTTACTCGTCGATTGCCGACGGGTAGCAAAATTACAGTGTCGGTTACAAAACAAACCGAACCCCGGGTACAGTTTGCAAATGGAACGTCAAACTGAAACAACGAGAGAGAAATCTTCACTTTACCCAGCAATTTTTGTTTGTTTGTTTTTTGATTATTTTTGACCCACCGTATCAAATCGACTGACACACTTAACAGGTAAACACCAAATACACTGTGGTCTCTTGTGTATTCGGTGTGAAGAACGTTTGAAGAGTGAAGAAAACAGCAACAACAACGGGGAAAATTCCATTTCCCAGCAAATTATTGCCTTCGTGATTGTCATCGTCGTTCGATGGTCGACGGTCGGTGGTGGTCGCTGCCTGGCACCCTTTAGCAAGTGGTGGTGGTGGTGGTGGTGTTGCCTATTCGAGATTATTTTTGCTGTTAAGGTTCCTTATTGTGTTTTTTTATTGCATTGACGATTGTTTGTTGTTGTTGTTGTTGTTTTTGTTTTTTTACGGTTGCGAGTGTGTGCACCTGTGAAAAGGACACGCACCACTGGACAGGACATGCAATAGCTCAAGTGCTGCGAAACGAAGTGTTAGTTGATGTTTAGAGAGTACGTAGGTGTAGCATAAGGTCAGGTCGAGTCTGTTAGTCGCAAATGTGCGCAAAGACAAAAGTCTGGTTTGAATTTGGATTTAAAATTACAAAAAATAAGAGAAACAAAATAAAAAACCTTAAGAAATTAATGATAAACATTAATCTAACATCTGTCCGTAAGTCTCTCTAACAATTGTAGATTTTCAATACACACAACTACTCTAAGTTCAATCTACCGATTGTAGATCCCAAAATGACGATATAATTGCCCCTATAACCAGTGACGCATTCGGTCTGTTTGGCTGTGTGTGTGTGCGTGTGTGTATTGATTTGAACAAAGTGGTTGTTTCGTAGACCTTCGTGCTTCTGGCCCATATGCCAGGCTCTTCTATACGGATACAATAGCCGCGTCCCAACCGTGAGGGTGCACAGAATAAGGCCAGCCGTATATTGAGCACAGCTTAGCATAACAAAGCATAGCCGAGGATTTAAGAGCACACAATGCTATACTGAATGCCGCAAAATGTCACTATGCGTCATTTAATATACAACATGGTATGGTAGCCCTAAAAACCTCGGCTCGGCTATACTGTGCAGGTGTGCTGCTCTCACAAGGCAGTGCCTAGCCGAAGAATTGACATTCGGCTCAGTGAGGACTTTCGCATTCAGTAGAGCCGCGTTCGATTGTACTGAATTCACTAAATTAGTAGCTTTATCTGAAGTAACAGAAAATTTACAACTCTTGACTTCAGTTAAAGTGAAGAGATGTTCTGCTCATTGTACATAGTTACTTCTGATGAGTAACATTGACATTTATCTGAAGTGAAGAATACCAATCGAACAGTCTCTTCACTTCAGTAGCTCAATTTAAGTGAATAGTCGCTCAGTTAACTGAAGTAAAGAGTTGTACTTTTCAGGCCAATCGAACGCGGCTTAGATAAAGTAGTCGCTTACTTGCAAAAATTTAAGTTTAGAAAACCGGAGAATTTTAGAATCCGAGTAAATTGGAGAATTTTATTTTGAGAAAAACAGAGAGTCTCAGAAAATCGGAGAGTTTGAGAGAGTCTTAGAAAGTCGTAGAAAGTCAGAGTTTTAGAAAATCGGAGAGTATGAGGTTCTTAGAAAGTCATAGAATGTCAGAGTCTTTGAAAATCGGAGAGTATGAGGTTCTTAGAAAGTCATAGAATGTCAGAGTCTTTGAAAATCGGAGAGTATGAGGTTCTTAGAAAGTCATAGAATGTCAGAGTCTTTGAAAATCGGAGAGTATGAGGTTCTTAGAAATTCATAGAATGTCAGGGTCTTTGAAAATCGGAGAGTATGAGATTCTTAGAAAGTCATAAAATGTCAGAGTCTCAGAAAACTGGAGAATTAGAGAGTCGCAGTAAATTGGAGAATTTTATTTTGAGAAAAAGGAGAATGTAGTCTTAGAAAAATTGAAAATTTAAGTCTTAGGTAATCGGAAAGTTTGAGATTCTTAGAAAGTCGTAGAAAGCCTCAGAAAATTTAACAATCGGAGTCTCAAAAGAATTGAGAACTGTAGATTGGAGAAGAGCCTTAGTTTCAATGAGCAATCGCGTGTCTCATTTAGAGTCCCCGCACACTAAAGACTTTTTTATCGGTCGTGTTGGGCTGCTAGTGCGCACACAGTGCCGATTAAACAGTCGGGTTGATGGTGAGTGCGCAGACTAAGACAACTGTCGGTCGACTAATCTCAAACGTTTTGCTATTTATGTAGTTTTGTTTTTCCTTTCGCTCGACGTTTACGAGTTCAGCCATACGATTTCAATGCTTCCTAACACAATATAGCTTCGGCTTCAACGTTTCGTTTGGCAATCGTAAAGAAAAACGTAATGTTGCGCAACGTGACTCCAAACGGAAGCTCTAGTTCAAAAGTGCTGAACATTTGCTTTGCCTGACAGCTCAAAGCAGAGAACTGTGACAAAACTCTCATTTGAAAAATGTCCTACGAGAAAAGTCATTCAAAGCAAATTCAAAGCGGCTGCATCGTAACGCAGCGAAGACGAAGCTGAAGCGTGTTTGTGTTTTAGGCATTACTGAATTATTGAGTCGGCCGACTAAAAAAATCGCAAGTGTGCGCGCGTGGAAGAGCGCCATACTGATTAAGCAGTTGGCCGATAGTTTGCCGATACATTAGTTTGGCAAAGTTATATTATATTATTATAATAATTTTTGAAATCCTTCCTTCCTTCCATATATATGAAAATAAAATATATCCTTCTTTCCAGGCAGGCCGCTGCAAATGCCATCCATCAATTCGCACAGAAAATCACTAAACGCCGCCGCTCCCTATGATTGCTGTCTGTGAATCTCAGTAATTCTCAGTGGTACGTACAAAACAGCGCTGCACACCCGCACTACTTATGAGACAAACGATTATTGGAGTTCAATTCTGGTGCCTCATCAAGCAGCAGCCGCGGTAATTCCAGCTCCAAAAACTCTAAAAGTTGTGAAGAAACAACGCCAATAAAACACCCTCACTGCAGCCGCCCGTCGGTGGCACACAGTAAAAAATTCCATCATCCATTTTCCAGAATTGCTTCCATGCAGTACGAATACACCAGGCGCGCAGAGAGCACAGGAGCCACAACGCACTTCAAATTACTTTAAAATATACATAATAGAAAATATTGTAAGGCCGCATGTACACGCCATTTTATTTTTAAGTCGAATGCACACGCCAATCGTACGTACAACAAAACGTATGCTATGCTATATAAAAAAATTATTTAAGGAGAGAATAAATATTCCAGCAATTTCGCTGTCACGATATACCGAATTTTTTTAATCTTTAATTTCATAGTCCACATCTTATAATCTTAAATAATAATTTACAAAATGGTATCATAAAATTTCGGAATAGCTGCTGCATGCTGCACATTCCTTGAAAACCCCCATTTTGTGTTTTTGTTGTCTGAAAATTCCGTCTGTGGAGCAAAATTCACATTGCAAATAACCAGGCGATCAGAATTTGCAATAGGCGAAATATAAAATTTGTTTTCCAGCAGTTATCATTCATCACTAGAAATGCAACACTTATTTTCAAGTGAAGGAATAATGCAAAAAGACAACACTACACACTCGCTCTGTATAATAATTTCATTTTAGCTTTGACTCCTCCCATTTTTCCCCAGTTGTCTATTGTGCAAAAGCGAAAAGTGCGCGGTAGCCAAAGCATGAAAATGCTCTTTCGTTCTAACAACAACATCACTTATTTTCAAGTGAATGAATAATGCAAAAAGGCAGCACTACACACTCGCTCTGTAAATTAATTTCTTTTAAAGCTTTGACTCCTCCCATTTTTCCCCAGTTTTCAATTGTGCAAAAGCGAAAAGTGCGAAGTACCCAAAACATGAAAATGCGCTCTCGTTCTAACAACAATATCACTAATTTTCAAGAGAATGAATAATGCAAGAAGGCAACACTACACACTCGCTCTGTATATTAATTTCTTTTAAAGCTTTGACTCCTCCCATTTTCCCCAGTTGTCTATTGTGCAAAAGCGAAAAGTGCGAAGTACCCAAAGCATGAAAATGCTTTCTCATTCTAACAACAAGCAGTATAAAACTGGTGGAAGTCAGAAAACAAATTTTATCGTTTGCCTCCTGTCAATTTTGGTCGCCTGATCATGTGCATGTGAATTTTTCTTAGTTTGTCGGCAATTGGTTGGCAGTTTTGTTTTAAAACTCGAATTCGCATGCTTATTTCCTGATTTAACGAGAAGTGTTTTATGATGAATTAATTAATTGTATTATTTTGATTGGTGGTATTTGGTTTCTTTGTTGTTGTTGTTGTTGTTATTTTCTTTATCATTCATATTCATTCATTATTCGTTTAATGGACTGGGGCGCTCATGGAGAAATGAACTGAAACTAATTTGCAAAATGACCGATATGATTTGTATTTATTTGCCCTTCATGTGTGTTGATGCAAAAGCAAGTGTGAATGCAAATGCAAATGCTCTCTCTCTTTCTAACAACAAGTAATAATAATGCAAAGAAATATTAATTGTGTTTTTTGGTGATTGGTGGTAATTTGGTTTCTCCGTTGTGGTTGTTGTTGTTGTTATTTTATTAATTCAATTCATTCAATGGCGCCTTGCAAATGACATTAATATGATTTGTATGCAAAACCAAGTGCGAACTACCCAAAGCAATTGCATGCTCTCTCTTTCTAACAACAATAAGTAATAAACTGGTGATAGTCAGAAAACAAATTTTATCCTTTGCTTCCTGTTAATTTTGGTCGCCTGATCATGTACATGTGAATTTTTCTTGGGCTGTCGGCAATTGGTTGATTGGCAATTTCTGATTATTACTTATTTCCTGATTTAACGAGAAATTTGTGTTTATGATGTCGATGTCGATTGGTGGTAATTTGGTTTCTTTTGTTGTTGTTGTTGCTGTTATTTTATTTATCTCTTCACTTATTATTCTTCCAATGGGCAATGCAAATGCCATTGATATAATTTGTATTTCTTTGCGTTCATGTGTGTTAATGCAAAAGCAAGTGCGAAGCACCCAAAGCATCAAACTGCTCTCTCTTTCTAACAACAACAAGTAATAAACTGGTGTAATGCAGAAAACAAATTTTATCCTTTGCTTCCTGTCAATTTTGGTCGCCTGATCATGTACATGTGAATTTTTCTTGGGCTGTCGGCAATTGGTTGGATTGGCAATTCCTGATTATTTCTTATTTCCTGATTTAACGAGAAATTTGTGTTTATGATGTCGATGTCGATGTCGATTGGTGATAATTTGGTTTCTTTTGTTGTTGTTGTTGCTGTTATTTTATTTATCTCTTCACTTATTATTATTCCAATGGGCAATGCAAATGCCATTGATATAATTTGTATTTCTTTGCGTTCATGTGTGTAATGGAAAAGCAAGTGCGAAGCACCCAAAGCATCAAACTGCTCTCTCTTTCTAACAACAACAAGTAATAAACTGGTAAAAGTCAGAAAACAAATTGTTTCTCTTGGTTCCTGTCAATTCTGATCGCCTGCTTATTTGGATGTGAATTTTTCTTGGGTTGGCCAATTGGTTGGCAATCATGCTTGATTCCTGATTTAACGGGAAATATTTGTGTTTATGATGTGGTGATTGGTGGCAATTTGGGTTCTTTTTTGTTGTTGTTCGTGCAATGGACACGGGCGGGCCAGTCATGGACAAATGAACTAAAACTAATTGACAAATGACATTGATTGAATGATATGATTTGTATTTCTTTGCGCGTTCATGCAAAAGCAGGTGCGAAGAACCCGAAGCATGCGAATGCTCTCTCTTTCTAACAACAAGAAGTAATAAACTGGTGGAAGTCAGAAAACAAATTGTTTCTCTCGATTCTTTTCAATTCTGATCGCCTGATTATTTGCATGTGGATTTTTCTTGGGATGTCGGCAATTGGTTGGCTCGCACGCATGCTATTTCTGATATAAAGAGAATAATTAATTGTGTTTTTTGGTGATTGGTGGTAATTTGGTTTCTCTTTTGTTGTTGTTATTTTATTTATTCAATTCATTCATTATTCGTTCAATGGGCTTGCAAATGACATTGAAATGATTTGGATTTCTTTGCGTTCGTGTGTCAGTTGTTCATGCCAACTCATTATTATACTTCCATCTCTTTTCTTTGTACCAACGAAAATGCAATTTCAAATCAGTGTAATGTTGCACTACTTCCACCTCACTTCTTCTACTTACAAGGCAATCGCTCATCAGGGCTGCTGATCTAAAAAATTCAAAAGGAGTATTTTGAGTTGTACAGAGAACTAAGTTGAGTACTGAATAAAAAAACGAATTATTTTATTTTATTTTATACAAATTTTTTACATTTTTATTAAATACGTTTCTTTTGTGTTATTTTAAATTATTAATAAATTCGTATGAAAAAAATATTATTACAATTTTAAACAACCTAAATTACATTCGATGTGATAATATTAAAAAAACATAATTTAATAAAAAAAAAACATAATTTTTTGTGCATTTTAATTAAATACTTATATTAGCTTATACAAATTTTTTACATTCTGATTAAATACGTTTCTTTGTGTTCTTTTAATATTATTAATAAATTCGAATAAAAAAATATTATTACAATTGCAAACAACTTACATTGCACTCCATGTGAATAACATTAAAAAAACATAATTTACTAAAAAAAATTTTTTTTTATAAATGAACACAATCTTACACCCTCCAAGAAGTAGATTTTGTTTGGTATAAATATGCTTCCTGTTCCTTTCACACTGTTCCTTCCACGCATTCTTAACAAAAATTTAGGTTTATGGTATATTGAATTTGAACTGCGAATCAAGATTCATTTTTACAGGGGAAACACTCGTAAGGCCGCCTTACAACATTTTTGAAAGTTGGAACGTAAAGAGCGGATTGCCCCTATATGCACATTTAAAACGATAGGTAGGTTAGGTCCACCACCAACGCCATCTATTTAAAGTAATCCGAAGTATATAAATGAATGCTCGCTGTCGAAAGACATTGTTAAGTTCATTTCCATAAAAATTTCTAAAAATAACACAAATTTTAATTTTTTCGGTTATCTGGACTTTCCGAAATCTTTTTTCCCTAACTATCCAAGTATTGAGACGAACAAAACGGAAATCAGCATCATCCAAATCGGTCTAGCCGTTCTCTAGTTTTTGCGAGACTAACGCACGGCAATTGATTTTTCTTGCGAGCCCTAAGGGACAGAGGACATTATGTATAGAGATTTAATTTTTATTTTTTGCAATTAAATATTAAAATTATTTAATAAATAATTAATATATATTATTATTAAAAAAATATTAAACTTATTTCCTTATAAAAGATAGCAATTTAAATTTTTTTTTGTGTTTTGAAATGTACTACATTTTTAATACATTTCGAGCAGCACTGATTTCGGTGATAAACATACATCTTTCTACTGTATTTTGGAAATGGCTGTTGGATACGCCTTCTTACATTACTTCTCCTATGTATACACAGCTGTTGTTGCATTCATACTCACACCGGATGTGTGATTACTCCATTGGTTTCTTCTTTCTGTTATTCTCATACTCTTACTTAGTATTTTGGAAATGGCTGTTGGTTACGCCTTCTTACATTACTTCTCCTATGTACACACAGCTGTTGTTGCATTCATACTCACACGGTCATATGGTGTGATGTGTGATTACTCCATTGATTTCTTCTTTCTGTTTTTCTCATACTCTTACTTACTGAATAGCGGGGAAATTATGTAGATGTACGTTTTTGCGAAACCATCCAGCAATGGTGGAAGAAAACAAACAATTGTCGTCTCCTGTTACCTCTGGCAAATGCTGGGCACCTGGTAATTTTTAAAGTAAAAAGTATCATCGTGATCTGGATCCGCCTGCTTTTTCTTTCGCGTTACTGTCAGACTGTGTGACTGACGGTAGGTAACAGCAGAGCGAGAGTGAATGGATGGATGGGGTAACAACTCTGCATTAAAAAAGTTACCAACAAATTCGTTATTAAGTGTAGACAAAAAAAAATGAAATGCAATTTTTCGATTTAAAGTCAAAATATACCGAAAATAAACACAAGCAAGTGCGTGCAAAAGCAAAAGCGTGTTTTAAAAATTGGTTCCTTTCTGAGCTAGCAGTTATTTCGCCGCTCATGGCTCTAAAATGTAATCTGTCAAGTGACAGAAATTCAGTATTTTATTCCCATATTGATGGCAAGCGAGTGAGAGATGCATCTTTTCTCAGGCTAGTAATAACGAATAACACCACTAATACGCTCAAAACTATATACGCGGAAGCAAATAAGAACTAAGAAGCACTTTGTCATACGAAAAAGCTATAGCGTTAAGCGGCAAGCAAAATATTGCACGGGTTGCTGTGCATATCAGCTCTCAATAGAATTGGCACAAATGAAACAATCGTTACGATTAGCAACAGAATCGATTTTCATATACAGGGTGTCCCCTAATTCGTCAAGGATAATTTGAAAAATGATTCTTGGGTATACTCTAAGAAAAAAGAAAATAAAATGCACTGTTCTTTTAAACTATGTGATTTTTTAAGCCACAAATATTCCAGATTTCCATTAAAAACATTCCAGCAATTTTCATTTATTTTGTTCCAGTTCTAATTGCTCCAGATCTACCACCTATTTTATTGTATACTTTACGACCACCATCAATATTTCCTCAAGACCCCCCTAAAATCCACTTAAGATTTCCTTAAGACCCCCTTAACACACTCTCAAAACCCCACTCAAGATTCCCTTAAAAACCCTCCTAAGAGCCCACCTTAGGCCCTCGCAAACCCCATTAATTCCCCTTTTAAACACCCTCAAGATTCCTTAAGACCCCATTAAGGCTCTGCTCAAGATCCTCTCAAACTTTCATAAACCCCACTCAAGATTCCCTTAAGACCCCTGCAAAACCCTCGTCAAGACCTAGTCAGAACTCCAAAGAGCATACAAAAACTCGCATTAAACCGCCCTCAAAACTCCACCTTCAAGACCCATCAATAACCCCCTTAATATTATCTCAAAACTAAGTCAAAGCCCAACCACAACCCACTCAAAATTATCTTTAAACCCTCTAAAGACCCCCTCCAGACCCACCTCATTAGGTGGTCATTACTCACCTCAAGAGCCACTTCAAGATCCACCTGAAGACCACCAAAAGAACCACGAAAAGTATTACCCCAAAAACGTATACGAGACTTACTCACAGATTTGTAAAGAAAAAAGCGTGACAAAAAGACACAAAGCCAGAGAGACAGAAAAACCTAAATACAGAAAGACAGAAAGATAGAAATACAGAAAGATAGAAATACAGAAAGACCGACGGACACAGGCAAGTTATTATAAAAGCATCGATGATCTATTAAATCTATTAAGTGAAGGCTGATTGATTGATATCTCGTAAATTTCTTCGAAATCTTTAGAACCAAAAATCTACAACAAATTAAAAAATTACAAAAAAAATTCTAACTTTTGTGTTCTCAAAGTTAAACTTCAACTCCTTACAAATTAAATTTCTACGAGCAATTCGCAAGCTGTCCATTTATTAATAATTTTACCTTTATAGTGAGAGTGCACAAATCAAATTGTAATTAAAAATTTTTTTAAAATTTAATTAAAAAAGAGAGCATTGTGTATAATCATTTTAAATAAAAAAAAAAAAAACAATTCATGCCGATAACACGAGCCCAATAAGCGAACACAAATTATATTTATTGCAATGTTAAAATTAGACCACTCAGCATTGTGCATGCAGCACAGAATGGGATGGGACGGACAACACAGCAAGAATTTCTCACAATGGCACAAAAATTCACGCCACCAATTACCAGGCGCTCAACTTTTACAGGAAGATATATTCTGCATATGTTAACTCGTTTTTATCATTAGTGCTGCCTAAGCCAGTGCCTTGCCTCTTTTCCCCTTCGAGGAATTTAAAATTTGAAATGCGCATAAATACATTGCATACACACACACACACACACATTTAAATGGTGAATGGAGATTACCTATTCGACTGTCGACTGATTTTCCTCTCTTTTTTTCTGGCTGCTGACAGTCTGACTTTTATTGTGGCAACCGATCTCTTTCATTTGTTATTTGTTTCGCTCATGGGGAAATGGGCGAGTCATCAATTCCATTGTTCATGAATTGGTGGGTGGAGCTAGCTGCCATTGGTTTATTTCCAATTTATTTAGTACTCATAGCTAATATACAGAGCATGGTAAACTTATTTTCTATAAGTGCGTGTGTGCGTGTGTGGTAGAAAAGTAAAAGTTTGTTCGTTTACCTCGGCGCCAAATGCTGAGCGCCTGTATATTTTTAAGGTAAATTGTAGCAACGCGATTTTAAAGATTGCCAAGTAGAAAAAAGTATTTATGGTGTTGATGCAAATAGGAACGCAACTAATAAAAATGCAAAATAAAAGTGTACTAATAACGAGTAAGTGCAGCTGCGTGTATCAAATAGTATTTCTGTGAAGGGAGCCTTCTCGAATGGCGACGGTATACTTTCGGCGGCTTCTTAGTAAAAGAAAATGCTGTACGCCTGATGTTAAAGTGAATTGTAGCAGCTCGATTGTAAAAGATTGCCAAGTAGAACGAAGTATTTATGTGTAGATATGTGTTCTAGGTGATAGTCACTTATTTAAGAAATTGTTAAATTGCTGGGCTATGATAATGATTATCGCGCGTCTTCATAAATTCATGTAGTATGTGTCGTTGCATAAATTGGAATCGGCTGATTGTTTACAGGTGGATGGATGTTTTTCTTAATAATGCATTATTCACTGTTCAAACCTTCACAGAGAATTTCTTTCATATGTACATGCGTGTGTATACATATGCTTGCATAAAATTCTAATTGCCCATCGACAGCTTTCAGTTGCTGCAGTCGAAATATATGTTTGTCACACTACATAATTCGTTATGTGATTTATTTCCGTTGTAGGTCATTGCACATTGCGAAATTGATCGCATGTACAACGAACTACATCAAAAGAAAAACAAAAAATTAAATAGCAATGTTAACCAAATAAAATTTTAAGAATCAGCAATAATTTAGTATTTAAGAAGCAATATTTTTAATAAAAGACGAGAGAATTATTCAAGCCATTGGAGTGTTTATTTCTTTCCATTTGCCAGCTAACCAAATTCAAGTGCTTGTGTTAACCATATACGTTATCTTGGTGTCATCGCCTTGATAACAACTACAACATTTTGATTGGTAAAATCACATAAACATTCCAGTGACCCCGGATCCTGTAACTTGGCACAGGATCAAATAATAGAACAACGCAACTGCCAACTGATTATATATTCTGTAACCTGGCACAGAATTGGCACTGCCGTCATAGAAGCAGGCCTTATTCGGATTGGCAACAAAGCGATCTTCAAGCAACATCCATGTTAGAAAAACAGGACAACAATTTTCTAATCTTCAACGTACGCAACAGGAATTCTGAAAATGTTAACTGCTCCAGAGGACTCGGATATGACATTATTCAATCAACTAACAGCGTCCCAATACTCAACTGGTGAACTCATAGAAAGCATTATTCGCAACGTCAAAAAGATCTAGCTTCCAGAAAAACAGTAACTTACTATGAGGAACTCAGACTCAGAAGATTAGATGTGGCATAGTCTGAATTCGAAACTACCGACAACAAAATACGGTGTCTCGAAAATATTCCATAGCACATCAAACTTTAATTGACGGTTAATAGTCAATGTGATAGCTTAAGAGCTTAAGAATCGTGGATTTCAATTCTAGACGGTAGTGATCCATCTTCTGCATATTATAATGAATTCATCTCAATTATTCATAGCTATATTAATCAAAAAAAATTCTAAGGAATAAGGCAAGTAATATTTTATGCTTAATCAGCGCACAAACTTTAACTTTCTTCCAATTCCAGAATTCAAGACGAAAGACCTGTTGACACTCTTAGTAGAGATTCCGACCGAGATAGGGACCTAATAACATCGTGTGTGCTTCGGCATACTTGAGACTTGGGTGCTTAGCAAGAAGAATTCTGACCTCTTAGCCGCGTTCGACAGAAAAATCTTACGGAGAATTAATTGTTGGCCCCATATTTGGGGAAGGGTGATTCCGAAGACTTCCTTAATGGTGAGATCTATATGTCGACATCGTGAAGAGAATTGAGCTCGGTAGGCTGAGGAGCATAAGCGAAGAGGATCCTGCTCGTAAAGTCCTTTGCGGTAGGATTTATGGAACACGATAGCGAGGCCGGCTAAGCGTACGCTGATGGTAGCATGGCGTAGACCAGGACGCCCAGGGTTTAGGGATACCAAACTGGATGACATCGGCTCGAAATCGGGGCCGGTGGAGAGATTTTTTGCGGGAGGCCAGGTTCGGACACCGGCAATAGAGCCAAATATGATGATGATGATGATATATCTGTACAGATTTCAGGTTTCAACCAAGTTTCCGGAAGGCAGAGAATACCATGCTACCGTCAATAACCAACCGCAGGTCCTCAATTTGAACAGTCAGTCAGTCGTCAGTCACACAGAAGCAGCCAGCAACCAATTATTATTATCGGCGGGCAATTTACCCAAGAAAAATGCCCAGCACAAACTATCAAGCGATCAGAACTCACAGATAGATAGGCATCGATTTTCTTTCCTTGTCACTTCCTAGTGGTTGGTCGCTGATTCGAATTTTGAATTCCCCATGAGCCACAAGCAATGCGAATCTTTCATGCCGTTGCTGCATTTATACACATAAATGGATATTGACTTCTTTTCCTCTCTTTCTTGCCTTCTTTCACATTTTCACTACTGGCAGACTGTTTGCCTTCCAGATGATGCAAATAAGTGTGCTGTTGTCATCTCTTCGGTCGGTCAGTCAGCCCTCATAGGGGAAATGGGTGTACGTTTTCGCGCATTTCGAACTGCTGCTGTTACATTCATACAAGTTTAGAACATGATACAGTCCGGTTCACTTAATTAGACGCACCTAAATGTTTTCTGTAAATTTCTTCTCTTTTTTTTTTAATTTTCATCAGAAGAAAAAAAAACAACCCATAAAAATTAAAATTTTTCTTGTAAATTCTCTAATCGGGGATACACACACACACACACACACTGCGTGCTCGTTTTGTGGCAAAATCATCCACCAAATGACGCAGCGGCATCGAACAGCGCTGCTCACAAAGCTCAGGCTTTGCCGTGATCTGATGCGATATAGCGATATTAAAAAATTGTGGTCCCCAAGGGGCCGATCGCTCCAAAAATTTGAGATTTTGAGTAAAAAAGTACCGTTAGGTTCCTCTCTCCAAGTATACCATCATGTGCATTCTATTGATTATTGATTAGTCTCTCTAATTTATGCCTTTTTTCTTTTCTGTGATGAAAATTAAAAAAAAAAAACAACCCATAAAAAGTTAAATTTTTCATGTAAATTCTCCAATAACAAAAAGTATACTGAATTCCACAATAAATGCTGAAAAATAAAAAAAAGGGAAGCACTGCAACCCAACAACAAAACAACCCCAATCATAAAGCAAGCACCAGCGCACACAGAACACAGTCATTATAATATGATATGATTTGATGCCGCTAAATGGAGAAACAATTTGTATAGGAACCCTCCGACTACGCGGCCCGATCACTCTCAAATTTTAATAGATAGTATTGTCACCGGAAATATACATGGAGCCAAACAAACAAACACAATTATATTTATTGCAATGTCAAATTAGAGCACTCAGCATTGCATGCAGCAGGATGGGATGGGACGGACAACAGAAAGAATTTCACAATGGCACGAAAATTCACGCCACCAATTACCAGGCGCTCAACTTTTACAGAGAAGACATTCGATTTGTTAACTCGTTTTTATCATTAGTGCTGCGCCTAAGCCATAGCCTTGCTTCTTTTCCCCATCGAGGAATTTAAAAATTTGAAATGCGCATGAAATACATTGCACACACACACCGACACAAGATTTTTTTGTACCCGCCAGCCAGCCAGCCACGGGCACGCGAAGTTAATATAGAGAATTTAAAAAGAGAAGAGATTTACAGAATACAAGTGCGTCTAATCAAGTGAACCGGACTGTAACTTTTTCTTCCTTACTCTTACTATTCCGAGTGAAGTTGGAAACACCAATTTGAATATGTTACGTCTTAAAATTGCTGACCGCCTGGTAGTACATAAAGTGAAAAGTAGCACCGTGGTCTCTAACTTGCTGTGGAGATTTCTGAAAAAGTTTCATTCATAGTTGGACACAAGGCAGGCAGGCAGCAATGAAACTAATTTTACATTTACGTAAGTAAGTTGCAATCAAAGCCGTTCCACGTTTTCGAAGCAGTGCATTTGCAGATGATATAGTGATAATGTTTGTCAACTCAGATAAAATTCTTGACAAGTGTGGACAAGTGGTAAGGGCATTCAAGGGCTTCACAATAATAATAATAAACAATAAATTGTTTATAATTTTAATTTTATTGATAATATACATTTCTTTATTTTTTTGTCTAACAGCACCGCCAAGTATGAAGCTGAATTGGAATCTGCACTGTTCCTCTTTCTCATTAGTGAACGCCACTCAAAATCATTAATTACAATATTTTTTTACTTTCGATTATGGTATGCAACTTTTTTATTAAATTATTATTCTTTTTAATTACAAAAATAAATAATTTTATAATAAAATGTTATTATCAATTTTGTTCTGTTTTATTTCAACTTTTGGTCGGTGGTTTGGTGTTTGTAGTACAACACTAACCACACTAGCAATGTTGTGCTCTCTTTTTTTCTTATTAGTACTAATCGGTGATGTCCAAGGGGAAATCAACTATGAATGATGAGAGGAGAAAAGCAATCTGACCAATAATTGAAGGTGGGCGGTGGTCGGCCGGCCATTGCATTGCTATTGTTGCTGCGCAATCATTCATTTGTACAGCATATCTGTTTGTTTCTCTCTAACTCTTTACTTTCTGGTACAGAGTGGGGAACACGAAAAACCCCAGCCATCATGGAATTTAACAAAAGTGTTGTCGTGTTCGCTTACGTCTGACAATCGCTGCGAGCCTGGTAATCGGAGAGTGGAATTTTCGTCAAAAATGCCAATTTTAGCTCCTCCTTCTTTCAATGACAGTGAATGAAATTCGGAATGAAAAAACAAGACAAGTTGTTTGGTTGACAAATAAGCTCTGATTAGATAGTTTAATGGAAGTGTTTTTCTTGTGAATAGGAAACACCCATATAGTCTCTGCTAAATAATGAGAGCTCCGTAAAGAAATTTATTGAAGATGTGCCAGGATTAACGAATTGGATTGATTGACTGATTAACTTGAAAAACTCGGATGGGGAAGATTATCTCACAAACAACCACCACACAACCACATTGGAGTATTCAAGGGTGGAGACAAAGGTAATCTTAACAAAAATAAGAGGGCAGTCAAAGGAAGGAATGTAGAAGGCGAAAAAGTAGTGCCACACTGCCACTACGAAACTGAGAGGAGAGGACAAAATATGAGCATTGATGATATCAAATGGGCGTTCACAGTATACTCAGAACACCCAGAACACCTAGTGAGTATACTGTATATACTCAGTATACTCACTGGGGGTACTGGGTGTACTGGGTGTACTGGGGTAGATAGATGATTACAGGTGAGTGCTCTCGGTGCTAACAGCAGTACATGATGATGATGATGATAAATAGCAGCACTGCAACCCATGTGAATCTAGGGCAGGGCGGACGAGTTAGCTAGACGTGGTACGACTCTCCAGCTGCTACCGAAAAGGACAGAGGAAGGGAGTCCTATCGCGACACTGAAACTTGAGCTTCTCGGAAAGAGGCAGAAACAATAACAAATGTAAGGTGGGAAAACACCGACACTTGCAATATTTCAAGACAGGTCTGGCCGAAGCTGGACTTGAAGCTCTCAACTGCGCTTATTTCCCTACAAAGACGTGAACTAAGAACGGTTGTAGGGAAATAATGACAGGACACTGCCTTTTAGGGAAACACGCGAGAAGGATGGGTTGCGAATATAATGACTTCTGCAGAAGTTGCATGAAGGAGGAGGAGACCATAGAACATCATGTCCGGCACTAATGCACAGAAGGCACAAACACTTAGGCAATCGGATAATGAATAACCTATCAGATCTCGAAAACGGCAAAGTGCAAGATATACTTCGATTCATTAAGAGCTCTGAATGGATCTTCTGAAAGGGGAAAGGTATAAGATCCTGTGGTAACAGATAGGACCGCGAATGGTCTAAGTGAGCATTCGCTGCCACCGCAACCTAACCTTACCTTCCTTCAGAGATTTTCTGACTTTCATATCTTTTCTGACTTTCCTACAGACATTCTTTGACTTTTTTTTTTTGAATTTCTAACTTTCCTAACTGACCTTTTCCGACTTTCCTACAGACTTTGAGAACTTTTTTGACTTTGCTTCAGACTTTCAGACCTTTTCTGACTTTCATATCTTTTCCCTGCCTTTCTTTTTTTTAATTTCTTACTTTATATTCGACTTCTAGAACTTTTCTGACTATCTGGCTTTCCTTCATACGTTTTCTGTTTTTCCTTCAGACTTTCAGCCATTTTCTGACTATCCTTCAGACATTGAGAACTTTTCTGACTTTCTGACTTTCCTTCAGACTTTGAGAGACTTTCTGACCTTCCTTCAGACTTTTTCTGACTTTCCTTCATACTTTCCTTCAAACCTTGAGAACTTTTTTTGGCTTTTTGACTTTCATATCTTTTCTGACTTTCCTTCTTCCTTACCTTCTCTGACTTTTTTTTTTGAATTTCTCACCTTCCTTCAGACCTTTTCTGACTTTCCTTCATACTTTCCTTCGGACCTTGAGAACTTTTCTGACTTTTTGACTTTCATATCTTTTCTGACTTTTTTTTTTAATTTCTGACCTTCCTTCAGACTTTTTCTGACTTTCCTTCATACTTTCCTTCAGACCTTGAGACCTTCTCTGACTTTTTCTTTTTTGAATTTCTCACCTTCCTTCAGACCTTTTCTGACCTTACTTCAGACTTTTTCTGACTTTCCTTCATACTTTCCTTCAGACCTTGGGACCTTCTCTGACTTTTTTTTTTGAATTTCTCACCTTCCTTCAGACCTTTTCTGACCTTCCTTTAGACCTTGATAACTTTTTTGACTTTTTGACTTTCCTTCAGACTTTTAAATCCTTTCTAGCTTGTTGACTTTTTCTGAATTTCTGACTTTTAGATCCCTGACTAACATGTTGGGACCATATACGAATATTCGCATAGATTTTCCAAGCGAGTAAGAATCCAATTAAAACACAACACACACAGCTACAATAGATTTTTTCTGTTATGTAATTAATTTATTTATTTTTCTGTCCAACAGTTTTTAAATTTCATTATAAGCCACAATTTGTTATAGCGGTAGTTTTTCATTAAAAAAAAAATATTTTTCTTTATATAAAGTACTTGTATTTATTTATATGGCTACGTATTCATTCCTTGTTATGTTTTTGTCGTTACGTCTGCCACTCAAACGTCACTAAATAAATAACTAAATTAGTCAATAAACAAATGAGTCAATAAATAAATAAATAAATAAATAAATAAATTAATTAATTAATTAAATAAATAAATTGTTATAAATGAGGAGTTGTTATATAAAAATTTTTATATGTTAATTGGCACAAAATAGTTGCAAAAATACAAGGAAATTATTTTATTTTATTAAAAAAAATAAATAAAAAATAAATAAACAAAAAATTAAGAGCTTCTAAATTTTAAATTAAATGTCCCGTTTGTGATGTGTTTTGTGTATTTCCTGTTTGTTTGATTACTTCCATCCCCCACCCCACCCCTTAATCACCAACACCCATTTTTTACCCTAAATACCATGTAAGATGGTGACGCCTTTTTACTTTAAAATAAATAATAATAATAAATAATTGAAAGTTCAAAAATAAAAACAAAAAAATTAAATAAATATAAAATATTGCTATTTAGCAATTTTTTTTAAATTAATTGTTATAAAAAAATTAATAGAAAAAAATAAAATAAATAAATAATTATAGAATATATTACTGTTAAGCAATTTGTTTACCTAAATAAATTGATGTAACAATATAATAACAAAATAGAATAAAATAAATAAATACATAGTTTTATTTTTATAAAAAATATAATAGAATAAAATAAAATAAAATAAAATAAAATAAAATAAATGTAAATAAAATAAAATAAAATAAAATAAAATAAAATAAAATAAAATAAAATAAAATAAATTTAAATAAAATAAAATAAAATAAAATAAAATAAAATAAAATAAATTAAAATAAAATAAATTCAAATAAAATAAAATAAAATAAAATAAAATAAAATAAATATATAATTGTGTTAAGCAATTTCTTTAAATAAATTGTTATAGAATAAATTAAAATATAGAAAAAAATACATTACATGTAGAATATATTACTGTTTGGCAATTTGCTTAAATAAATTGTTAAAACAAAATACTAACAAAATAAAATAAATAAATACATAATTATGTGAAGCAATTTCTTTACATATATTGTTATAAAAAAATATTAGATAAAATAAAATAAAAAAAAAAATACATAATTATAGAATAAGATATTGCGTTCTTGTAATTTGTTTGAATAAATTGTTATAAAAAAAATAATAATTAAATAAAATAAAAAAAAAAAAAATAAATACATAATTATAGAATATATATTGCTATTTGGCAATTTGTTTAAAAGAAAATTGGTAACTTTTTGCGCATCCTTGTAAGCGAGTATGCATGGCTGGGGCTCTCACTCAGGCTCCGCTCATAGCGTTTCAGCAGCCTGTAGCGGCGCGCGGTGGTCCTCTGTGGTGACGGACGGGTGGTCCGCTATTGATTAAAATGAATCGAACCCGGAAACATCACTGCCCTGCTGTGAAAGGGAATAACAACAACAACAAATAAATGGAAAAGGAATTTTTGATTTTTTTTCGGAATAAAAGGAAAAGAGGCTTCGGTGATAGAATCTTAGTTAAGAAGCATCTTAAGAGGGGTCTCTCGGCTGCCCACTCATTGATTAGCTAATAGAGCATCGCCCGGAATAGCCAATCTGGTACAGTCTGAAATTTCTAAAGAACCCCCAGAACCAGGTATGTTTCTATTCCAACAGCGTAATAAATCATTCCGTACGCTAATTATCCTATAGCTCTGCAAGCGAATACCGATCTTGACCTTTCGTATGAGAGCTTTGTCGTCGGCGTACTCGATTTTAATTTCGAGGCTGCCGCCTGCCTGCCTTCTTACATCGATAACACCCAGACGTAATTTTTTAAATACGTCGCCTACGTGCATAGTGCAGACTCAGAGAATCAAGGGCAGGGTAACATAGAGAGCAACGAGAGAGCGGATGAATTGGCAAAGAAGGGCTCATTAGCTGCCCAATGAGCTCAGCCAAGTAACCGCTTCTCTTTTTCCTTACAACTGTGGTTACAACTAAATAGTGGAGCTATGGCCCCTCATTAACAATAAAAGGGGAACCACCGAGTTGATATGAAGTCCGTGAAAGAATGCTGCCACAAATTGTGACTATTAGTACGGGTCACTGACCATTCGGCAGAGCCACTCCACGTGCTACCATCAGTAAGATCTGCATGGAGATAAATAAGAGGAATATCTTTGCAGATGGCACCAGACTGCGCACTTTGGGCAAGCCAAACGACGAACGAGCTTTCGGAATCCAGGTTTATTAAATTACAGACTGGCTACAGACTGGCTATAAAACCATCCAATTAAACCATGAGGTCTGCGGTAATAAAATGGCGCACTTCTCATCTATCTGACTAGCCAGTTAGCCAGCAAAAGTCTTTCCGAGTCAGATCCTCTGTCCGCATGCAAGCTAGGTGTCCTGCGCTCCGGTATTGATCTTGGTCCTGAAGTCTTGGTCTTGTGGTCTTTGTGTTGTGTAGTCTTGGTCTTGGATTTGAAGCCTTATTCAATGGTCCAGTGGTCTAGGTGTTGTACTCTTAGGCTCGGTCTTGTGGTTTTGTTAGTGTGGACTCGGTGTTGTGGTCTTGATTTGTGGTCCTGCTCTTGTGGACTTGGTGTAATGGTCTTGCTCCTATGGACTTGGTCTTATGGTCTTGATTATATAGTCTTGGTTTTGTGGATTTGGTCTTGTGGTCTTGGTTTTGTGATCTTGGTTTTGTGGTCCTAGTCTTGGTCTTGTGGTCTTTGTGTTGTGTAGTCTTGGTCTTGGATTTGAAGCCTTATTCAATGGTCCAGTGGTCTAGGTGTTGTAGTCTTAGGCTCGGTCTTGTGGTCTTGTTAGTGTGGACTCGGTGTTGTTGTCTCGCTCCTATGGTCTTGATTATATAGTCTTGGTTTTGTGGACTTGGTCTTATGGTCTTGATTATATAGTCTTGGTTTTGTGGATTTGGTCTTGTGATCTTGGTTTTGTGGTCCTAGTCTTGGTCTTGTGGTCTTTGTGTTGTGTAGTCTTGGTCTTGGATTTGAAGCCTTATTCAATGGTCCAGTGGTCTAGGTGTTGTAGTCTTAGGCTCGGTCTTGTGGTCTTGCTCTTGTGGACTTGGTGTTGTTGTCTCGCTGCTATGGTCTTGATTATATAGTCTTGGTTTTGTGGATTTGGTCTTGTGGTCTTGGTTTTGTGATCTTGGTTTTGTGGTCCTAGTCTTGGTCTTGTGGTCTTTGTGTTGTGTAGTCTTGGTCTTGGATTTGAAGCCTTATTCAATGGTCCAGTGGTCTAGGTGTTGTAGTCTTAGGCTCGGTCTTGTGGTCTTGCTCTTGTGGACTTGGTGTTGTTGTCTCGCTGCTATGGTCTTGATTATATAGTCTTGGTTTTGTGGACTTGGTCTTATGGTCTTGATTATATAGTCTTGGTTTTGTGGATTTGGTCTTGTGGTCTTGGTTTTGTGATCTTGGTTTTGTGGTCCTAGTCTTGGTCTTGTGGTCTTTGTGTTGTGTAGTCTTGGTCTTGGATTTGAAGCCTTATTCAATGGTCCAGTGGTCTAGGTGTTGTAGTCTTAGGCTCGGTCTTGTGGTCTTGTTAGTGTGGACTCGGTGTTGTTGTCTCGCTCCTATGGTCTTGATTATATAGTCTTGGTTTTGTGGACTTGGTCTTATGGTCTTGATTATATAGTCTTGGTTTTGTGGATTTGGTCTTGTGATCTTGGTTTTGTGGTCCTAGTCTTGGTCTTGTGGTCTTTGTGTTGTGTAGTCTTGGTCTTGGATTTGAAGCCTTATTCAATGGTCCAGTGGTCTAGGTGTTGTAGTCTTAGGCTCGGTCTTGTGGTCTTGTTAGTGTGGACTCGGTGTTGTGGTCTTGATTTGTGGTCCTGCTCTTGTGGACTTGGTGTAATGGTCTTGCTCCAATGGACTTGGTCTTATGGTCTTGATTATGTGGTCTTGGTTTTGTGATCTTGGTTTTGTGGTCCTAGTCATGGTCTTGTGGTCTTTGTGTTGTGTAGTCTTGGTCTTGGATTTGAAGCCTTATTCAATGGTCCTGTGGTCTAGGTGTTGTAGCCTTAGGCTTGGTCTTGTTGTCTTGCTCTTGTGGACTTAGTGTTGTTGCCTCGCTCCTATGGTCTTGATTATATAGTCTTGGTTTTGTGGACTTGGTCTTATGGTCTTTACTATGTGGTCTTGCTTTTGTGGACTAGGTCTTTTGGTCTTGGTCTTGTGATTTTGGTTTTGTGGTCCTAGTCTTGGTCTTGTAATATTAATCTTGTGCTCTTGGATCTTGATTTGTGGTCTTCTTCTTGGTCTTGTGGACTTTGTGTTGTAGTCTTTGTCTTGATCTTGTTGTCTTGGATTTGAGACCTTATTCTTGGTCCTGTGGTCTAGGTGTTGTAGTCTTAGTCTTGGTCGTGCTACTGTAGACTCGGTGTCGTGGTCTTGATTTGTGGTCTTGCTCCTATGGACTTGGTCTTTTGGTCTTGATTTTGTGATCTTTTGGTCTTGGTCTTGTGGTCTTGCTATTGTGAATTCGGTGTTGTGGTCTCAGCTTTGTGATCTTGTTCTTGTGGACTCGGTATTGTGGTCTTAGTGTCATGGTCTGGCTCTTCTTATCTCGGTTTTGTGGTCTTATGGTCTTGGTCTTGTGGTCCCGGTTTGGTGATCTTGTTTTTATGGCCTTGATTTTGATTTTGTGGTCTTGTTCTTAGTTTTGTTGCCCTAGTCTTGGTCTTGTTTTTGTGTACTTGGTCTTGTGGTCTCGGTTTTGTGGTCTTTGTCTTATGGACTTGGTCTTTTGGTCTTGGTTTTGTGGTCCTAGTCTTGGTCTTGATGTCCTGGTTTTGTGGTCTTCGTCTTAGGATTTGGTCTCAGTCTAATGCCATTGCATCACTTGGTTAAGAAATGTTCATACTTTTGCCCCGCACGCCAGGGGGAGTGGCATATACATACAAAAAAAAAAAACTTTGACTTACTCGATCTGGCTTGTAAAGATGTGTGTGCGGTAATAGGAATGTCGATCCGATGTCACGTTCCGCCATTGTATTCGCTTCCTGTGAATATTGAAAAGAAATGAAAAGTTTGTGATACTGTGAACTCCAATTTGTGTAAACTTACGTCGTTATTACTTTGCGACAGTTGTTTCTCGTAGCAACTTCGCAGGGATTTTGTTGGCGCTTGGATTGTTGTTTCGTCAAAGGAACGGACTTCAGCGGTTCTGATGACAGAAAATAAGAAAGAGAGAACGACTTCCTATTTGAGCTGCTCGACTCTTCGAATTTTTTTATACTTACAGTTCATTTTGTTGAATAGTGTCGAGCCACACGTCCATGGAATCGATGAACCTGCACAGTAGCAATGCAAAGAGGAGAGTAAATCTCAAATTAATCCAATGAATCCCACAATACTTACTCTTCGCCGTCCTTGTAGTGGTTGCTGTCGTTGTTGTACTGTGAATCGTGGCTCTCACTAAATCCGGCTGATTTGCTGCGTGAGTGCAACTCACCAAGTAGCTTTGGCATTAGGTGATGACCCCCACTGGCAGTTGGATTGCTGTTAATTCTGCTGTCATATGTGGACACAACACCATCAGTGACAGCAGAAGCAACAGCAGGAGCAGGAGTAGGAGTTGGTGAGACACATCCACCGCCCATTTGATGAGCGCTGCTGCTTGTGGTGTTAGTGGTCGTAATGGTGCCATTGTCATTGCTTAGACGACAACCGCCAACAGTTGCTGACACCTCAAAGCCAGCTGACACTAAAGCTCCCGTTGATGTGGAGGCATGATGGCCACCACAATTATTGTTGTTATGTTTGGCCGAGATGCTGGCGGTGGAGATTTTCTTCTTCGATTGATGATGATGCTCTGCAGCGGCCGTTAATTGCTAAAGAGACAGACGGACAGATTAAGGAGCTATGCAAATGGACAAATGGTGTGCGTGAGTACCTTTGTTGGCGCTGCCGGAACAAATGTTCCTGTTGACTGTTGTTTGGGATGCAAGGATTCGTGTGACGACGATTGTTGTTGCTGCTGTTGCTGTTGCTGTTGATGATGATGATGATGGCGATTGTCGCCGTTGGGTTTCTCCATGGTCAGCTGATGGTGCATCAGCTGCGTCTGTGGCAACACTGACGGATGGTATTTGGCACGGGGAATCATCACAGTCAGCGATCGGTCATTTTGCTCTGGATATCGATGTTCCAGATCGGACATTGTGTGCGTTGCCATGACGCCACCGCCACCACCGTGTCCACGCTGATTGATAATCAAACGCGCTTGTGATTGGACGTTACTTTGACCAACGCTAGTCACACTCATCTTCTTCTTCTTCTTCGTCGTCATCGTCGTCGAGGATGATGAGTCTTTCTATGGTGCACAAAAAAAAAACAACAACAACAACAAAATTAAGTGTCACTATCAACTAACTAACGGGACTGTCAGACTGACTGACTCTACCTTAATAATGTATGGCAACGAATTCTGACTCGTCTCGCTGCTTGACGAATCCTTAATCATGGCGCATTTGTCGATCTTCAGATTCTTGCTGGTCAGCCTGGAGCGAGAATTCTTCGGACCGATGATCTGTATTCCGGCCATCAGCGATTGCATATTACGATGATGATTCTTGCGGCGTTTCGTACACGTGACCAGCACACAGAAGAGCAACAAGATGAACAGGATCGTACCGATTGCTATTAGAGCGATTAACAGAATCTTCAGATTAAGTTGGCACGAGGCGCCCGTATACCAAGGGAAGCATTCGCAGACAGTGGGCGTAGACTGAGCAGCCATCGTTGCCGCCGTCGCCGAAGGCACAGAACACTTTCCATGATAATGGCACTTCTCACAGCCGATGACTTCGGCCGAGCACAACCGTCCCGGATAGATGGGATTTTCCGAGAGATCGGCATAGCCCTCCTGACAGCTGCATGTATATGTGCCATGCAAATTGAAGCAGCGGGCATTTTCCGAGCAATCATGGAACTGACTGTGGGCGCATTCATTGAAATCTAATAACGACATGAGAAAGACCGATTAAATTAGAGACAGCTAGACAGACAGACATAAACGCAGTCTGACAGATGAACATACAGACATACAGATAGACTGAATGGATGACTAACTGTCTGTCTAACTGACTAACAGACCTACTGACATACAAACATGCAAACATACAAACATACAAACATACAAACATACAAACATACAAACATACAAACATACAAACATACAAACATACAAACAGACATACAGACATACACAAAATACTGATACAAAGACTGACATGCAGTCAAACAGAAAATTCAGATACACAGAATTACAAACATACGGACAGAGACAGATAGACAGACAAATATACGAACATACAGACTGACAGACATACAGACAGATATGAAAGACAGAGAGATAGACAGAAATAGAAAGACAGAGAGACAGATGTACGAACATACAGACTGACAGACAAACATACACAAAATACAGACATACAGACAGATAAAGAAATAGAAAGACAGAAAGACAGATGTACGAACATACAGACTGACAAACTAACAGACTGACAGACAGACACATACAAAATTCATATATACAGATTTACAAACATACAGCCTGACACTGTCTGTCTGTCATGCACAAAATACATATATACAGACAGACAGACAGATATACAAACATACAGACTGACAGACTGACCGACTAACTGACTGACTCACCAACAATGCCTAGAGTGGCGGCGCCATTTTTGCTCGTGTACAGATCCGTTCCGCCAAGGCTGAAATTACTCTGGCGCAGGTATTTCCTGAAGACGTCAACAAGGCGTTTCTCATCGCTGTTATCGGAGAGCTGTATGTGTGTGTGAGAGCGAATAGAGTCAGTAGCTATAGAAATTCCGTCTCGTCTCAAGAAGTTCCAACAAACCTGCAACAGGAAATGGCCCATCACTTGACCATCGTCGTCGTCGTCATTCATATTCTTCTTGCTATGATGGATCACATCGAAGGACGTCACATGCACCCCATGATAGACGTCGCGGAAGTCCGACTGCATGACCATCCTATCGACAGCATCGTGGGTGATTTCCGCCAATTGCTGGAAGTCATCGGAGTCCGTATTGAGGAGCCTCTCATCGAAGTGAATAGCTTCTTTGCCAATCCGATGGATGGGTATTTCCATGGCGTATGTGTAAGTAGCTGGTTGATAAAGACATATAGAGAGACAGATATGGAAATAGAGCATAAAGAAGGAACAACGAAATCCTTACGTTTGCACGGCCGATCCGGGAACATTCGCGCAAAACCAGGCCGACAAATGCATCTCATTCGTGTTTCTACTCGCTGGCAGATTTCATTGCGTGACGCCTTACAAGATGGCCTACACGACGTCTCCGAAGCACCACCCTCTTGACTGGACTTGGGAGGCGTTGCAATCAGTACACCACCCAACAGCACATGGTTTGCCTCATTGGCTTCGGCTTCTTCGTCACGCGTCGGCAAATCGAAGGAGATGTTGTCATCGTAGTCGAGCTCAATGGCCGTTGGACCACCACCAGTACCAGCACCAGCACCAGCACCAGCACCAGCACCACCCTCACCAGAACTGTCTACAACTCCAGCTCCAGCGCCAATGGCATTTATATTGTGCGGTGTCTCCATCATGGTCGGGCTGATGCTAATCACTCCGCCAGTGACGGCGGGATTCTTCTGGTCTGTCATCACGACAAAGATGCTGTTATTTTCGAAAGTGTGCAATGGTGGCGGCGGCGTAGGCTGCTGTTGTTCAGGCTTAACGATTCGCTTTCCAATCAGCTCCGGCTCGACAACTTCCACAGAGGGATGAGCGGTGCCGCCCATTCCGGTTGTATGTTGTGTCGGCGTTGCAACCAGAGGCCGGTGATTTTTGTGATTTTTAGCCGGCTGTAATGGGGGGTGTTCAGTGGTGTCCGTGTCGCTGGTGCTTGTTGTTGTTGCCACAATAATGTGCGACTCAGTGACGCGCGTCGGTTGAAGCAGCGTATGCGTCTCCGTCACCGTATCGACAATGGTTGACGTTTGCGTTTTGGTCAAAGTCAAGGTCTTGGTTGACTGAATACCCAGTGAGGTTAGGACGGTCGTCTTGGTGGTGGTGACGGTAAGAATTTTCGTATTTGTCACATACTTTGTTGGCAAGATGATGCGGCTGGTCAGGCGAATTCGTGTGTTGGCTCGATGTTGATTGTTGGCATTGTTGAAGTTAGCCAGCGGAGATAGAGAAGATTGCTGGTCGACTGGTGTCGCCACCATCGTATGGTGAGGAGGATAAGATTGGTCATCGCCGCCGCCACCGTTCTGCTGATTCATTTGTTCCGTCTCCTCTATACTGCCAGCGTATGGCTTCTCGTTGGCAATGTGTATTGTTGGACGGCGATGTTGTTGTTGATTTGAATGGAACTCCTCCGAGCTCTCGATCAGGATGTCATCGGGAATCTTTTGATCCAAGGTATACATTGGTCGCTGCTGCTCTCTATAGTTGGTATAGCTGGTCGTGATGTCGTTCTTCTTTTTTGGCATTTCGAACGACACCGGCGGCGCTGTTTCGCTTGCAATTGAAGTAGAAATCTTCTTGAAGCTTGGCGTCGGAGTTATAAGCTTCATCACTGGCGATGCAGATACTGGCTGGTCGTCCAAATGTGTGCCGGTCGGCGCGTATTGAATTGACGATGACAACGCTGGACGCACACCATCGACGACACTGACACTGACACTAACAGACGAGACGGTTGACTTCGACTTTTGCTTAAAAGTAGCGGCGCGGTTATGATTTTGCAGCTTGTTGAGCGGAGTCACGCTCGAGGACGAAGTCGAAGTTGAAGTCAATGGAGGCCTTGGTTTTGATTGACGATTCGGCTTGAGCGGCCGCTGTTTTTTCGCTTGAGTGTTTGCGACTGTAGTTGTGGTGCTGGCTGCCGCGGTGATGGTTGTCTCCGCCGTCGGTGGCGGCATAAGCAACGGATTATTGTTGTTGTTCCGATTATTAATCGTTTTGTATGAAGTCGGATGGGATTGTTGCTGTGTTGTTGCAATCGGCGCTTTTGGCGTAATGGAAATATTGATTATGGAAGATGTTGGCGCAACAGCAGCAGGGGATACAGAAGGAGCAGGAGCAGCCGGAGGAGGAGGTGGAGGATTCAATCCCATTACATTCTCAGTCTTGGGTAGACTTGTGGGCGTCTGCTTTAATGGCGGTGGCCTCATATTCACAGATGGCTTCGATACCGTCGGGAAAGGCGTGTGAAAAAGCAATGTTGTGGTTCCCCCATGGGAAGCCGGTGATTGCCCACCACTGGCATTAGATGGTCGCGTTAATTTTGTTGCTGTTGTTGCTGTTGCTGTTGTTGTTGCTGCTGCTGATATCGCTGTTGTTGTCTTACCACTGATTGCTGTCGTATTTATAAAACCGAAATTGTGCGGATTCATAGTCTCGTGAAAGTCAAAAATCTCCCCCGAATCGTTCGATGAGAGATGATGGCTAGTTCCGACTAGATGATGATGATGATGATGATGGCCACGAGATGGTGGCTGTGGAGAAATGGCTGGAGTATTGAGTTCGATGCGATGCGATGAGTGCTGGACGTCTGATGTCATTGTAGTCGTCGTCATTGTCGTTGTCGCATCTGTATACTTTGGATCAAAAGGAGTTTCTGTTTGAGTGCCTCCGACACTTCCCACTGCTCCACCGCCACCCAACTGATACTCGGAATCCATCTTGTCATCGTCATATTTCGAATCGATCGCCAATGACACCCGAATTGTTTGATTCTTGCGATTCAGTTTGAAACCTTCGCCGGAGCTTAGCAGAACGTGACTTGGCGAAGACGATGACGGTGGATTCCGGTACGCATGAGGACCATTTGGTCTTTTGGCAATAAATGGCCGGCCACGTAACGGTGGACGAATTCCCCACGATGGTACTTGCTTATGTTGCTTTGTTGTTTGCGATGTTGGCGGTGCAGGTGGTGGCAACTGTTTTATGGCCGGCTCCTTCTCCCCCTCCTCCTGCTCGCCCATGCCATTGACAGCGGACACCGTTGCCGGATCGAGAAATGGTTCGCGAGGTTTATTAGTTGATGGTGATGGTTCTTTTCGTTTTCGGTTGCTGTCCGTTGATAAAGGGATACGATGTGGTGATGAGGCCTTGTGGCTGTCTCCCACCTGACTGCTGATCTTGGTGGCTGTCGTGGTTTTCTCAATCACGACAGTGTCAGTGTTCGTGCCGATATCATTGGAATGCGTATTCCAGTAATTTACATTGGGAACTGGCGACGCCGACTCACCAGACAGTTCTTCTTCATCGTCGTCTATATCATCCACACTGATGGTAGCAGCTGCGCTTGAGCTATCGTCGATACCATGGAAAATACTCTCAGAAACTGGAAGTGGACTGAATGGTGGTGGCGGTCGTTGGCGATCATTTGTAATTTTTGTTGGTCGTGCATTTTGGACGCCAGGCTGTGATGATGATGTGTGCAAGTGGTGATGAAGATGAAGATGTCCTCCAGGAATTCGCTGGCCAAAAATTTCATGCTCGTTCTTGTGAAGTGGTCCCTGTCCCAGCACATCACCAACATGTTCGACAAGGATTTTCTGATTATAACCTACGTGACTATCCGATTCCGGACCGTAACTTGAATCGGGCTTGACAACTTTTTGGCTGCTGTAAAAAGAGCCATATGAGCTGACAGTTGGCCGTCTACTTGGTGGGATATTTGTGTTAAACGGCGTGTGGACGGAGTGTGATGGTGGTTTTGTGTAGTGCGGCTTTGAAAGACTTGGCACGACAACAACTACAGGGGAACCGGCACCGCCAGCAAATTGTGGTCGTCTTTGTGGTGTAACCACCTTGAAGGGATTCTCCTCAAGTGGCGTCAGGTAGGTAGGTATTGGTCGTCGTTTATAGCCACCTCCATTATCGCTTTTGTTGCCGCCTCCCGTCTGAAATGTGGAATGCAAATATGAATTTGTTTGCGGCTGCTGATTGGTCGGCGGTTCCAGTTTTTGCAAGGCGTCAATGTCATTGCTGGCCGTACTCAATGCGAACGAACCGATTGCCGAAATGTCATCGATCAAACGATGGGGCAATAATGTTGGTCCTCCATCTGCTACTGCTATTGCTCCCGCTGCTCCGCTGTCAGCTGCACTAATGACATTCTGCGGCGTTAGCTGAACTTGTATTTGATCATCGTTGAGGGGAATCTTCACCTGCGGCATGTAGAAACTGGGACCCAATTGATTCTTCTGGATTTGACCGCGAATGGGTGTTGAGTGTGGGAAGTCAGAGTCCTTCTTGAACGTTAGCGGCGGCACATTTATGTCCACATTGTGGCTGAGCACATTTGTGTCGAGATTTATCTGCTGGTTGGAGAGAATTGGCTTGCGCGTTCCCAGGCCAACACTACCAAGATTGGTGGCGGCGCTCAAATATGACGTATGCCGGTCGTCATAGTATTGGATCCGGTTCTTTTGTTGTTGGTGTTGTTGTTGCTGTTGGTGTTGTTGTTGGTGTTGTTGGTGTTGCTGGTGTTGTTGGTGTTGCTGGTGTTGTTGGTGTTGTTGTTGTTGTTGTTGTTGTTGTTGGTATTGTTGGTGTTGTTGGTGTTGTTGATGTTGTTGGTGTTGTTGGTATTCCTGTTGATGTTGGTGTTGCTGTTTCTGTTGTTGTTGTTGTTGCTGTTGGTGTTGCTGTTGCTGTTGCTGTTGCTGTTGGTGTTGCTGATGCAGTTGCTGTTTCTGTTGTTGTTGGTGTTGTTGGTGTTGCTCCTCCAGCCGCTGTTTGTGGTTATGAGGCGATTGCTGCTGCTGACCAGACTCCAAAACAATCAGTGACGCGTTTTCATCATCCCTGGGTATGACCACATTTGTTTTCTGGGATGGTTGGATATTCACCAGCATAGGTTTGTCGGTGCTGATGACCTTACTCTGATGTTGTTGTTGTTGTTGTTGCTCTTGGTATAGATGTTTGTGTTGTTGTGGATATGCCGGCAAGTCTGCACTGTAAATCTCTGGAATTCGCTTGATTTCGAGAATCTCATTGTTATGGAGCTCCTGATTGAAGCCGAACTTATTTGTCTTATCAAAGGAGGACGACGTCGACGACGATGACTGTATGTAGCCTTGTGGTGCGTATGGAATATATTGCGGCTGCGATGGCGGTTTTTGGTGTTGGCTGTGCACACCCTGTGACGCGCTCATCTGGAAGGAGGTTGTTACCACTGCTGGTGATGTTGCAGCTGCTGCTGCTGCTGCAACTGCGTAGTTCCCAGCTGGATGATGACCACCACCAGCAGCAGCAGGCCGACTTGGCGGATGAACAAAGGCATGCGCATGTGCGTAGTGTGGTCGATAGTTGCTTTTGCCGTTACTGTTTTGCACCGGAACACCGGAAGAAACACCAGAAGCTGGAGATTTCTTCAGTGGCAATTGTGTTGCCAGGAGCGACTTTGTCTGCAGCGGTGGCGGTCTCAGAATTGAGTCCAAGCTGCTTGTCGCATGGTCTTGCTGGTCCCTTAGGGGTATTATGTTTGGATTGGGGTTGCTGCTGCCGCCATTCGTTGTTTGTTGCTTCTTGGAGTTCGTCTGCTGTTGCTGCTGCTGCTGAAAGTACTGATAGTATGTTTGGTATGATGTAGCGGGTGGCAATGACTTCGATGGCAGTGCGGGTGGAGGCGGCGGCGGTGGAGCGAGCGCTTGTCCCTCTTGCATTGCGTCGGGAAGTTTACTATTGAATGGTATGCGTGGCTGGACGCCATTCGGTTTGCCAACAATAACATCCGAATTGGCGGTTATCACATCACCGGGACTGATGGGGATTCCTCCATTTAGTAGAGGTGTCTCATAGGAGGGTTGTTTGCCACGAACCCCACCATCACCACCACCACCACCACCACCACCACCGTATGGGTTACTGTTGTCACGATTAAGCTTTTCGTCATCTGACAACCACTTTTCCGGCGGAGAAATGTGCAAACTCTGCGGAGTCATGTGCCCAACAATGTTGGGGTTGTTGCCAGCGGCAGCTGCAACAGGCCCTCCACCAGCCGCCATTATCTGATTGTCACTTAGAATATTTTGCACCGGTATGTAAATTGGACCTTCATGGTGATGGTGGTGGTGGCCCGCCGCGCCAATGGGTGGCGGCGCAGCGCTACCACCGATATCAGACCCACCACTATAAGCTGTGATATTCTTTAAAGCGTGCTTACTCTCAATATCAAAGCCGCTGATGTTCTTCGAAGAACTTCCACCGCCACCGAAATTATTTTGCAATAGCCCGGCCATTGCATTGAAAACTGGTCCAAGGGCTTGCAATCGATTGAGGTTCAACGAGCCGATAATCTGATTGACGGCACCAGGAAAATCATTTGCCGGCAAAACAGGATGAACAGGATGTGGGAGAACGGCAGCAGATGGAGCAGAAGGAGCAGACGCCACAGTCAGTTTAGTGCTGTTACCGGGTTCTGGACCAATGTCATCGTCAGCAGTTGGTTGCGCCGCCGCCGAAAACTGCTCATAGAACTGCTCATTCTCGGAGCTTGCAAATTCTGAATCTTTTGCATCATCTGGTTCGGCCATCTCCGCTTCAACACTCGCCGCCTCGGCGGCAATTTTCTCAGTTGTTTCACTGAAGTCGACAATCGTCGTCGGCGGCGTTGTCGTCGTCATGGCGTTCGTTGCAGCTGCAGCTGTCGCAGGTAATATTTTCTCCGTCGATGGCTTGATCATCTTCATTGCTGTTACTTCGATTGTTTGGCCGCCCAACAGAGTTGCCACAGTAACGATACCCTTGCGATTGTTCGGCTTCCTGCGCAGCTCTGTCTGCAATTTGGACATCAGCTTGGAGTTGATGAGGTAATTTGGCACAGACTCGGTGATGACATTTTCAATGACGCGCGTATGATAATTGACAACGGTCGATGGCGATTGCGAGGGCGACGGTTTGACAGCATCGTTGCCGCCACCAATTCCGCCATTTGCTGCCGTCGTCATCTGGTCGGGCTTATTGTTCTTCATAAGCGTTGTAAAGTACGTGAAAGTGGTGAGATACGTTTTGGTCGCATAAATGTGCAGATCATTGTCAATGTGCGGGAGCATTGTTGGTTGGTTGGCCAAAGAATCGGCGTAATCTTCGTCGTCGTCGTCGTTGTCGTCATCATCGTCTTCGTCATTGTCTGTTGCTGTTGTTGCCTTGAGAAACGTGCTCGTTGCTTGAATCTTGGGACCCAAAGTCGCCACAATTGAGCTCGTCTCCAAGATATTATCTTTCTTCTTATACAAGTACAGCTTTTCGCTGACGATGTCCTTGGACGTGGATACATTTGTATGCACCCGCTCCATACCGTCCGCATCACGCTCCGTCTGATAGTACGTGTATGTGACAAACTGCGTCTTGAGTACGTCCGTTGTGGAAATGTCATTGCGCTGCAGCTGGTGCTGGTGGCTTGTGTCCATTCCTGTCGTCGTGCTGGTCTCATCGACATCGAATGCAATGTACGATGTCATGACGGATGTGCTGCGAAATGGCAGCGATTCGGTGACAATCACCTGCGTCAGGATATTCGATGTGCTGACAATCTTCTCGATGTTGGTGTCGCGCAGAGTTTTCGTCATCGTCACCTTGCTGTAGTATGTGTTAGTGTCGAAGACCGGTGTCGCCTCCTCCGATGGTTGCAAAAATGAGATGAAATCATCGGGACCCGTTATTGTGTTTGTCACCGTGTGCTCCGACGACAACACCAATGGTAGTTCGCCATCGAGGATTGTGTTATAGTAGGTGTAGGTTGTGTGGAAAATGCCAATGGCTAACTCTGGTGTCTGCAGAGAATAACAGAGCGGCAGAAAGATAGAGAGAGAGAGAGAGAGACAGATAAGTTATCAAATCTCCGCTTCATATATGTAACGGAATAAGGGAGTTAATTACTCACTCTGGTTAGCGTCACACCCAACGACACAGCCGGACTTATTTTCAGGTAATTCCGCTCCTCAGTTGCAATATTCGAGATGACCTTCTCCCGACTCTCGACGGTTGTCATGCCATCTTGCAGGTATGTCGTGCGATAGGTATAAGTGGTAAGGCACGTCTTCGTTATGAAATGATCCGAATTGATCGGAATCGTGTAGTTCTCCTGAGAGTAGGTGGAGAGATGTTAAGTGATGAGCGATTAGAGTGGAGTTGAATGTCAGAAAGTCAGAAAGGAGAAGATCAAAAAGTTAGAAAGTCAGAGAGTTAGGGAGTCAGAGAGTTACCGACTCAGAAAGTAAGGGAGTCAAATAGTTAGATAGTCAGAGAGTTTGAAAGTCAAAGAGGTAGAAGTCAGAAAGTCAGAGAGTCAGAAACTCAAAAGACCAGAAAGTCAAAAAGTTAGAAGTCAGAAATGCAAAAGGTCAGAAAATCAGAAAGTTAGAAAGTTAAAGAGTCTGAGAGTTAGAGACTCAGAAAGTAAGGGAGTCATATAGTTAGATAGTCAGAGAGTTTGAAAGTCAAAGAGGTAAAAGTCAGAAAGTCAGAGAGTCAGAAACTCAAAAGACCAGAAAGTCAAAAAGTTAGAAGTCAGAAATGCAAAATGTCAGAAAATCAGAAAGTTAGAAAGTTGAAGAGTCTGAGAGTTAGAGTTAGAAAGTAAGGGAGTCATATAGTTAGATAGTCAGAGAGTTTGAAAGTCAAAGAGGTAAAAGTCAGAAAGTCAGAGAGTCAGAAACTCAAAAGACCAGAAAGTCAAAAAGTTAGAAGTCAGAAATGCAAAAGGTCAGAAAATCAGAAAGTTAGAAAGTTGAAGAGTCTGAGAGTTAGAGACTCAGAAAGTAAGGGAGTCATATAGTTAGATAGTCAGAGAGTTTGAAAGTCAAAGAGGTAAAAGTCAGAAAGTCAGAGAGTCAGAAACTCAAAAGACCAGAAAGTCAAAAAGTTAGAAGTCAGAAATGCAAAAGGTCAGAAAATCAGAAAGTTAGAAAGTTGAAGAGTCTGAGAGTTAGAGTTAGAAAGTAAGGGAGTCATATAGTTAGATAGTCAGAGAGTTTGAAAGTCAAAGAGGTAAAAGTCAGAAAGTCAGAGAGTCAGAAACTCAAAAGACCAGAAAGTCAAAAAGTTAGAAGTCAGAAATGCAAAAGGTCAGAAAATCAGAAAGTTAGAAAGTTGAAGAGTCTGAGAGTTAGAGACTCAGAAAGTAAGGGAGTCATATAGTTAGATAGTCAGAGAGTTTGAAAGTCAAAGAGGTAAAAGTCAGAAAGTCAGAGAGTCAGAAACTCAAAAGACCAGAAAGTCAAAAAGTTAGAAGTCAGAAATGCAAAAGGTCAGAAAATCAGAAAGTTAGAAAGTTGAAGAGTCTGAGAGTTAGAGTTAGAAAGTAAGGGAGTCATATAGTTAGATAGTCAGAGAGTTTGAAAGTCAAAGAGGTAAAAGTCAGAAAGTCAGAGAGTCAGAAACTCAAAAGACCAGAAAGTCAAAAAGTTAGAAGTCAGAAATGCAAAAGGTCAGAAAATCAGAAAGTTAGAAAGTTGAAGAGTCTGAGAGTTAGAGACTCAGAAAGTAAGGGAGTCATATAGTTAGATAGTCAGAGAGTTTGAAAGTCAAAGAGGTAAAAGTCAGAAAGTCAGAGAGTCAGAAACTCAAAAGACCAGAAAGTCAAAAAGTTAGAAGTCAGAAATGCAAAAGGTCAGAAAATCAGAAAGTTAGAAAGTTGAAGAGTCTGAGAGTTAGAGTTAGAAAGTAAGGGAGTCATATAGTTAGATAGTCAGAGAGTTTGAAAGTCAAAGAGGTAAAAGTCAGAAAGTCAGAGAGTCAGAAACTCAAAAGACCAGAAAGTCAAAAAGTTAGAAGTCGGAAAATCAGAAAGTTAGAAAGTTAAAGAGTCTGAGAGTTAGAGACTCAGAAAGTAAGGGAGTCATATAGTTAGATAGTCAGAGAGTTTGAAAGTCAAAGGGGTAAAAGTCAGAAAGTCAGAGAGTCAGACACTCAAAAGACCAGAAAGTCAAAAAGTTAGAAGTCAGAAAATCAGAAAGTTAGAAAGTTAAAGAGTCTGAGAGTTAGAGACTCAGAAATTTAGGGATTCAAATAGTTAGATAGTCAGAGAGTTTGAAAGTCAAAGAGGTAGAAGTCAGAAAGTCAGAGAGTCAGAAACTCAAAAGACCAGAAAGTCAAAAAGTTAGAAGTCAGAAATGCAAAAGGTCAGAAAATCAGAAAGTTAGAAAGTTGAACAGTCTGAGAGTTAGAGACTCAGAAAGTAAGGGAGTCATATAGTTAGATAGTCAGAGAGTTTGAAAGTCAAAGAGGTAAAAGTCAGAAAGTCAGAGAGTCAGAAACTCAAAAGACCAGAAAGTCAAAAAGTTAGAAGTCAGAAATGCAAAAGGTCAGAAAATCAGAAAGTTAGAAAGTTGAACAGTCTGAGAGTTAGAGACTCAGAAAGTAAGGGAGTCATATAGTTAGATAGTCAGAGAGTTTGAAAGTCAAAGAGGTAAAAGTCAGAAAGTCAGAGAGTCAGAAACTCAAAAGACCAGAAAGTCAAAAAGTTAGAAGTCAGAAAATCAGAAAGTTAGAAAGTTAAAGAGTCTGAGAGTTAGAGACTCAGAAAGTAAGGGAGTCATATAGTTAGATAGTCAGAGAGTTTGAAAGTCAAAGGGGTAAAAGTCAGAAAGTCAGAGAGTCAGACACTCAAAAGACCAGAAAGTCAAAAAGTCTGACAGTTCAAAAGTCAGAGAGTCAAAAAGTTAGAAAGTCAAAAACTCAAAAGTTTATAGAGTCAGCAAATCCACGAATCAATGAATCAAAGAATCAAAGAATCAAAGAATCAAAGAATCAAAGAATCAAAGAATCAAAGAATCAAAGAATCAAAGAATCAAAGAATCAAAGAATCAAAGAATCAAAGAATCAAAGAATCAAAGAATCAAAGAATCAAAGAATCAAAGAATCAAAGAATCAAAGAATCAAAGAATCAAAGAATCAAAGAATCAAAGAATCAAAGAATCAAAGAATCAAAGAATCAAAGAATCAAAGAATCAGGTAAGAAGTCAGCGGTCAGGTCAATCGGCATATTAATTAACAACAATTCACTTACCTGAGCATTTGATGGCATCACCAAGATCATGTGATCCTTCAGAGTGCTCGGCGCGAGCGTCATTGGTTTGTTGTATGATTGGCTCGACAGTATTCGAAGAATATTAAGCTGCTGCTGCTGCTGTTGGTGGCCGCCGCCATTCTTGTCGCCGGCGATGATCACTTCGACGCCGTTCGACATAACGCGTGTTGCCAAATTAAAGCGCGCTTCCTCGGCTATTCCAGTTGCTCCGATGGCGTCAGTTTCGAAATTACCGTCATCATCATATCCAGCATGATCGTTGAGACTGCGTGCGTCCATCAATGACTCAATCGATGGACCGATGTCGAACGATCCTAAATCAAAAAACCGGCGACCATTATCGCTGCTGTCGCTGTCGTGATGGTCAGTAATGATGCTGCTGGTTGTGCTTTCCACGCCAGGAATGGGGGATACATTTATTGTGGCTGCCGATCGAGGTGATTTCCGATTCCGACGCAAAGGTAAAGTTCGCGTCTCGTCGTTTTCCATTGTGTTTGTTGTTACCGTCGCTGTCGGTTGCTCCGCATAGTCGATTGGCGGTACCGCATTGAACAAACTCGTCGCCCCGTGAGGAATCCATTGTTGCTGCGGCGGTCTTGCCGGTTGATACTCATGATACTGTAGCTGCTGGTGCTCCTGCTGCAGTGGCTGTCGCTGCTGATAATAGTGACGGCGTTGGTGGTGTTGGTGATGCGGGTGGTGGTAGTGTTGGTGAAGTGAATGAAGTGAAGTTTTGACATTTTGTTCTGTCAAGTCATGCAAATGTAGGGGGCGAGTGGAAGGATTGCGCACAGTGTATTACAGTGACAGTGACAGTAGTAGCAGTGCATACCAAATGCGCAATGCAAAATGTTTTGTGAAAGAGAGGAGGAAAACGAAGAAAAACAAATGATGATAATAAATAGTAATTTTTTCTTTTCTTTTTTTTGTTGTTGTTGGTAAGCATGAAATTATGTTGTAGTTGTCGTTGTTGTTGTTGTTGTTACTGCGGGGAGTGATTCTTAGAGAGCTGCGTCAGAAGACAGACAGACAGACAGAACGAAGCACAGAAAGACAAAGATATCAAGAAAGAAATAGATACAGAGAGGAGAATGAGAGAGAGAGAGAGAGAGAAAAGTCTATTTACAATTTTATCAGATGGAAATGGAGTTAGAGCATAATCATCATCATATTTGGCCGATGTAATCCACTTTGACATCCCTAAACTCTGGGCGTACTGGTATACGCCATCCTCGTCTTCCATAAATCCTACCGCAAAGGACTTTCCCAGCAGGATCCTCTTCGCTCATGCGAGGTAGGTTTCCTGCCCACCGGAGTCTACCGATCTTAATTCTCTTCACGATGTCAACATAGATCTCATCCATATAGGGTCTCCGAAACCATCATTCCTCACATATACGGGGCCAACAATTCTATCGAAGGCGCGGCTAAGAGGTCAGAATGTTTTTTGCTAGTCTTATAAAGACTGCCTAAGAAGGTACAAGAAGCCAAGCGACGCTCTTGGATGGATTTGTGTCAATCAATTGAAACTACCAAAGACTCTGCTAGAATTTCGGTGAAATTGAGCACCTGTCCAACTTTAATCAGGAAAGCTGACGGTGGCTAGACGGCATCTGCGGCAGAATCCCTGGATCTTCTCATAAATACATATTTCCCCACCAGCAGCTATCAATGCGTTGTTTGCTGAGCATCTGGTCTCTCGTTATTTAGTGGATAACATCATAACCCGAAAAAAGGTTTCCTGGGTTATAAGCAGTTTTTCGACCTATAAGTCTCCTGGGCATACAGCGGATTATGCTACTCAAGTCACTGGAGCTGTCGACTTCCTGGCTATTGAAGATTTTCAGAAGCTGTCTCCCACTTAATTATGTCATCCAAAGTTGGAGAGGAGATCGTGTGGTTTTCATACCAAAAAATGGCAGAAGAGGTCATGAATTAGCAAAGAATTTCGGGCCTCTAAGTCTCCGTCTTTCCATCCATCGTTCTTGCTAATGGCTCTGAAGCGAATTCTAGATCATATATCAGGCAGCGATTTTAAGTCACACAAGACAGTCGAGATCTCAACACGCATATCTCAACGGCAGGCCGAACCAGACGGGCATCCATGAGCACAAGTAGTTCACGCTAGCAACCTTTTTAGATAGAGAAGGGGTCTTCAGCAATGTTCACATTGAGGCCATTAAGGAAGCTCTGACCCAGTCAGGAGTGGAATATTTCCTTAGGCAATGGATAATATCCATGCTCGGTAGCAACCTTGGCAGCTGTAATTTTACCAAACGAGTCGACAGAGGCAGCCAGCCCCAAGGAGGGGTCTGATGGCAAATAACGAAATGCTTCTACTCTTGAAGAGGATTGGACGAAGGTAGTTACGTATGCAGATGACGTGGTGATACTCGTATCAGGCCAGTAACTTTCCGTGATTAGTGAAGTCATGGAAAGGGCCCTGGGTAAAGTCAGCTCCTTGGCAACAAGCTGTGGCCTTGGAGTCAATCCTAGGAAGACCGAAATGGTTTTGTTCACCATTAAATCCAATATACCGGCCCTTATCCTTCCAAAACTCAATGGAAAAAGTCGCAGCCTTACCCCGAGCGCCAAATATCTTGGAGTGATCTTGGATAGGAAGCTTAGCTGGAAGGCTAACATAGAGAACAGGGCTAAGAAAGCATGCGCAGCAAAACAATCGGAAGGAAATGGGGTCTTCAACCAAAGATGGCTCTCTGGCTGTACACAGCTGTTGTACGGCCAGATCTCATCTATATGGATCGCTGGTTTGGTGGCCTATATAACGCCACCAAACTCAGCAGGTTACAGCGATCAGCAGCAGCAGGCATTACAGGAGCTCTACGTTCTTTACCGAAGACCCGAGACCCTTAACATCATCTTGCACCTATTACCTCCTGACATATGTTGCGACGTCCAGTACAGTACGACTCAGAGAATATGGATGGTTTGTTTATGACAGGTACCTCAAGCCGCTTACGTACAGTACACACCACAAAATCCTTAACAATTTCTACGCCCTTTTCTAAAAATCAGTGTGGCGACAAAAAAATCTAAAATCGAACCTTTCGTTCTTGAGTTATGCCTAGAATCCCACATCTATCCCGATGAATATTTTTCTATGCTTTCTTAGGCTCGAAATTGCCTTAAACATATTTTTGTGACACCCTATTTTTTTCTGAGTAATAATGTATTTTTGTTTTTGGAAATACATTAATTTTTTATTAATTTATTTATTTTTATTTATTTTTATTATTTTTAAATTTTTTTTTAATTATTTTTTTTTTGGTTTTATGATTGAAATATTGGTCCCACCGTCTCCAATTCTGTCAGTAGAAAAAAGCACAACAACAACAACTCAGGGAAGAAACACAATCCGGCCTTTTGCAACAAAATATTTTTGGAATTATTATTCAGAGGGGTAAGGTTAATTTTTTTTTGTTTGGTTTATTTATATTTATTTCGTTTATTTGGCAAAAAATTAGAAAACAAAATTCTTGCTTATTATTATTATTATTAAATATATAATTTAATATTTTGTTTTGTTTAATATTTATCGTTATTTTTATATTTTTATGCATATTTTCATTCAACAAAACAACAAAACAAAACTTGAGTTTTTTTAAGTTTGTATAAAGTTAAAAAAAAAAAAAGTAAAAAAATAGTTGATACAAATGTTAAAAATTAAGAGAAATATAATTATTATGTCACATTAAAAAATATACGTCATATGTGAAAAGTCAAAAAGTTGTTTATTTTACAAAATAAATGTATGTATTATCATTTCAATATACATCGCATAACAATTCTTAACAACAAAACAAATTTAAAGAAATAAAAAAAAAATTAAAAACAGAAATTAAAACTAATAACGAAAATATGTATAGTGTAGTAGCTGTAGCTGACAGCCATTCCATGAGCGCAATCATAGGGGAAGTTTGGTACGAAATGTTATTTTGTCATTTGTAGGAGAGAGAAAACAGGCAAGACAGACATACAGAGAATGCTTCTCTCTTAAAAGCCCGGAGAAAGACAGAGAGAGAGAGAGAGAGAGAGAAAATGAAAAATTTCCCATTCGACTTTGACATTTGATGTCTTAACGCGCTAGACAGAGAATTATCCACTCTAATCTGTTTAGAAAGTGAAAGAGAAAGAGAGAGAGAGAGAGAGACAGAGACAGAGAGAGTTAGAGAGATAGAAAATTTTCATATGACATTGGCATCTGAAGATGACAATTGAGTCGTTATTTGTGTAATTCGCATGAGACAGCGACTTGTTCTCTCTCTGAGTTGACTGGAGAAAGATACAGAATGAGACAGAGGTACAGAGAGAGAGAGAGAGAGAGATAGTGGGAGAGATAACCAAATTAACAATGACATTGACATCTGAGGATGACAATTTAGTCGTTTTTTTAACAATTCGTGCACAAAAGAAAATTCTCTTTCACTCTTATACTACTATAGAGAGGGGGAGAGACAGAGAAAAAACCAAAACATTTAATTTGACATTGACATCTGACGATGACAGTTTGGGCGTTGTTTAAAAAAATTCGTGAATGAAAGAGAACTGTCCTCTCTTATCTGTCTAGAGAGTGAAACAGAGAGTTAGACATCTGAGGATGACAATTTAGTCACGGAATAGAATTGTTCTCTCTTATCTGTCTACAGGGATAGAGATAGATAAGAGATAGAAAAAGAGATATACCGAGGAAGAGAGAGAAAGAAAAAAGAAAATGTCATATGACAATAACATCTGACGATGTAAGTTGAGTCGTTTTTTGTGTAATTCACGTGAGACAGAGAATTGTTCTCTTTTTGAGTAGGCTGGAGAGAGAGAGAGATAGAGAGAGGTAGAGGAAGAGAGAGAGAGAAAGAAACAAATTAATTTTATATGACATTGACATCTGACGATGTCAGTTGAGTCAGTTTTTGTGTAATTCACGTGCCACAAAAAAATTGTTCTCATTTTGAATTTACTTGAGAGAGAAAGATAGGAGCAGAGATAAAGTAATTAACAATGACATTGTCATCTGAGGATGACAATTTAGGCGTTTTTTGTTAATAATTTGTGCACGCAAGAAAATTCTCTTTCTCTCTTATACAACTATAGAGAGAGGGAGAGACAGAGAAAAAACAAAAACAATTTCATTTTACATTGATATCTGATGATGACAACTTAGCCGTTGTTTAAAAAAATTCGTGCAAGAAAGGAAATTCCTCTCTCTCTTATCTGATATAAGAGAAAAGAGAGAGATAAGAAATACAGAGAGTAAAACACAAAGACATTTCATTTGACATTTGACAATGTCAACTTAGGCGTTTTTTAATGATTCATGCAGAAAAGGGAATTGTTCTCTCTTATCTAGCAAGACAGAGAAAGAGAGAGAGAGAGAGAGTGATCGAGAAAAAAACCAAAATAATTTTCGTTTGACATTTGACGATGACAATTTTGAAGTTTCTTGTGTACATCACATCACGTTTCTCTTATCTGTCTAGAGATATAGAGCGATAAAGAGATACTTTGAGACAGTCAGAGAAACAAAGAGTGAAAAATAAAGAAATTTCATTTGCATTTACATCTGAGGATGACAATTTGACGTTTTTTTAAATAATTCGTGCAAGAGACAGAATTGCTCCCTCTTATCTGAATAGAGAGAGAAAGGGATACAGAGAGGCAGATAGAGATAAAGAGAGACAGATAGAGAGCGAGAGAGAAAAAGAGAATAATCATAAAAAATTACATTAAGCTTTAAAATCTGACGATGACAATTTAGTCGTTTTTTTCGTAATTCCTCCTTTGCTCTTATCTGTCGAGAGAGAGAAAGAGAGTGATAGATAACAAAACGAAAAATATTTTTTAATTGACATTGACATTTGCCGTTGACAATTTATAAGTATCTTGTGTAAATCACGCGAGGCGGCGAAGCGTTCTCTCTTAAGTGTCTAGAAAGAGCGAGAGTGTGAGAGAAAGAAAAAAACCAAAAACATTTATGACAAATAAGGCGCGAGCAAATTTAAAAGCTTATTGAACTGGCCTTCTCGCAAGCATCCAAAACACTTGCTGGTTTTTTGTGGTCAACAAATGTCAATGTCAAATTTATTTTTTCTCGTAATACGTGTAATACGTATACGTCACATCACACACTTGTGTACAACTTTCCCCTGAATTAACCCCATCATGGAATGATTGCATATTGATAGCTTGACAGATTGATAGTTGAACATAACAAGAAGTACAGTGAGAGAGATTAATTGAAATTGATAGAGAGAGAGAGAGAGAGAAAGAGATATTCAATATTTCGAGTGGTGTTACAATGGTTAATTGTTCGCTTTCTGCCTTACATGTTTAATATTTATATACAAAAGCATTACATACATACATAAGTTAGATAAATGATTTTCTCATATTTAATATAAATATAATATATATATCTGTATATATATATATATATATATATATATTTATATATTATTTAACAATAAGAAATTAAGAAATTAATAATAAGTTTTTATATTCCGTCAAAGACCAGAGAGAGAGAGGCACACACAAAACAAAGTGAGAGAGAGAGAGATGTTAGTGTACAGCGTACGAAATGTACGCCCCACACATGAATAAAAGACCGACGATAGAAGAGGCAGCGGCAGTGCCACGCCCACATACACATCCCCACACACACACACACACACACTATATTTTACTAAATAGATAAAATAAAAAAGAAATTAAAAAGAAAATACAAAATTAATAAAAATAATTACATTTTTTACAAACGTCATGTCTCGTAATCGTTCTCGTTACAGAAATGTCAGACGTCACATCGATTCATAATTATAAAATAAAAATGTCAAATTCTCAATTCACATACAAGGTCAACTGTCAGTTGCCAGTGAATTTTAGTAAAATAACTTTTTTTGACATTTCTACGTCAAATTTGAAATAAATAAAAAAAATTTGACATTTCTGTGGTTGGTTTTTTTTTAGTGATTTAGAAATTGGATACGATTTTGTTTTAAGGAATTGACAATTACAAGAAACTCCATTAGATTTTGAAATTTTTCTCAAAAAACACCCTTTTGATAAATGTCAGATAGACTTGAATTTCAGATAGGTACATATTAGAGTTAAATATTTTTGAGAAGAGCAAGAAATGGCTAATTCAACTTATGGCTAATTAAAACTTTGGTTAGCTTATTCCATCAAAAGTAATTGAGGTTAAGAGTTGATTGGAGTTTTTCTCAAAAGACAGCCATTCGAAAAACCTCAGATAGACTTAAATTGAAGATAGGGACGTATAACAGTTATATATTTTTGAAAAGAGCAAGAAATGGTTAATTCAACTTATTGCCAAATATACATTTTGTTGACTAATTCCATCATAAGTTATTGAGGTAAAGAGCTGATTCGAATTGCTCTCAAAAAAACGGCCCTTTAATAAATCTCAGATAGACTTAAATTGAAGATAGGTACATATAACAGTTATATATTTTTGAAAAGAGCAAAAAAGGATTAATCCAACTTATGGCTAAACCAAACTTTGGTTGGCTTATTCCATCAAAAGTTATTAAGGTTAAGAGTTGATTGGAATTTTTCGCAAAAACCGGCCCTTTGATAAATTTGAATTTAAGGTAGGTATATATAACAGTTATTGTACAGGGTGCTTAACTATTAGTGATATATACTTAACGGCGTTTGATTCGTGGTTAAATTCGTAGAGAAAAGTTTTTTCGCATGAGGATAATGAAAATAATATCAGCATTCAACCAATTGACTTTTAAGAGCATTGAAAGGGTTAAAGGGCGGCGGCCCAGAACAAACCGAAGAAGGTTCTTGTTGCAATTCCAAAATTGATTCATGAGCGCGCAAAATTGTATTCACTTTCATCTGGCAACATCGATGTCAATAAAAATGTCCCTAAACGTCAGAACTGTCAACTGTCAAACCAAAAAAAAAAAAAAACTTACCGCAAACAATTCAAGTTGACTTCTCAGGCAGAGTAGTTTTATAGTGGAGTGAGTGGAGTGCGACTGAAGCTCTCTAATCGTTCCATAACTGCATTTGTGGTGGTTGGTCGTGTTGCGTCATGAGTGGTTATTGTATTGGTATTGGTAGTAGTTGTTGGATAATATTGGAAACTTCCAGCAGTGAATTCACGAAGGGAAATTATGAAGGATAATTTTTATTTACAGTAAAAATGGGGTTAATATAAAGGCGACAGAGCGTGTTGTGTCGTTGTGTGGGGTGTGTAGAGTGTTGCCATATTCATAGCCCACTTTTGTCAAATGTCTCAGACGATAACGTCAACTGTCTCTGTCTGTCTCTCAATCTCTGTTTGCTTTATAGCTCGGCATCTGAGTATTTTGTTGGTAGTTGTGTTGGCGATCAAACGGAAACGAAAGATGTCATCATTGATGATGTCAGTGTTGGCGTTGACATTTCTGCTGCTGCTGCTGCTGCATCGTTTGCTGCTGTCAGTTCAAAAGAGAGTGACGCTTCTGTATTCGGTTCGGTTATTGTTTCGGTTTCTGTCAAAAGTCTAGCACTGGTTCGCGTCAGAGTGTGGACGATCGTTTGGATTTTGTCCCGTACCAACGTCGATGACTGTATCTGATGTTGATTGTCGTGAACGCGATCAACTATATAGGTGTAGGTTCGTTGGCGTGTTGTTGTCTCAGTTGAATGGGTGGTTTGCGTCTCGATTATGGTGCGAGTGCGTACGAGTGTGTGTATAAGAATGGTTTGCGTCGTCGGTGTTATTGTCGGCGATGATGCGAGAAGTTGATGGTGGATGCGACTCTGTCGTCGGCGTCCACACGATGATCGTTTGTTGTTGCATTTTTTCTTTCTTTTATTGGATGGCCGCTTTGTCGTGGTGTTGTTGTTAAGTAATTTTGTTGTGGCTGGTGTCGCTGCTATCTCAGGTGCAAGAGAAGCGCGAGTAATTTTTGTTGGTGTCGCTGCTATCTCAGGTGTGAGAGAAGCGCGAGTAATTTTGGTTGGTGTCGCTGCTATCTCAGGTGCAGGAGAAGCGCGAGTAATTTTGGTTGATGTCGCTGCTATATCAGTTGCAAGAGAAGCGGATGTAATTTTCGTTGGTGTCACTGCTATATCAGTTGCAAGAGAAGCGGATGTAATTTTGGTTGGTGTCACTGCTATATCAGTTGCAAGAAAAGCGGTGGTCATTTTGGTTGGTGTCACTGCTAACTCAGTTGCAAGAGGAGGCAGGGTGGTTATTTTTGATTTTTTCCCATTATATGGTGATGTTAACGTTGTCGTTGTTGAGGTTGTCTCTGTTGTTGGGGTGTCTATTGTTGCTGTTGTTGTTTCCATATTAGGTGGCGGTAATGGCGCTGCGGTACTAATTCTCTGTTCTTCTTCTTCTTTTTCATTCACTTCTCCTGCAGCCACTGATGCTCCTGCTGCTGTTTCCTGCAGTAATTTCGGTTTACGTCGCTTTATTATGATTCGCCTGCGTTTAGACGGCGTTGTTGGTGTTGTTGTAAGTATCGATGTAGCAGGAATGTAGGGTGTTGCACCGTCTGCTTGCTGCTGGTGTTGCTGCAGTGGTGGTCTGGCGCGTCGAATAAGCAGTTTTTTGACTTTCCTCTGACGAGGAGGCGCTATGGAAACGGCAGGGCCGGGGGAATCCTGCATCTCCTCACTGCCGTTTGTTGCCATGCGACGACTCCTCCTCATGCTTCTCCTCCTCCTCCTCATCCTATGAATAGCATCTGATTTCTCTATATCTACGGCAGTACGTTTGATTCTTATGTATCTATGATTAAAGCTAAAGTTTTGTTCATCATCGGAAGTGTCAGTAGCAGCACCGTCATCTTCATTGTCTTCATCTTCTGTCCGGCTGAATTTTGAGCATGAAATTGTCGTTTGTGGGTTCGATTGTGTTGTTGGTGGTAGTTTTTTAAAATTTGAAGAATCCAAGACAATATCGATATCCCCAGCGGCACGGTGAGCACCGGTTTTTAAGTTGCGGACAAGCGGAAGGTGACTGTTGGTGTTACTGGGCGTGGTGGTGGCGGCTCTACTGCTGCTGCTGCTTGACAGGTTCTTGACCATTGACATGAGCGGGGACAACTCAGCAAGGTCATTTAGACTAAAAAATATTCATCCAACTTTAACTTTAACTTTTGTTGTCCAAGTGCGGGACCGGCGCTTGAACTGGCGCTTGCGGCACCGGCGGCGGCGATGACATTTGTCGTTGTTGTTTTACTTTTGGCCAGTTGCTCATACTGTGCCGACGTTTTGGCATACCAAAGACTCACATCGCCAACAATGCTCTCCAGGGATTGTGTCTCGATTGTTCCGTCGTTGGCGTAGTCCTCGTTTACGGGCGGGATGAGATGATTTTGACTAGAGGTTATGTCATTTGTTGCCGGCAAGATCAGATATTCCCGGATTTCGCTGCCATCTTGGTCGTAGATATCCTCAAAAGCAGTCGCCGCCGAAGCGTGGACTACCGAGTCTGGCCGACGATCGATGGCTTGACGCTTGTGCAGCGATGAGTCGAAACCAACTGGCACGGTCGAGAGGACGGTACTGAATTCGCCTGGTCGCCGCCCAGAAACATAGAGCGTTATTACGCTCGATTCTTGAGCGGCAGGGGGAGCGGCCGCGCCATTACCATCCTCGTAGTGGTGATGATCACTGTCTCCCCTACCAGATTTGTTGTGCTTGTTGTGATGCTTCCCGGATTTTTTCTTTCGGCGGCCTCCACCTGAGCTGTTGCTGTTGCTCTTTTGATGGCGCCCCTGACTCTCATCCAGTATCGGCGGCTGCGGGGATTCGATAATGCCAGCTGACGGCTGCTGCTGCGGCTGCTGATAGTCATTGGCGACACGAATGTTGTTTGTGTCCAGCTCTTGCAGATTGTCAGGCAAAAGCAATTGAGGTGCAATCGATTGCTGAATTCCGATGGCCAATGGCAGCTGCGGCTGGATCAACTGCTGCTGCTGTTGTTGCTGCTGTTGTTGTTGCAGTTGCTGTTGCTGTTGTTGCAGCAACAATGGCAACAGCAGGCTATTCACTTGCTGTTGATTGCTCAGCTGCTGTGTGGGCGTCATAACTATCGTGTCGGTGATAAACTCCGTTGCGGTAATCACATCCGAGCTGGTGTCATAGATTGTGGTGAGGATTTCCTTGCCATGGAATGTAAGCGGAATGACAGTCGACATGCCATTGTAGACGGTCGTCACATAGGTGGATGTGTGCGTTCTATACTCGGTGACTGGCGTTGCTGGACCTTGTTGCTGCTGCTGCTGTTGCTGCAAATTTGGTTGCTGCGTGACACCACCAAGAGCTCCCAGCAGTGGATTGATATTTTGCTGCTGCAGGCCAATATTGCCGAGCAACAATTGCGACAACAAAATGTTGGCCAATGGAGCGTTCGCGGCTATCTGTGGCTGCACTGTCGAGATGACATTCTCAACAGCGTACACCGTCGATGGGATAACATGCGAGAAGGATGTCTTCCGGCCGCGAATCGTTGTCGGTGTAAAGATGATGCTCGTTGTGGCCGTCTCCAGCAGGATGTATTGGGTGATTTCGGTGGCGCCATTAAAATTCACCGAGGTATCCTCACGTGTCAGTGCAGTGGTCGTTTGTCCGTTGGGGCCGACAATGCCAGTATACTGATTTGGACTCAGCACCTCGGTGCTGGTCTTTGTCGTGACGATGTTTTTGTATTCGGTGACCTTGCCGTTCACCACTGGAATTGTGATCTCGGCGGGAGTTGTGTGCGTAACTGTAATGGTGCCATCAAAGACTGGTTCGACGGGTTCCACGGGGTTGTTGAAATCACTACGACTGCGTGCACGGGCAGCCGGTGCCCTGGTGCGACCACTTAGACTGGGAGGACCAGAGCGGCCTCGATTATTCGAATTGCTGCGTGCTGCCGCCGATTCGGTGACCACTGAGTTGGTGCCGCCGCCGCCGCCGCCGTATGTTTTGAGACGGGGAGCTTTCGGACGAGACGGGGCTGTCGAGGAGGGACGTCTCGAAGTACCAGCACCAGCACCGGAGTTTGCTGCTTGCACCTGAGATCGGCGGTAGCCTGAGGTGCCCCCACCTGGACGGGATGCTATTTTTGGCGGTGTTGCATCCTTATTCTCGCGAAGGGTAAACTGAGCTCGACCACCGGTCGGCTTGCTTGGGCGAATTGCGGCGCGATGATGTCCTCCAGTGTTGCCACTGCTTGAGGGAGTTGTCGTGTGGTGTGGTGTTGCTGTATGGTGGGCATTGTTCAGATTCTGGTTGCGCGCGTTGAAACGAGAAGCGGACCGAGATTTATGTGTTGTTGCTGTTGTTGTTGTTGTCTCTGTTTGTTCCGCTATCTGATCATTGCGCTCTTCGGCCAATGCCTTCGCGGTGGACGGACGACGGAAACGGTTCCGGAAATTGGCGCGTTGTTGAGCCGAAGTGTCGGCCGCTTCACGTTTGCTTCGCGAGCGTTTCGTCGATTGTGTCTTTGGCAATTTGAGCAGAGGATTTGTCTTCACATTCTTGTTATCACGACGCCTGCGGTTGACATCTTCTTCAGCCTCATCTTCACCACCAACACCAACACCACCACCACCAGCAGCGCCGTCCTCTTCGTCGTCATCGTATTCGGAGTCATCCGATTCGCCACCGCCATCATTAAGATCATCTGGATCCTGATCTTTGGTTGGTGACTTCTTCAATAGGTCCTCTTCGAGCTCCTGACTGACGGCGTTCTGTGGCTGGAAAAGGCCACGCGGTGGAAACAGGCTACTTTGTGGACGTGGCCTATTCTGGAAACTGGCAATCGCTGGCCTCTGGAATGATCGTGGACGTGGCCGCGCTGTAGTCGTTGTCGTGGTGGTTGTGGATGTCGCCTTGGCTCTTGGATTTAATGGATTTCTTCGAATAGAGACTGCACCAGCGGTGCCCGCCGATGAAGCCTTTTGACCAACCGCAGCCGCTTGGAAGCCATTTGGACGGTTTACTGGCGGCCGACGGAATCGTAGCAGTGGATTTTGATTGCGACGCAAATTTTCAGTGGTGTCATCAACTTCCACTTCACCACTACCACCCTCACCGCCTCCTGCGAGTGGTCCCTGCGTTGTTGAATTGTCCTCTTCGCCGCTCTCTGCTTGCGGAGATGGTGGCGTGGCCACTAACGATGTTGTGAATGAGCCGCTCTGCTGCTGTTCGAATGGTACTGCAGCGGTGGGCTTAATGCGAAGTCGCGAGTTACCCAAATAGGCACTGGATAAGCCGGATCGAAATTGCGACGATGAGCCACGCAATGTAGCACCACTGCGCCTTAAACTGGCTGGGCCACCGACGCTAGACCCCGCGCCGCCACCTACCCGTGATGACGACAAACGATTACGCGATGAGCCGGGTCCAAAACCAGCCGACGGTGCCACATTACCGCCACCAAATTGTCCGCTGCCAGATAGAGTGGAGGGCCCCTTGTTGGGTCGACTAAAACGTCGCGCTGAATTAGATCCAATGCCGACTCCGCCTCCGAATGCCGATGTCGAGAATCCAGAACCGGAGTTTTTGCGTGAGCTGCTGAAACGCCCTCGCGATCCAACGTCTGACTTTAGGGCCGGCGTCGCTGTTATTGTGGGCGTGAAATCACTACGCGTTATTATGGTCGGCGGGATGTTCTTGCGCTTGGGGGCAAACTGTGGCCGATTGCGTGACGCAAACGGCCTGATGACAGGCTTAAAAGTGCGTTTCTTTGTTTGAAATGACAATCGAGACTTGGAGCGACCATCGGATCCATCCTCGCCGCCATCCTCACCGTATCCTTCATCGTGGTCGTCGTCGTCATCGCCATCATCACTATGGACGATACCTTCATCATCATCGCCATTATCATTAATCGAACCTTCAACAGCCGGATGAGAATGCTGAGGAGTATTGGTGTTGAGCACCGGTCCGACTGTTTGTGTTTCCGTCGGAGAAATTGTACCTGCCACTCCTGCACCATCTGGAGTTTGCGTCTTCTCGATAAGGAAGCTGGAAGTGCTCTCTATAATTTGGGCGTAACGCTGGTCAATAACCGTACCGATAACCTTCGACTGATACAGTGTTGTTGTCCGATTGGCGATTCTTGTGCCTTCGATGAGGCGCACCAGGCCAGTCTTGTACTGACGCGTCGATGAGCTGCTGCTGTTGTCGGACTCGTCTGTTGGTATCGTCGTCGTTGTCGCCAGGAGCGCTTTTTTAACTTCATCGATGTGAATGCTTGAGCTACTGCTGACAATCTCTGTGCGAATTCCAAGACCATCACTACCCTGCAACGTTGTGGCGACCACTTGCGTTGTGAAAAAGAGCGTGCTGATGCCATCAGCATCAATGATCTTCTTGAAGTCGTATGATATGACATTGTGAGGAGGAGGCGTCGCAGCTGCGGCTGCAGTTGTCGAGATGTTTGCTGGAGAGTGGTCAGTGAGAGTCACATTTAAGACGTGCGGCGTGGCTATAACAACATTATCTGTTGCGGTTGTTGTTGTTGTAAGCGCGTCTCTCGGTGACGGCGTCACAACATTGGTAACAGTCTCAAAGCGACTGTCAGTGATGGTCTCATCGCCAGCGTACGACGTTGTGTAGTAAGTGTAGGTGGTGTAGTAAGTTGTCGGCTCCTCTACAGCGGTGGCAACGATGACTGTAGCTGCCGCCTCCTCCTGTACAATTGACGTTGACGTTTCTGGTGCACCTCTAAAGGCTGGGCCAGCCGCTGTAGTTGTAATTTCTTCTGGGATTTCCTTTGTTTGTTCTGTCGTCGTCGTCGTGGTTGTTGTTGTGGTTGTAGTTGTTGTTGCCGCATCTGCTGTCACAGCAACAACGTTCGTGGGTGTCACCACATTTGAGATGGTCTCCTCACGGCTTTGCGTTGTTATCTCACCATCCTTGGCCAACTTCGTCCAGTACGTGAATGTTGTAAAGTACGTGATCGGGAGTGTGGCCTCCTCCAGGTTGAGCGTTTTTGTCGGCTGTAGCGTCTCGGTGACGACATTTGTCACTGTCTCCAAACGGCTGACAACATTTGTCGCCTCGCCACTGTACATTGTCGTGTAATAAGTGAATGTTGTGAAGCTGGTCTGCAGCAGCAGCGTTGCCGACGGGATAATCTCTTCGGTGTTGCTCTCCGAGCTTATTTGGTCATCCAAGGGGGCAACCATTACGCCACCATTACCACCACCGCCTTCAATAATATGTTGATCACCATTTGAGCTGCTCGAGCGCACATCAGTGACCATTGTGACAGACGTTGTCGACGATGACGAAAAGCTTGAACTGGATTCAAGCTCTTTTCCGCCGAGGGTGACAGCCACTGAGACCGCACCGCCGCTGCCACTACGATTCATTGTACTATAGTTCAGTTGTTGTTGTCCAGCCAGTAAATCAGTTCTCTGGATGGCATCGTATGTGGTCGTCTTTGTTGGACGAATATCAAGCACCGCGTTGTCCTCGTCCGAAACTGTGTCGTCTACGATATTTAAATTTCTCGCCGAGGGATTGAGGATTTTCTGCGTTGGCGTTGTTCCGCTTCCAGTGGTGGTCACATGATTGGTGTATACCTCAGTGCGGGACATCACCTCGGTTTCGCCATCGGCAAAAATGGTCGTATAGTACGTGTACGTGGTGTAGTAGGTCTTGGCGATCTGACTATCATCGAGTTGACTGGTGACCTGGTGTAGCTGCTCGTTGTGCTCATCATCATCATCATCCATATTGTCATCACCATCATCATCATCATCCTTACGGAGAATTCCATCGATCTTTACCAGGTCAGATGGTGGCACAACGAATTTTGACATTGACGTTGACCGACCGCCACCAATAGAACCTTCTGCTGTGGCCGTTGGCCGGATTTTATGCTCCTGCTGCTGATCACCAGCACCATCACCGCCGGCAGACACAGTCGAGGTAATGACATTTGTTACCACCTCCTTGCGACTGGAGATGCTTGTCGTTGCGTCATGAAAGAACGTGGTGAGGTATGTGTATGTCGTGTAGAGCGTCTTGTAGATGAGATCGATCTCTTCGCCGGAATCGGAGTCGGAGTTGGCATCATCGTCATTGTCTTGATCGTCGTCATCGTCGTCATCGTCGTCGTCGTCAACGTTCTCATAAGCACCAGTTGTGTAAGCATCATTCGCATTCGCCTCTTCGGTTACCTCATAATTCTCCCTGACAATTGTCCGGGGAGTTGTCACAGTCGTTGCCGGTTGCTGCTGGTGTTGTTGCTCAAATGGTTTTTCAGTTTTTTGCGGACGTTCGATTACAGCGGCAGCCTGCGACGGCAGGATACAATAATGCTTGGTTGCCTGTTCGATATCGAAAGTCGGCATCACGCTGGTCTCTATCGATGTGGTCGTGCTCTTATCCGGGTGCTGCTCATCGGTGATGAAGAACGTTGTCAGATATGTCAACGTTTTGGGAATTTGCGTAAGGAACACCTGCGAGGTGCGAACGCATGTGGACTCATCAATTGGCTCGCCGGCTGAGATTTCCTTGACAACGAATGCTGCCGCTTCTCCATCTCCGCCATCGTCAGTCTCCTCCGCTGCGGGTGTTGCTGAAGTAGAAGTAGTAGTGGGCATTGGTATTGTTGTGGTTGAGTCTGTTGCAGGCCCGTCCTCTTCTGTTAACGATGGAACAGTGGCGGGTTTGACTTTTTTCGCAGCACCATCTACTGCTGTCGGACGATCAGTGGCGGGTTTGACTTTTTTCGCAGCACCATCTTCTGCATTCTGCTGAATGGCAGCATCATCGGCAGCTGGTTCAACAGTTGTCTCTATCTCCTGTGTAGTCAACGCAATTTCTTCCGTTGTCGTCGCTGCTGTGGTTGGTTGCTCTTCGGAGTCTGGCGTTGTTATGGTTGTCGTCGTCGTGACAACATCAACCGCCGATGGGGAAACAAAGTTAAGGAATGGATCGTCTTCAAAGAAGATTGTTGTAGCACCGCCCAGAATTTTCACATCTGGCTGTATTGGTTCCGGCGTAGTCGTAGTCGTTGTCGTAGTGGCGTTTTGCAATGGAGAAGCTTCATCATCAGGACTCCTATTAATTGCTGCTGTTGTAGCTTCTTCGATAAGATCATTTGTCGTTGTTGCTGGTAGTGGAGTCGGTTCTTGTTGTTGGTCCACTTCAACGGGTACTGTTGTTGTTGTTGCTGTTGTTGTTGTTGTTGTTGTTGTTGTTGCTATCGCCTTGCGAGCCGCTTCCGCGCTAGCCAGCGAAGCATAAATTTGCAAAATTTCCTCATCAGATGGCCGTGATAGCAGAACGGTCATTGAAGTTGGCGCATCCGGCTTCAGAAGCAGCGTGCTATGCGATGACGACTCGGTAGTGGTGGTGGCGACATCAACCACATCCACCATTGACGATTCCAAGTGGACAACATTCGACAGCGTTGTAGTCTCTTCCTCTTCTGCAGGTGATGTTGTTGATGTTGTTGTTGTTGATGTTGTTTCCTCCTCATCGTCCATGCGGGGACTTTCTGTTGTTGGTGTTGTGGGTTGCTGGTGCTGCTGTTCGAATTTCTCCTCCACCTTAACGGCGCGCATATCCTTTGGCATAATCTGCAATTCATTCTGCACCGTCGACAGCGTCTGAACGGCAGCAAAAGTCGGCTCAATAAGATCCTGTGTAATGGTGATGGCCACATTCGAGATTTGCGGAGCATCGTAAGCGCCCAACGTTGCTTCACCCTTGATCGATGTGACATGGCCAATGTTAACCGCTCCCGGCGAGGTGCTGGGCGAAAAAACGATAACACTGTCGCCGACAACAGTTGTAAAGTCGGCGAATCCATAATAGGTGATGGTTGCTAGCGAACGACTGTGCGACGCTTCAGCAGCTGCTGCTGGTGGTTTTCTATGACCGCCGCCACCCATAACCTGATGGTATAGCAGTTTCGGTGAGCGTACTGCGTCGGCGGGTGGGTGAGAGAAGTTGTCGGCAGCACTGTCGTATGATGAAGATGACGACCCCGACGACAACGACAATTCCTCCTCCCATGAGAATCCACTGGGCGCAAACACATTCTTCACCGTGTACGTTGGTAGGTCTCCAATGGGCAGCACCTTGTTAGCGGCGATTTTGCGGGCATCCTCCTTGTTGCCATTGCCACTGCGACTTACACTAAAGGACGACGACGATGACGAGGAGGAGGACGACGACTCATTAGTCCGATGCTTAGCTGGAAAGACAATTTGTTGTGATGCAGCCGCAACTGCAGGCACTGCTATTCCCACATAGTCGGTGTTGCCGACAAACGAATTTTTCTCGAGCAGCAAACGATCATCGATGTCCTGCCAATCGGGCCGATCGGCCACCAAATCGTTGTGGCTCTGCTGCAGCAGTGTGCTCGGTTGGATGCCGCCAAATGTAAGCGTCTCGCCGCCGACATAACTTGTGACAACCGATGGCTGCTGCTGCTGTTGTAGGCCATTCTCTTTCTCATACAAGACGCGGGAGCTTTTCTTCAGCAATTGTGCGTAAAGCCGCCCGTTTTCCAATGTTGTGCCGAGCACCTGAGTCGCGTACTCTGTGGTGACGCCCTCCTGGATGAAGGTACGTGCCGTCGATGTTAGAAGACCGATTTCCGGCCGGACATTGAGGAAGCGCCCTCGCTGATCAACGCGGCCATTTTCATTGTTCACCAAGAGAACTGTCGTTAGGTCTGCAGTGCAGGACGCACAAGGACGCACAAGTGTGTGTGTGTATGCGTGTGTGTGTGTGTATCAATGTACAGTACAGCACAAAAGTCAGTCATGAGGCGTAGTAGAGTGGTAGTAGAAGTATAACAGTGTGTAGTAATATTTACAGTAATGGTTTGGTTGTTGTGTTGGTAGAAGTAGTTAGAGTTGTAGTAGTAGTTGTGGTAGTAGTAGAAGTAGTAGTGGTAGTAGTTGTGGTAATAGTAGTAGTAGTTGTGGTAGTAGTAGAAGTAGTAGTAGTAGTAGAAGAACATTTACAGAAGAGTTGGCATTTTACAGAAATTCACAGCGAGATACCGAGACAGAGACAGAGAGAAAATGTGAGTAGCGAAAGGGGAAGAGAGAGAGAGAGAAAGAGAAAGAAAATAAAACAAAAATCTGGTAAGAAAAATATCGAATGACATATACATATACAAGTATACAGGAGAAAATATATAAATATACAAAAATTACAAAGCCTTTAAAAAAATTCGCGTCTCTTGTCGCTGCTAGTTTGTATACAAATCGGCGGAGAGATCAACGAATATCATATTTACAGTTAAGCGGATCCATTTTTGTACAACACAGCACAGAGCCGCTTTTCGAAATGTTAATTACCAAAATAAACAACGCTTATATGCTTACGATGAACAGACAGACAGACAGACAGACAGACATTCTCAAAGTACGTACCTTCTTCGCCAAATCGCAGGGCGGGCGTTGGTTCTACAATGTAGGGCTCATCTGGAATGACAAGACATTTGATTGATTCCGTTAGAAAGTTAGTCAAAAAATTTGCTAATATTTGATATAAATGTAATTAATAACATACAGAATAAAAAAACACCAAAAGTAACGAAGCGTGTAACGAAGATAGTCACAATACACATGGCTAGCATCGTCACATACCGCGTACGACAAAACTAATATATCTTAGTTTAACGTCACATAAACACGCCACCGAATGGCACAATCCGTAAGTATGCCCGCCTATATGGGATACGACTAACACCAAGCATCACCGGTTCAAATCCTCACTTGGGCATGATTTGGAAAGAAAAGGCCAAAAACTCTTTTTTTATTTTAAAGCTAAATAAAAGGTCAGACTAACAAGCGGCGGGTGGGAATTACCCAATCGAAACCAACAACAAACATAGAGAATTTACATAAGACGCCAACATTTTTCCTTTCACAGACGGGCATAATTCCCAACGGATTTTGCAAAAACAAACAAACAAACAAACAAACAAACAAACAAACAAACAAACAAACAAACAGACAGACAGACAGACAGACAGACAGACAGACAGACAGACAGACAGACAGACAGACAGACAGACAGACAGACAGACAGACAGACAGACAGACAGACAGACAGACAGACAGACAGACAGACAGACAGACAGACAGACAGACAGACAGACAGACAGACAGACAGACAGACAGACAAACAAACAAACAAACAAACAAACAAACAAACAAACAAACAAACAAACAAACAAACAAACAAACAAACAAACAAACAAACAAACAAACAAACAAACAAACAAACAAACAAACAAACAAACAAACAAACAAACAAACAAACAAACAAACAAACAAACAACTGTGTCTGGTCTAGAAAGCTTAGCTGTTGGCTTAGGTTCCACAGGTTCCAAGGTTCCAAGGTTCCAAGCGACTGTGGACAATGGAGGGCGCAATATTCGGCTCAAATGATTCATCGACTCATTTCCACACCTGATCGTTTTTGAAAATTCTCGAAGGCAGCCCTGCGTCATAGCACAGCTTCTTCTTTTTCTTCGTCTTCTTCTTTTCAATCCATCCTCTACTCTAAGGTCTAAGGGCGGTCTTAAGCTAATAGCTGTGTGCTGCATATGCCAGGGTTTTTGCGACAACTCAGTCGCGATTTGTTGTTGTAATTTGCAAAATTAAAAATGATACCAACGCACATACCATACAGATATGGAAAACGGTGAGTTGAACGGATTGCATTCAGCACGCCGCGCCGGCCGTTGAGTGTGTGTGTGGCGCATAAATAATTGCCAGCAACAACAACAACAGAAACAGCCACAACCGGCTTCAGCTCAGGTTATAAAAATACCAACAATACCACCAACAACACCACCAACAACAACAAGAACAAAAATTCTAAACTCTGAGACTTCAATCGATGTGAACGGCGAAGAAATTCCTTGAAAGCAACGGGTTTTCTATGCTAATCAGCCGTCCGTCCACACATTATAGCACCGGTCCAGTTAGTTACTAGTGGTATGTTTGGCAGGCCAGATCCGACGGTGGGTCGGTCGGTCGCTGCATTTAACTGAAATTTTCATAATTAATCCAGTGCAGTGTGTGTGTGTGTGTGAGAGTGTTGGTCTGTTCCGCCCCGCTCGAGGTCTCGTCGATAATAATTAAAACAATTCGAGACCGCTAGTCGCACACTCTGCACTCTGCTAATTGCTAAGCAATCTGGACGACAACAAAAAAAACCAGAAACCTCCATTTTAGGCAAATTGACTGCAAGCGGCTTACGCAGCGTTGTCGGCAGCTCAAGAAGTTTACCTTGATAAAAAGTGCACTAACACTGACTGCCTGACTATATGGCCTCAGTGTAGGACGGTCGAGCAATTAATTGTTGTTGTAGTTGTTGTTGCTGCAAGCTTAAGTCAGACGTAGACCCGTTGTTGCTGCTAGTTCTTTGAAATATTTACAAACGCCTTTTGTTTCTCTGTTGAATCAGCGTTGTGTTAAGGCTAGGGAGTACCGGATGCACTCAAGAAGCAACAGATATCGAATCACCTTTTCTGGAGTGCAGAAATGACAGAAAGAAACTTCATTGCGCTCACCAAAAGGGCTCTGGTAGTCCATCAACAATCAGCCTCTTATCATGGATTTTCTTCTGCTGACTGACTGGTAAGTTAATTCCTAACTTCGTGGTTTAAGAGAGCAGACCTTACCACTACAACTTAGCAAGACACTGCAATTTTTTTTAATGTATATGGTATAAGGTATAAGGTATAAGGTATAAGGTATAAGGTATAAGGTATAAGGTATAAGGTATAAGGTATAAGGTATAAGGTATAAGGTATAAGGTATAAGGTATAAGGTATAAGGTATAAGGTATAAGGTATAAGGTATAAGGTATAAGGTATAAGGTATAAGGTATAAGGTATAAGGTATAAGGTATAAGGTATAAGGTATAAGGTATAAGGTATAAGGTATAAGGTATAAGGTATAAGGTATAAGGTATAAGGTATAAGGTATAAGGTATAAGGTATAAGGTATAAGGTATAAGGTATAAGGTATAAGGTATAAGGTATAAGGTATAAGGTATAAGGTATAAGGTATAAGGTATAAGGTATAAGGTATAAGGTATAAGGTATAATGTACAATGTATAAGGTATAAGGTATAAGGTTTAGGGTTTAAGGTATAAGGTATAAGTTATAAGGTTTAAGAAATATGTTTTAGGGATTAAGGTAAAAATATAAGATTTAAAGTAAGAGGTTTAAGGCATAAGGTGTAAGGTTTAAGATATAAGGTTTAAGGTATAATTAAGAGTGGGCGCCGTGGCTCAGTGGATAAGAGCATGGACTTCTGAGCAGGGGGTTCGTGGTTCAAATCCCAGTAACACCAAAAGTGTTTTTCACGGTTCGGTTTACGGATGGGTGACACACGTTCCGAGAGTAATAACTTGTCACGGAATGCTTCTAAATTCGCCGTTCGGATCCGGCATTAAACTGTAGGTCCCCTCCATTTGTGTGCAAAAATAGACATGCTCAACACATATGGCTGCGAGAAGCAAGGCCTTGCACCGCAATGGTCTGTTGCGCCGAATATTAAAGTATAAGAAATATGGTTTGGGGATTAAGGTTAAAATATAAGGTTTAAGGTATAAGGTATTAAAGTTTAATATCTATGGTATAAGGTATAAGGATTAAGGTTTAAGATTTAAGGTTTAATGTATAAGGTATAAGGTTTAAGGTATAAGAAATATGGTTTAGGGATTAAGGTTAAAATATAAAGTTTAAGGTATAAGGTTTAAGGTATAAGGTATTACAGTTTAATGTATATGATATACGGTAAAGAATTAAGGTTTAAGGTATAAGGTATAAGAAATATGGTTTATTGATTAAGGTTTAAGGTATAGGGTTTAAGGTATAAGAAATATGGTTTAGGGATTAAGGTTAAGCTTATAAGATTTAAGCTTGCTTGCATTAGTGAAGACCTTGCCACTACGACTTAGCCAGACGCTGAAAAATTTTCCTAGTGGGTCACATTCCTTAACTAGTTTCTCGCTTTGTTGACGACTTTGATGTCACTGAAGCTTTAGTTATACGACATAACGCCTCCCTATAAGCCTTACTACGAAGCACATATCGCACATACATACATATACAATCCCGTTCACTTTTATCCCTAAGGTGTCGAGTTTCTAGTGATTTCCGCCTTTCTCTTCTCTTTAAAACCTCTCTCCAGCGGTGGCGTCTATCATTTGCCGCTTTGCTTTCTAGCTCTTCTATTTTGTAATCCTTTCAGTTGCTTCTGGGTCCTTCCTCTCTCTCTCACTTATTTCTTCCTAAGGTATTTCTTTCCAAATTGTTTTAACTTTCCATATTTCCCGTCCATCTATGTGTCCAAACCATTTGAGCTTTTTTTCTTCCACATATTGTCTTTTTAGCGGATTCCGCCATAAGCTAGGAAAAGGAACGAACGTCTTATTCTTTGGGACTCTTCACTTCACAAGCCATAAAAAGCCGGTATCTACTTTTCTTGAGATGGTCCTCCACTTGGAGGTACATCCACAGCTTACAGTAAATGGAGCAACAAGAGCAGTAGCGTAAGAGGTAGTCAGAGACACTCAGCCGTTAAGAACGATCGGCAGTTTGGATGATTGGATGGCGCACTTATCACTTGTCACTTGTCACGATCTTTTCTTCTTCTTCTTTGCAGGTGCTTGCAGACCGTTAGCTACCAATCGTGTTGGACAGAAATGTACTCGTAACCGAGTATGTGGGTCACCACACTCCATCTATTGATTTACTGTAATTGATTGACAGCACAAGGTGCAATGACACTCAATGAGACGGCCGGATCGATGAGAGGAGCGACCGCTCATGCGCCACTTACAGTATTCCAGATTAGTAAATCAACCGAATGGAATGCTACAGACGCGTCTGCACCGCACTCTGCTCCGTTGTCACAATTCCGGTCAATGCCTTACTTTAGAAGATGGTTGAGATGCGCACAATCACAGATACTCGTACAACGCCTTTGTCGTCAATTACTTTGGAATGAAATTGCCTACTTTTCAGGCTCCAGTGGCCTCTGCTTTTTGAGCAGGGGAAGGGGAACGGGGAATATCGACATGGACACAGAGAAGTCTCTTGATTTCGTGAGTCTGATTCTTTTCGATTCGTTTCTCTTTGGAAGTGGAGATGAGGTTAACTGTAAAATACCGATTAAGCTCCGATTTGTGATACCCCCAGGTTGTCTTCCAGCTAATCACAATTAAGCTGGTTATCAAATAAGCATTCTAACGACGTGAGCTCACGTGGATGACGTCATTGCTGCTCTGAACACTGATCCCACACGAGACACACGGAATTTTTGTCCCCCGCCACAGCTTTGTCATCAGTTGTCCTGGTGCACCTTGTGTATGGTCATCGTCAGCGTATCGATAACTCACTTGTGGAAGGTTCATTTAAAAACCAGTTAGTGCTCTGTTCTTACGAGTTCTTTATGTAGGTCATGTAAATGACCAATAACGCAATACAATATTTTATTATGGGATTTAATTGATCGAGTGATTGGGATTTTGATTTTGGGATTTTGTATTAGGGGTTGTTGCTAATTGGGTTTTTTTTTAAATTAGGATTTTTTATTGGGGGATTTTGCTAACTGGGATTTTGATTTTGGGATTGTGGTATCCGATCCATTTTTAGGGATTTATGCTAATTGAGATTTTTTAAATTGGGATATTGTTTTTGGATAGCGTACCCAGCTCAATTTTTTTTGCTGTGTATCATTGTAATTTGGGATTTTGTGTTTAGCGATTTTGTTAGTTGGGATTTTAATTTTCGGATAGCGTACCCAGCTCATATACTTTGTAATTTGGGATATTGGGATCTTGATTTTCGGATAATTTATTCAAGAAATCGATATTGCAATATGGGATTTTGTATATTGTGATTTTAATTATGGGATTTTGTAAATTGGGATTTTTATTTTTGGATAGCGTACCCAGCTCAATTTTTTTTCTGGGTATCTACATTTTAATTAAGGAAATTGTTAATGGGGATTTTGCTAATTGAGGTTTTCTAAATTGGGATCTTGATTTTCGGATAATTTATTCAAGGGATCGATATTGCAATATGGGATTTTGTATATTGTGATTTTGATTATGGGATTTTGTTAATTGGGATTTTTATTTTTGGATAGCGTACCCAGCTCAATTTTTTGCTGGGTATCTACATTGTAATTAAGGAAATTGTTAATGGGGATTTTGCTAATTGAGGCTTTTTAAATTGGGATCTTGATTTTCGGACAATTTATTCAAGGGATCGATATTGCAATATGGGATTTTGTAAATTGGGATTTTTAAATTGTGATATTGATTATGGGATTTTGTTAATTGGGATTTTTATTTTTGGATAGCGTACCCAGCTCAATTTTTTTTCTGGGTATCTACATTTTAATTAAGGAAATTGTTAATGGGGATTTTGCTAATTGAGGTTTTCTAAATTGGGATCTTGATTTTCGGATAATTTATTCAAGGGATCGATATTGTAATATGGGATTTTGTATATTGTGATTTTGATTATGGGATTTTGTATATTGGGATTTTTATTTTTGGATAGCATACCCAGCTCAATTTTTTTTCTGGGTATCTACATTGTAATTTAGGAAATTGTTAATGGGGATTTAGCTAATTGAGGTTTTCTAAATTGGGATCTTGATTTTCGGATAATTTATTCAAGGGATCGATATTGCAATATGGGATTTTGTATATTGTGATTTTAATTATGGGATTTTGTAAATTGGGATTTTTATTTTTGGATAGCGTACCCAGCTCAATTTTTTTTCTGGGTATCTACATTTTAATTAAGGAAATTGTTAATGGGGATTTTGCTAATTGAGGTTTTCTAAATTGGGATCTTGATTTTCGGATAATTTATTCAAGGGATCGATATTGCAATATGGGATTTTGTATATTGTGATTTTGATTATGGGATTTTGTTAATTGGGATTTTTATTTTTGGATAGCGTACCCAGCTCAATTTTTTGCTGGGTATCTACATTGTAATTAAGGAAATTGTTAATGGGGATTTTGCTAATTGAGGCTTTTTAAATTGGGATCTTGATTTTCGGACAATTTATTCAAGGGATCGATATTGCAATATGGGATTTTGTAAATTGGGATTTTTAAATTGTGATATTGATTATGGGATTTTGTTAATTGGGATTTTTATTTTTGGATAGCGTACCCAGCTCAATTTTTTTTCTGGGTATCTACATTTTAATTAAGGAAATTGTTAATGGGGATTTTGCTAATTGAGGTTTTCTAAATTGGGATCTTGATTTTCGGATAATTTATTCAAGGGATCGATATTGTAATATGGGATTTTGTATATTGTGATTTTGATTATGGGATTTTGTATATTGGGATTTTTATTTTTGGATAGCGTACCCAGCTCAATTTTTTTTCTGGGTATCTACATTTTAATTAAGGAAATTGTTAATGGGGATTTTGCTAATTGAGGTTTTCTAAATTGGGATCTTGATTTTCGGATAATTTATTCAAGGGATCGATATTGCAATATGGGATTTTGTATATTGTGATTTTGATTATGGGATTTTGTTAATTGGGATTTTTATTTTTGGATAGCGTACCCAGCTCAATTTTTTGCTGGGTATCTACATTGTAATTAAGGAAATTGTTAATGGGGATTTTGCTAATTGAGGTTTTCTAAATTGGGATCTTGATTTTCGGATAATTTATTCAAGGGATCGATATTGCAATATGGGATTTTGTAAATTGGGATTTTTATTTTTGGATAGCGTACCCAGCTCAACTTTTTTTCTGGGTATCTACATTTTAATTAAGGAAATTGTTAATGGGGATTTTGCTAATTGAGGTTTTCTAAATTGGGATCTCGATTTTCGGATAATTTATTCAAGGGATCGATATTGCAATATGGGATTTTGTATATTGTGATTTTGATTATGGGATTTTGTAAGTTGGGATTTTTATTTTTGGATATATGGTCATGATGTAGTTTGCATTGCAACCTTTTACTTTTCAGCATTTCATTTTGCAACATTTTTTGTACAACATTTTGCCATGAACTTTTTTACTAAGCAACGTTTTCCCGAGCAAGATTTCATCGATTAGCGATGTTTCTTACGTATTTGACAGGCTTACGAATCAAGCGAATGGGACGACATTTTGTGTATCGTATACACTTCTCTCACGAGCAGGTGCTTCTGCTGTTTTTTTTTTTCACTCGATCGCTTAAGTTACATGCTGCACGGCCCAAGCTTCTTTGTACTTAGAAGGGACTAACCATAGGCCGATGAATTAAACCTTTTGCCAATCTATCGGTGGTCACTGCGACGATTTTTTGATCGCACTACCACATTCGGAGATTGGCTGAGATGATTTTTCAAAATTCCCTTTCACCGCGCCCAACAAAAAACAAAACCAGAGTGCAAAATTGAAATCCCATTCCACAGCAAGGAAGGGCATCCGCTTGACTTCATTGCCCCGAACACGAAACTATTAAAAATCTACAACAACAACAACAACAACAACAAACTGTTAATTAGTTTTCACTTTTCGGCAAGCTGCTATGTCATTCACTCACTGATCACTTAATTCTCGGCTTAATTTGAAAGTAAAAGGTGTGACTTTGTTGGGATTTGTAATAAAAAAAAAGAATTGAAACTCTGCTGCCTCTGAGCCTCACTTTCAATGTTGGCTGCTGGACAGCCTTGAAGAGCAACTTTTTGGGTTTTTTTTTTTTTTGGAGACGTCGACGACGTCTTAATTTGATTGCGGCCAACTCGCGTTTAATGTTTTATTTACGACTTCACAAGCATTATTAGTGCAATAGAGCAGCATAGTAACAGCAACAAGAACACAGCTCACTGTTGTACTGCGCAGAACAGTCTTTTGCTAAACGGCGATGCGAAGCGCACGCTCCCAGCAGCAAACAGATCACCGCTGCGCTTGTGACCAATTGCGGAATTACGACGAAGAAACCGAGATGAATGCCGGTGCCATACCACCACGTGTCTATGTGTATGTGTGTGTAGTTTTTTCCCCCTGAATCTCCACATCAACCACACAAATGGCTAAAAAGCTGAAAAAGACGAAGAAAAAAGGAACAACAGCAACAGAACGGCGCGAAGACGACGACCGCTTGACCTAAAAATGCAAATACGGAAATGAGCAGGAACGACGAAGAGAAAACGACGTGCAACGGGAAAGATGATGGAATCGCTTACTGATGATGGTGACCAATGTACGGCGCTTCATTCACCTAAGAATGATGAACAACCATTATTCAAGTATTTCATTTATTGAAGCATGCGGGAAGCAGAGAGTATGTGCTGGGAAGGATGAATGCAGACAAACTAAGAGACTACCAACAAATGGACGCGGAGGAATTAGACAAGACAAGCATCAGACAGACAGAACAGAGCGATTCAAAGAATCAAAGAATCAAAGAATCGAAGAAGCAAAGAATCAAAGAATCAAAGAATCAAAGAATCATAGAATCATAGAATCAAAGAATCAAAGAATCAAAGAATCAAAGAATCAAAGAATCAAAGAATCAAAGAATCAAAGAATCAAAGAATCAAAGAATCAAAGAATCAAAGAATCAAAGAATCAAAGAATCAAAGAATCAAAGAATCAAGGAATCAAAGAATCAAAGAATCAAAGAATCAAAGAATCGAAGAGGCCAGGACACCGGTTCTAGAGCCAAATATGATGATGATGATATGATAATAATAATATTTGGCGCGACAGACCATTGCGGTCCAAGGCCTAACTTCTCGCGACCATTTGTGCTGCACATGTTAATTTTTGGACACAAATGCAAGGGACCTACAATTTTAAGGCCGGATCCGAACGGCGAATTGAGAAGCTTTCCGTGACAAGGTATTAATTACTCTCGGAACGATTGTCACCCATTCGCGAGAGGTGGGACACCGTGAAAAATACTTTTTTGGTGTTGCTGGGATTCGAACCTGAACCTCCTGCGCAGCAGCCATGTCCACTACCACTGAGCCACGGCGCCCACATATGATGATATGATGCCTGCGTTCAAATTCACGCTATATCACGCCTTCATGGCACAACTATACTGCACTATATCACGCCACATCATGTCACGCTAAATTACGTAACATCACGCTAAACATCTCGCAAAATCACACCAACTTCTTGAAGCTATGTGCAGAATTACGCGTTGCCTTAGGCAGTACTATATTAGGACACAGACTAAGGTAAGTTTTGGACTTTGTCATAAAATCATAGTCGATGGTTGATGGATTCTTGCTGAACCCAGGTTATGGCCATCTTTCCAACATAAAAACCCCTCAGTCTGACGAGACAATCTATAGACACGGAAATAAATATTCACATCTCAGCATAATATCACATCTTGATTGCTTTTCACATAAAAAGAAGAAGAAAAAAAAAACGGTGTCGATTAATGCAACCATCTGGAGGACACTGTTTTTTGATTTTGTCGTGACCATCATCAACATCAGCACAGCTTGCGAGATGAATATTTTTAACTGGAAAATAAATTAATGCACCATTGCACACACACACACACACACTACGATTTCTTGCACACGCTTGCCGCTTCTTTTTGCTTTCCAACGTTTCTGCGGCTGCGTTTGCCGTTGTTGTCGTAGGTCTTATTTTTTTTTTGGTTGTATGCATCGGGGTTAAAAATTTGAATCGGCATTGAATTTATGCATCGGGGTTAAAGGTTTTAGAGAAGAAGAAAAAAAAACCACAACAATAACAACAACAAATCATCTTTTCAAAGCGAAACAAAAGATTGGCGCTTTTGAAATAATTGGCTATGAGGCCTTGTGTCTGTTTTTTGTATCTTTTTTCTGGTGCGAAGGTTTTAAACGACGGAACGATTCATAGCAGCAACAACAACACAAAGAACTGCAACAACACTAGTACATTAGCTATAATTTTGGTAGAAATTTGGTATGGATGCTTTTTAACCCAAAGTTCCTTCACTCCGAAAGTTCTTACCGGTCGACAAAGAATGGTATGCTCAGAATGAGGAGTTTGGACCCTGCTGGACATCTACAAAGATGATTTTTTCTCATGTACCTCCGTACAGAAGTTCTCACAGTAGTTTGTATCTGGAATACCCAGTTTAGCAGCATTGCTACACTCACTATATTTTTGAGAACTTGAGATCAACTCGGTTGTTCTCTTTTTATGGTTCGATGGTCAAATTACTCCACCTGCCCCCAGTACTCAATTGCTGAGTTCCCCACCTTAGTTGTAGTCACCTCTGTGATTCTGACTCTGACGAAAGATGAAAGATGAAAGATGAAAGATGAAAGATGAAAGATGAAAGATGAAAGATGAAAGATGAAAGATAAAAGATGAAAGATGAAAGATGAAAGATGAAAGATGAAAGATGAAAGATGAAATATGAGCGATGAAAGATGAAAGATGAAAGATGAAAGATGAAAGATGAAAGATGAAAGATGAAAGATGAAAGATGAAAGATAAAAGATAAAAGATAAAAGATAAAAGATAAAAGATAAAAGATAAAAGATAAAAGATAAAAGATAAAAGATAAAAGATAAAAGATAAAAGATAAAAGATAAAAGATAAAAGATAAAAGATAAAAGATAAAAGATAAAAGATAAAAGATAAAAGATAAAAGATAAAAGATGAAAGATGAAAGATGAAAGATGAAAGATGAAATATGAGCGATGAAAGATGAAAGATGAAAGATGAAAGATGAAAGATGAAAGATGAAAGATGAAAGATAAAAGATAAAAGATAAAAGATAAAAGATAAAAGATAAAAGATAAAAGATAAAAGATAAAAGATAAAAGATAAAAGATAAAAGATAAAAGATAAAAGATAAAAGATAAAAGATAAAAGATAAAAGATAAAAGATAAAAGATAAAAGATAAAAGATAAAAGATAAAAGATAAAAGATAAAAGATAAAAGATAAAAGATAAAAGATAAAAGATAAAAGATAAAAGATAAAAGATAAAAGATAAAAGATAAAAGATAAAAGATAAAAGATGAAAGATGAAATATGAGCGATGAAAGATAAAAGATAAAAGATAAAAGATAAAAGATGAAAGATGAAAGATGAAAGATGAAAGATGAAAGATGAAAGATGAAAGATGAAAGATGAAAGATGAAAGATGAAAGATGAAAGATGAAAGATGAAAGATGAAAGATGAAAGATGAAAGATGAAAGATGAAAGATGAAATATAAAAGATGAACGATGAAAGACAAAAGAGAAAGACTAGATTCCGAGATATTTAACGCGGTGGAGGTAAGTGCAAGTCTTTGACCATTGAGAATTGGAACAGGACAAACGTCAGCATTTAACCGATTCGGCGATAGGCGGAACTTAGTTATCCGCCCATTTATCATTAATTGGATTTCCATTGCACGTTGGCCTTTTTTAAAGAAAGTGTAGTCCAAGCCTTCTTGATGGAGGTCTCTTTAACCTTCCCGATCATCTTAGTGTTACCGCTGGTTGTCCTTTCGGTGAGTCTACGCTGCCCAGATGCTTGTTATAAAACTATGAGTCCCACGGTATTCAGTTAAGTCACACCTAGTTTGATGTTGTCGTCGTCAAGTCTATTCAGTATTGCCCTGCACTCCTTCACCTCCTCCATTGTTAAAAACCTCGTTAATGGACTTAGGACTTCTTAGACCTTCCGTCTTCCTAACCACTGTAGCGTTTTCCGGGCAGAAATTACAGCGAAGCCCTGTCTTGGCTGAAGAGAAACGTCATATCCGCTAAGGATACCCATGTATACGCGCAAGAAAATATTGGGCTTTTAATCCCACTGTGCCCGGGACATAAGTTCCAAAAAGAAGTCAAATCGAATATGAACATCGAATATGCCCCGATCGGTTGGGACATAAGTTCCTAATTCGATTTGGGACTTATGTCCCATTTAAAGTGGGTCATAAGTCATAAAAGCAAAAATTGCGCCCTCCATATATTCGCGGATAGCCAAGCTGCACTGAAATTCCTAGAATCAGTCTCTAAAAATTCAACCCTAGCCCTTAACTGTCGATCCACCGGGGTGCTGTGTGCTCAGAGACATTCCGGGTAACTGTATGACTGAAGGAAGCAGACTACCATTTTTACCTGAATATGGTTCTATAGGCATACCGGTTGCTACATGGTAAGGCGGGATGCTAATGAAAAAACTAACTGTGGTACAACTTGCATAGCGACAAAATAGATCTGGCCCAAGCTGGATCCGAAACGCTCCAAGTGTTTGATCTCTCAAGAAATATCGCACATCAGTGCTATTGGAGGTGTCATCACTAGCAAGACTTGGAGTCTTCTCGATTGATTTCTGCAGAAGCTGCATGGATGAGTAGGAGGAGGAGACCATTAACCATATTCTTTGTACTTGTCCAGCCCTTTGCCAGAAATGAAAACTCCATATGGGAGCTGTCCCAATGATGATCTAATCAACCTGGACATTAGCAGTCTTCTACGCATCATACGAAGCTCGAATTGGTTCATCGAGTAGGTGGAACATTTTCTACCGTGGATCATTGCTGGTCTAAGGGTGTCGGTTTTCCACTGACAGCCACCTTAACCTAACCTATCCTAACCTAACCCGATCTTTAAGATTTAATTTTCTTTTTCTTTCATGGAAGATCATTAGTGGCTTTGTAGCTAGAAGCGTTTAAGAGTTACAGCCCTCCTACGTCTACAGCTGTTGCTTCTATAATACGTCTCCACAAAAAATACCACAAAATGGTTCTGGCCCTAATCTGCTGGCCTGCTGCTCGTGAGCTCATCTGCTGCTCACGCTACTTTCTTATCAAATGTCCAAAACAAATGTCCATAACCCTAACGACACAACGACAAAACGCTGAACACCTTTCCTTTTCCACGTTTTTGTTGTTGTTGTTGTTTTTTATTGCCACACGAACTCACGAATTGACGGTTTACGATTTCACTTGGAATGTTAAATGGCCATCCATTTATTCACAATCACCACAGTACACAGCGATCGAGTTCAAAAGAAAGTGAAAGACCATAACCATCAAGACGACCATCAGCAGGAGGGCACTAGAGAAACCTTCACACAGTCAGTTAGTCTGTCGGTCTGTCTGTCTGTCTGTCCGCGTGCGCGAGAGTACTTTGGCGCGCTAAGCCTGCACTCACCTGTGTGGGAAAGAATCCAAAAAATCCGGAAAAGGGAGCAAGTATAGAAGAAGACCAAAGCGAATGAGGGAAGATGTAAGACACAAACAATGTTCGTGTCTTTAAGTAAAGGTCAAAGCAAGAGCGTGCACACACACACACACACACACACACACACACACACACAGATACATTCATTGCATGCAGTAGATTTGCGGTTGGTTTCGTTCGTTGCGCCTCAACTTTTCCTCTTTAAGGTTTTTTTTTTATTGTTTTTTTGTTGTTGTTGTTGTACACCAACAACAACAGCATCAAATGAACACAAACCAAATGCCAGAGGCTAGCTATACCCCGTCGCCTTATTTCACTGTTGATGTTGAACCTAAGACTTACTTTCTATTAGCTGCATGGATGCATGGAAAGCTATCGTTGTCGGTCAACTGTTCAGCTGGGTGTGTGTATTGCAGTGCAGTGCGACGCGTGCATTACATTTGTAACGGAGAGGAAATAAAAATTGAAACACTGAGTCGAACTGAATGGACGGACTCTTATAGCGGGATATTCTCGGCTTGTGATGTGGGGTGTGGGGTGCAATTCGGTGCACGAGACCCACAACCGTAAGGGGATAGCCGCTGCACAATCGATTTCTCCGGATTCGGAATATTTTGTCTATCAATCTGTATCTTTGTATCTGCACTTGTAGATACAGAATCTATCGCTACATATTCAAGTATCTGTATCAATAGCTGCATTTCTATCCGATCTGTGAATGCAAAATCTATCTTTATAATATTCAATTCAATATTCAATTCAATTGTAGATACAGAATCTATCTTTATAAATCCAAGAATCTTTATCTATAACTGCATTTGTATCTGCAAATTCGAAATCAATCTTTATATATTCAAGTATCTGTATCTGTGTATTAAGATACTAATTTGTATCTGCATTTATATCTACAATTGCAGAAACAGAATCTATCTTTATAATATTCAAGTATCTTTAGCTGTGTATTAAGATAATAATTTGTATATCCACAATTGTAGATACAGAATCTATCTTTATATATCCAAGTATCTTTATCTATAACTGCATTTGTCTCTGCAAATTCGAAATCAATCTTTATATATTCAAGTATCTGCATTTATATATACAATTGTAGATACAGAATCTATCTTTATATATACAAATATCTGTGTCTGTGTCTGTGTCTGGGGTGCATTTCTATCTGATCTGTAATTTCGAAATCAATCTTTATATATTCAAGTATCTGTATCTGTGTATTAAGATACTAATTTGTATCTGCATTTATATCTACAATTGTACAAATAGAATCTATCTTTATATATCTAAGTATCTGTATCTATAGCTGCATTTCTATCTGATCTGTAAATTCAAAAACAATCTTTATATATTCAAGTATCTGTATCTGTGCATTAAAAAAATAATTTGCATCTGCATTTATGTCTACAATTGTAGCTACATAATCTATTTCTATATATCGAAGTATCTGTATCTATATTTGTATTTGTATGTTATCTGTAAATTCGAAATCTCTCTTTATATATTCAAGTATCTGTATCTGTGTATTAAGATACTAATTTGTATCTGCATTTATATCTACAATTGTAGATACAAAATCTATCTTTTTATATCCAAGTATCGGTATCTATAGCTGCATTTCTATCTGATCTACCCTTGCGTCGAACTTGAAGAGTTGTAGGGGCTAAGTAAGGTCAAAGATTCTTGAGAGTTTTCTCTAGATGGGCTCTGAAACCTAAGGTCATCGCTCTCTCTCCTCCCTCCCATATTCCCCCTCCACCCTTTTTACATCACCCACCTACAAAAGTAACTTACCTCCTAAGTTGTAATGTAAATATTGTTTCTGCATTCACTGGAAAATTAAAGCAGGTGTTCCACAAGGTAGTGTACTAGGGCCAAACTTTTACCTCCTACAAAAGTAATTTACCTACTAAGTTCAATGTAAATATTGTTGCTACACTCGCTGATAACATTCTGACCCAAGGAAAATTCAAGCAGGTGTTCAACAAGGTAGTGTACTAGGACCAAACATTTACCTCCTACAATAGTATTTTATCTACAATATATCGAATCAAGAGAAAAATTACAAACAGCTACTACCGAAGTACAATGCTGGACTATGCAGTGGCGTATCAAACTAAACGAAACAAAATCTGTGCATATTGATTTTGTCAACAAACATAACCAGCACAAGCCAGTGTATATCAAACTCAGGTGAAACCCGGCATTTTAAGAAAAAACCAAAAGAGATGAAACTAAAATACAGAAAGATGTATTGGTTAATGGGTCGTCGCTATTCAGCCCTATCCTTGTATACGGCAAGCTTCTTATTTATGTACAAACAAGCCCTAAAGCCAATATGTACTTACGAAATTCAACTTTGGGGTTGTGCCATAGCAACCTAATTCATCGCTTCCAGAATAAAGTACTTCGTGACATGGTCGGCTAAGACTGGTACCCTCAAAATGACAAACAACTTACATAAGGACTTAGCAACATCATCCGATAAGGCGATCACTTTGCAGCCCTCCTTTTGCAGCACTTTTATCCATTGCAGTTGTGTTTGTATCTTTATGTTTTTCTGTATATTTTCCTCTCTGTATCTATACCAGATGCGAACATCGAAATCGAGATAAATCCTTTGAACTTTAGTCCCAAACATCCAGCCATACTAAGTAAGCAGATAGATATATTCCGTATGGTGAAAACATTGTAATGGAGGGCCGCATAGCTTAAGACTCACATACGGCGGCCTCAACTTATACAAATATATCTGCTGCGTCATGTAACTCTGTTTAAAGTTTGCAAAATTATCTTTCTTATTATTTGCTTGCCCGCTTTTCACAAATCACTCACCACTTGGTCATATACTGGAACTTGTATAGTGGTAGTATATAAGCAACGACAACAGCAACAATACTCGTATATGGGGTGCCAGTTAAACGGCCATTTACCTCCATGCCAGAGTCCAAATCACAAAGACCCCCACCCCCCCCCCTACTCCTGTTCGTTGTGCACCAAGGTGGCCGGCTGCTTGTAATTGAGATATAATGTAACACAGTCTCGTCCCGGACGTGAAAAACAAAACCGGACACTTGCGGATCTTGTTTGCCGACGACGACGACGACGACCGAAGTCAAACGGTCTTTTGGAATGGGGAAATAGCAGAGTTTTCTGAACCTATTTGGTTTGGCCAACATCATCACAGCTGCAACAAGACAAATAGAGTAGCACAGTGAACAGTAATCGCGCAAAAATGTTTGCAATGCGCTCCTACTGAGACGACTTTATGACGTATGCGTCATTTATCCGTGTCAGCGCGTCGCGTTGCCCCACGGTGTTTGTGTGTGTTTTCCAGATAAACAAAGCTTGGCGCACCTCAATTGGAGAAATCGACCGCCACGGCGAATCCCAGCGGTAAAAGGAACGCACATGTAAGCGGGGACCCGGGGGTGTAATCAGAAAATTAAATGTTGTTGAAAAATTCCTAAAAAACATTCCATCTTTTACGCACCAAGTAACCAAAGCTAAGACACTTCTCTGTAGCGTGCACGAGACGCGAGATCGACAGATAGAAATGCAAAGATAAAGTCTCAATTTAGGATCAAACGATTAGGAAGGCGAGATGCAAATTTACAGAGAGCGGAGTTGTAATTGTAGTACAAATAAACGAACGAAAGAGTTGGCCAAAATAAGCGGAATTGACCGCTTTGTGTCTTGCAATCGTGCAGCCTCCATTCGTCCTTAATTTTTGTTCATAAACAAAAAAACAAGCAAAGACCTTGCAATAATTCTCACAGATAGAGTTTCACACAACCACAACAACAACAAAAACAACAACAACTCGGTTACAGCATCTTTACCCATAGAATTCTTGTATTGTGCTGTGCCGTTCAGTTTACCTTTTTCCTCCATGGCGATAATTGCAGCTGGGAAGCATCGAAGTAACATTCCAACTCACGCAACAGTGGGCTACTTACAGAATGAACTTTCAGATGCTTTACGTATGGTGGGATATTCTCGGCTTATATAGTTGATATGGGAATGTGGAGATGCAGAAGGTAGGAATAGCCGCCATTCAATCTTTTTCTCCGGTTTCGGAATATTTTGCATATTATGTATCTGTATCTTTTTCTATATCTGCATTTATAGACGAAGATTATATTTATATCTATATCGGTATTTGTATCTATAACGATATCGGTATTTGTATCTCTATCTATATCTGCATTTATAGATACAGAATCCATTTATATTCATGTATCTATATCGTTATTTTTATCTGTAACTATATCGGCATTTGTATCCGTATCTATATCTGCATTTATAGATAAGGAATCTATTTATTTCCATGTATCTATATCGACATTTGTATCTGTATGTATATCGGCATTTATAGATTAAGATTCTATTTATATCCATGTATCTATATCGGCATTTGTAGCTATAACCCTATCGGCATTTGTATCTGTATGTATATCGGCATTTTTAGATTAAGATTCTATTTATATCCATGTATTTATATCGGTATTTTTATCTGTAACTATATCGGCATTTGTATCCGTATCTATATCTGCATTTATAGATAAAGAATCTTTTTATTTCCATGTATCTATATCGGCATTTGTATCTGTATCTATTTATTTATAGGTACAGAATCTATTTATATTCATGTATCTATATCGGCATTTGTATCTGTAACCCTATCGGCATTTGTATCTGTCACTCTATCGGCATTTATATCTGTATCTATATCTGCATTTATAGATAAAGAATCGATTTATATCCATATCTCTTACTTGTATCTGTATCTATATCAGCATTTATAGATATGTTTCCATAATATCTATATTATCCATATCTATAACATACACAACGACGAGTAGGAGAGCACCGATTCAAATAAGAGGGGTGAGTACCTTTTAGAGTTTTTGGTGTAGGAGAACATAGATATATATAATGAAGGCAGGGTATCAACGTTTGCAACTTGGTTGAGGAAAGAAGTACTCGACATGACCTTCGGAACTCCGATAGTAAGTCAGATAATCCATGGGTGAAGGGAGTCCTCTAAGCCATTTTTATCAGATCACAAGATACTCCTGTTTGAACTGGGAGGGCCTGTAGAGTTGGAGAGGAATGTTAGAAATCCTAGAAGGACTAATTTGCTAGTTCTTAAAACCAATTTAAGATGCAACTTAGGGCATTTTTCAGCTTAAATGCCAACATAAGCTGGAATGTGCAGCAATAGAAATTAATAGGGCGATGCAGATGCATATGAGACGAGATGCCCAGAGAGCTCTCCCAAAGTTAGCAATGAAACTCCATGGAGGAGTGTAGAGGTTTCGAAGACGAGTGAGAAAACCGCCAAGAGGAGGGGGTATTTGGCAGTAATACAGAGAAACTCTCACAGCACATAACACAGAAGTGAGAAGAGATAAATGCAAAAAACGGAAGAGCAAAGAGCCCTCCTTCTCTTGAGAGCACACTTCCCAGATAGCAAAGTGACTAAGAGCGAGCCTGCGATGGGTAGGAAGTATCATCGTGGATGAACTACTACAGCGATTAGCTGAAGCATGGACTTATGCTCAAGGCTATCGTGGCAAAGGGGAATGTAGAGGAAGTGATCTGTCACATAGTCCAAAACGGATTAACCATCACGAGTATATGGTGCTAAGGGGTGAAACTTAGAGTGCATCTAAGCAAAACCACACTGGTCCCTATCACAAATAGAAGGAACCTACCTTTTGAGCATGGTAGGTTACTTGACGGAAGGTAAGGCAAGAGGAATAGATTTCCTCCTCCTTTAGCGAGCTTGCCGTTTGTCATAACATTTCAAGTCAAAACGAACACCGAGAAGGAATTCAGATCTGAAAATGAATACCAGATACATTGGGGAGCCATAAAGTGGTATACAGATGGATCGGGTGCGGAGTCCAACTACTCTGCATCAAGAGGGCAGTACCCGAGCATATTCCAGAACAGAACAGAACAGCAGAAGAACATGCCATTAAGTGATGTGCCCATTTTAATCTGGAAACAAACAACATGGGGGAGAAAATAGCCATCATGACAGATAGCCAAGCTAAGTGAAGGGCCCTGAATGCATTCCACTTAAGTCGAGACTGGTGGAGGAATGCAGGGCGAAGCTGAACAGGCTGGACGAACTCAACATGGTACGTTTGTACTGGGTGCCGGGACACATCGGCATAGAAGGCAACGAAACAGCGGAAACAGAACCTTTTTGCGGCGTAGGCTATCGCATAATGCGGGAAGAATCACGCAAAATAGAGAAGGCAGCCGCTTCCGTTAGATGGGAAAATCTCTCAGGCCTACAACAGGTAAAGGAAATGTTGGGAAACCCAAAGAGATCTCGCTTTCTATTGGGACTAAGTAGAAGTGATGTAAGAATCATTACCGGGTTCCTAATAGGACTGAAGGGGCACCAAAGCACATAAAATTGTTAAATACCCTTATTCTAGATATTTGGAGAAAAAGTGGAACTTTTGTTGGAAGAATGCATTTGCGGTAGAATTTATGGGATACTTGTGATTCAGCTGAAATGCAACCCAATCAACGAAGCACTTTGGCAAATAATCGAAGCACTCAACAATGTCCATGTCATACATGACGACAAAAGTGTATGCGTTTTTATTTTTGCAAAAGTAGGGAAAAAAATTCAACAGAAATGCGCTCGCGTACATGAAAATCCCGCTGACCAATCCGTACACCCGGAAGGGGTGGCGTATAAATAATCTGACAAAGGTACACGAGTAACGTGCCGCCTAACTGACTGTGCCGTGCAGCTTATTAGCGTATGCCATCGAGCAATGAAACCAAACGAACGAACCAATACAAAATATTGTAAGCTGCACACCGCACGCAACGAGTGTGAAACTTACGCAAGAATCGCAATACATAATTATTAGTTATAATTATAATTCGAGTATTCGAGCGGAAAGCGCAGTTGCGCGTGGTAAGCCATATTGTGGCGTGCGAGCGTGATTCTCATAACGGGCTGTCTGCTTATCGCACAGCACACACACACACACACACACACACACACACACACATACAGTACAGTACAGTATGTGTTGTGTGGGATATAATACTGGTACAGCAGCGAGTGCAATCAAAAGAAAACAAAGTACAACAACAGCAACAAAATCTGGGGCCACAACAACAACAGCAAAAATACTCGTAATACAATCATTACGACTGAGGCAATCGCCTTTGTAATGCGGTAAGATGCGCGATGATGAAACGTAACACGACTCATTAAAGATTCATTTTCGGTTAGCTGTTGCTGTTTATGTTGTTGCTTAGCATATTAAACACTTAACCAGCTGACCGTTGGTTTGTTGATTTTGCGCTTTCATTGTCTGTAACGAAAGCGATAAGCCCCCTTGCCAGCCTGAGGTCATACAAATAAAAGGAAAAATTTACGCACTGACAGTGCTGGCCTAAAGATAATTCCTTTTCAAGCAAGAAGCAGCGCGAATCGATCAAGTGCCAGCTTTGTTTTTTGTTTTTACGAAGAAAAAAAATAAAAACAAAAGACTTAAGAAACGAACTGGAATTTAGCGAACTTTTTTATCGATTGAGAATCTGTTAATGAACCAGAAAATGAGATTCAACGATTAGAGGGGTCATTTTGACTATATACCAACTTTTAACAATAGACTTAAGAAACGAACTAAAATTTGAAAAACTTTTCTTAATTTTTTTCCTTTTCCTTTTCCATTTCAACCAAGAAGCAGCGCGAACCAAGCAAGTGCAAGCTTTGTTTTTCGTTTTTATGAAGAAGAAAAAAAAAAAACAAAAGACTTAAGAAACGAACTGGAATTTTGGGCCATTTGTAACGAGTTAACTTGCTGGGGTACGTTCGCCGGCATCCAGGGTCGTTTGCATATCAACTTATAGACCGTTGGTTTCGTTACAAATGGCGCCCGATCAGGGACTCCGTTAAAGAGAAACAACCCCAAGTCAAGTTTTGCAGTAACCAAAATAACTTGGAGCATAATAATGGGCAGTATTATCGGAAAATAATTCAAAATCAACGGCAGAGAGTGTAGAACTTCAGGAAAGATGCTGACACAAGTACTGAAGCTATCCAGGGAGAGTCAAACACAAATGGTCCCAAATGAACACTCATCGATCAAGTGAGAAAGTGGTCAGTGAAATTTGACGGCGGAAGGTAGGAACCGCTTTCTTTTGTTGAACGGGTAGAGAAGCTTTCTGATGTCTACGAGTTGGACAAGGATTTCTTGCCCCCGAACAATGCCCGAGCTGCTACGCGAACGTGCTCTGGTTTGCTACAGGTACAACAACCAACGGTGACAACGCGATGGAACGATTTCAAAAAGGATTTCATGAAATTCCTCCTCCCGAACCGTTAGTGTCGCTATCAAGTACGGCTAGAAGACGACATTCGACAACGGTACCAAAAGCCTCGCAAGAGCTTCAAAGATTACGTCGCGCTACGCTACTACGCTGAAGACCAACGGCTTGATCGCATACACGAGAACACACTGCAGGAGTTCCAGTTGTATATACGTCGCAGAGATTTCCATCACCTAGAGGAGCTGATCAGACCTCGAGTCGATTCGGGGAAACAAAGACCCAGTTTTAGCAACACACCCAGACGCAGTCCACAGCCATTACACTGTGGAAGTACATCAGACGCCGAGTTTCTCATCGAACCCACGAACAGCATGCCGACGATGTGGCCAACAGGGGCATATCTACAGAGTTTGCAGGAATGGGTTGCTATTGTTTTATTGGGATGGCGGAAATGCACTCACCAAAGAATGCTGCAGAATTAATGCAGGAAAGGCAAGAGTAGACCGGAAGGAGCGGCGCATATACGGACCACGGATACCAATGCCACCGATGAGAGTACGCACATGTAGCCCTTAACGGTACACCGGCGGTTGCAACTATAGACACGGGATACGGGAATACGCAGCTTTGCCATTGAGGATTTCATCAAAAAACGGGGCCAGTTACTGACAAGATTACGACTCACAAAAGTAATTGGCTGATGGAACTCCAAGGAAAATTAACAACAGCGTTGATGTCGCAGTAAAACTGGGAACCGTATGCTGTCAAACTTCTCTGCTAGTATTGCAAGGAGCAAAGGACGATTTGCTGCTGGGAATGGATTGTCTAGCTCAACTTGGACTTGTCGTAAGCTGCAGAGATCCGTCTCTCTCACTGGATAGGACCAGAGGAAGCAGATTCCAGGAAGGAGTCGTCAGGCTTTACCTTTGTTAGCAACGTGAAGGACGAAATCAAGTCAACTTAAGTCATCGCAAGTCATCGCAAGTCAACGCAAGTCAGTCAAGTCGAGTCAAGTCGAGTCAAGTCGAGTCAAGTCGAGTCAAGTCGAGTCAAGTCGAGTCAAGTCGAGTCAAGTCAGTCAAGTCGAGTCAAGTCGAGTCAAGTCGAGTCAAGTCGAGTCAAGTCGAGTCAAGTCTAGTCAATGCGAGTCAAGTCGAGTCAAGTCGAGTCAAGTCGAGTCAAGTCGAGTCAAGTCGAGTCAAGTCGAGTCAAGTCGAGTCAAGTCAAGTCAAGCAGATTCCAGGAAGGAGTCGTCAGGCTTTACCTTTGTTAGCAACGTGAAGGACGAAATCAAGTCAACTTAAGTCATCGCAAGTCATCGCAAGTCAACGCAAGTCAGTCAAGTCGAGTCAAGTCGAGTCAAGTCGAGTCAAATCGAGTCAAGAGAACTTCCCCTTTGTTAGGTGTTCGTTCGCTTCGAACTCAGGACTCTGGCGGGCCTTATAGGACTCCATCCTGATGTTCGATCTCTCGTACGGTCGAATTTTCCCCATTTAGTAGTGAGAGTGAACAGTCAGCGATCTGCTGCCCTCTGCTAAATCTAGCTTGGAATCCCCTTTCCTGGTTTCGAGACTCAGGTGGGCCTTATAGGACTCCATCTCGAGACCCTAAAAACTACGATAGGGAGAGCATCCCCTTTGTTAGGTACAGAGACGCTTCGAACTTAGGACTGTGGCGGGCCTTATAGGACTCCATTCCGAGCCACAGATATCTCTTATTGCCCAGTTCCCATTTAGTAGGGAGCGAGTGGTGAAAGACCCGCTCCTTCCGACTAAATCTCGTAGGGACGGATTCCCAGTAAATTCGCCTGCCCGTACCCCATCGTTACGAGACCCGAGTCAGCGGCTAAGGAACCAGAAGCGGCGGTAACCGAACAAGGAGAAACCCCAAAGACAAAACATCCGGTCCTTGCCTCCCGCAAAAAATCTCTCCAACGGTCCTGATTTCGAGCTGATGTCATCCAGTTTGGCGTCCTTAAACTCTGTGTGTCCTGGTCTATGCCAGCCTTCGAGCGTATGCTTGGCCGGTCTCGCTGTGGTATTCCGTAAATCTTACCGCAAAGGACTTTCCGGTCTATGCCAGTCTTCCAGCGTATGCTTGGCCGGTCTCGCTGTGGTATTCCGTAAATCTTACCGCAAAGGACTTTCCGGTCAATGCCAGCCTTCCAGCGTATGCTTGGCCGGTCTCGCTGTGGTATTCCGTAAATCTCACCACAAAGGACTTTCCGGTCTATGCCAGTCTTCCAGCGTATGCTTGGCCGGTCTCGCTGTGGTATTCCGTAAATCTTACCGCAAAGGACTTTCCGGTCTATGCCAGTCTTCCAGCGTATGCTTGGCCGGTCTCGCTGTGGTATTCCGTAAATCTTACCGCAAAGGACTTTCCGGTCAATGCCAGCCTTCCAGCGTATGCTTGGCCGGTCTCGCTGTGGTATTCCGTAAATCTCACCACAAAGGACTTTCCGGTCTATGCCAGTCTTCCAGCGTATGCTTGGCCGGTCTCGCTGTGGTATTCCGTAAATCTTACCGCAAAGGACTTTCCGGTCTATGCCAGTCTTCCAGCGTATGCTTGGCCGGTCTCGCTGTGGTATTCCGTAAATCTTACCGCAAAGGACTTTCCGGTCAATGCCAGCCTTCCAGCGTATGCTTGGCCGGTCTCGCTGTGGTCTTCCGTAAATCTCACCGCATAGGACTTTCCGGTCTATGCCAGCCTTCCAGCGTATGCTTGGCCGGTCTCGCTGTGGTATTCCGTAAATCTTACCGCAAAGGACTTTCCGGTCTATGCCAGTCTTCCAGCGTATGCTTGGCCGGTCTCGCTGTGGTATTCCGTAAATCTTACCGTAAAGGACTTTCCGGTCTATGCCAGACTTCCAGCGTATGCTTACCGCAAGGACTTTCCGAGTAGGACCTGGATTCGCTCATGCGTGCTAGGTGTCTTGTCCACCGGAGCCTACTGAGCTTCATTTTATTCACGATGTCGACATTGCGATAACGCTCGTAGATCTCCTAATTGTAGAGTCTCTCCGGAATCGTCCTTCGATTTTCGACAAAATGAATTAAGTAACAAACTTTTTGTTGTACTGTGAATTTCTAAATGAATACGAAATGACGGAAATATTTCAGTAATCAAAAGAACGAGGGTTGTTTATTATTTTTGGAAAAAGAAATAAAAAAAAACTTTTTTTTTTTGTTTGAATTGAAGAAATGGCCAATTGAGAGGAAGTGCGCACTTTGTTGGAATTTTTTACATTTTTCCAGACTAACCAGAACTAAATATGAAATATAATATTCCAAAATTAATTAAAAAACCATACAAACCAATCAAAACAACAAATGTTTACAATGAAATACAAAAGACTTAAGAAACGAACTACGCTGGAAGTGAGTGCGCTGCGAGTTGATTGTAATGAATCTTTGGTGGGGTCTAACGTTGATGTTTGGATATCGCACAAATAAAGAACTGTGCCCCTTGTGTAACCCTTGTAGTTCGAGAAAATCAACAAAAAAAAGCAGAAGAAGAAGCGGCTATTGCCGCTCGCTAACCACTGACACAATTTCAGCTACAATCAGATTGCTTGAGATGCGTTTGGCATTTGAAAAATTACGATCTTTTTGAAGCAGACGCAGCAGCGCACGCATAATGTATGCATCCGCGTTCGCATCAGCGATCGCTCGTTTGTGTTCATTCAGGTTATTTCTGTTTGTCTGTTTGTTGTTTCGGTGCAACGCTCGAAGACGGGAACTTTACACTTTCACTTTATGCCTTGTGGAGAAAATTTCGTTTTGCGATCGCGGTATAAAGCAGCAGCAGCAAGCCACCCAGCCAGTTGACAATTCAACGCTGCAGTTGCGATGCTTTTATTAGCAATTATTGTGCAATTTCAGCAAAAAAAGGGGGGGGGAATAAAAAAACCAACATCAAAAATGTTCCGTGACAAAGAGAAAATTTGGTTGTGCTGATGGTGGTAGAGACTGGAGATTGCTATGGCTTGCTATGGCTACGCTACGGGTGTAGCGAGAATAATTTTTGTGGCGCAACTTTTTTGATTCTCATGCGCGCTTCTGGGAGATATTTGGTGGTGGTGGTGGTGGTGGTGGTGGGAAATAATAATCCAATTTGTGAAGTTCTCACAACAAAAACCTCACTTGTGTGTGTGTGTGTGTGTGTGTGTATGATAATTTAAAGTTTAAGCAAACAACGAATGAATAAATCTTCTGTTAAAAAGTCGAGCTCTTGTGTGCAGCAGTGCATTGCCGTGCCGTGCCATGCGGTGGTTGTGGGAAAAAAAACAGACAAACAAGAAAACAGGGCTTGGCCGAGTTCGAAACTACAACAAAAATACTCGTGATGTCATTTTTGCATCTTATATGCAAATCGCTATAGCCTGGGTGCTGTTCACTTTTTGATAGTTAAGTACTCGGCAGATTCCCAAACACAGTGGGTTGGCAATATATATATATTCCCTACATACCAAACAACAATCAATCAAAAAAAAGCTTCCTGCTCTCGTCTCTCTCTCTCCTACTTAAGAGCACGCAAAAGGTTAACCCAAATTCGAGGGGGGGGGGAAATACATTAACCCCCGAACGACGCATCCAAAAAAAAATGCAACTTTCCATGCGCTTCTTGTACTTGTGCCATCGCCCGGAATTCACGATCGTCGTCGTTACAAGTGTGACACACATTTGTTCAGGAATCATATGTGGACTGCTGCTTTGTTGTTGTACATAGTGCATGCACATAATGCGCTGACAATCATAATCTTCCAAGAATCCGTTGCTCAAGTCAAGTAGTCGCAAGAGGCTTTCAAGTCGGCGTCTTAAGTCATTCAGTTATTGATGTGTGTGTGTGTGCGCGCAGCGCATTCGTTCTTTCTCATCCTCAAAGCAGATTTAGAAGCAGCAACAACAACCAAACATAATTTTATTGAGGACGACTACTTAGAGTAAAGAGGAAGACGAAGAAGAGGACAAACAACTACAACAACCATAACAGCCAGTCAGCCAGCCAGTTAGACTAGAAACGCCAACCACAAACCTGCCTTTTGGAATGGACAGGTTGGATTTTGCTTCGGCATAGGTGCAGCGCGAACCAACGGAGGATGATGGTAATGATGGTATTTACCGCCGTGCATTTACCGCAAATCCATAACTGAAGCGGAAGCACAAAGAAGCAGAACGGGGCACGGAACGGAACGAAGAGACACTTGCATTGAAGGCAGGTTTTGTGGTTGTGAACCGTCGTAACAGATCAGGGTCGCTTCTTTTTTACTTTTTGTTTTTCTTTTTGTCTAAATGCAGTGCAGTTCTAGGTCGTTAGCACACCGGCACATACTCTACCTCTCTCTCTCTCTCTCTCTCTCATAGTATTTTTCTCTTTTTTAATTCTCTTGTGGGAGAGGAATTTCGTTTTCCATTCGAAATGAATTGACTGACAATAATGTGACACTAGTTGTGAGGGCACCAGCAGCACCACCAGATTCTGTCAGATCGAATATGTTCTTTTGTTGTTGCGATTGCAGAAGATGACGAACAAGAACAAGAAGGAAAAGAAGAGGAAATATTGTTATTATTTTTGCCAATCCCAATATCGCAATTTTCCCAAATCAGGATAACAAAACATAAAATCCCCAAATCAAAATACCTAAATACAAAATCTCCAACTCAAAATCCTCAAACAAAATCCCTAAATTAAAATCCCCACACAAAAAAAACCCCAAATCAAAATCCCGAAAGATTTTCTTGATCAAAAAATCCCAACACAAAACGCTTACATCAGAATACCCAAACATAAACACACCAAGCACAAAATTCCCAAACTCAAATACCCCAAACACAAACTCACCAACACAAAATCCTTAAGCATAAAATTACCAAGCACAAAATTCCCAAACACACAATCCCCAAACACACAATCCCCAAACACAAAATACCCAAACACAAATCAAAATACACAATTCAAAATCCCTAAATCAAAATCCCCAAAATTAAGATCCCTAAATGAAAATCCCAAAATATAAAATCTCTACCTCAAAATCCCCAAGCACAAAATCCTCAAACACAAAATCCCCAAACACAAAATCTCCGACTCAAAACTCTCACACAAAAATCCCTAAATCAAAATCCCCACACAAAAAAACCCCAAATCTAAGTCCCAAAAGATTTTCTTGATCAAAAAATCCCAACACAAAATGCTTACATCAGAATACCCAAACATAAACACACCAAGCACAAAATTCCCAAACTCAAATACCCCAAACACAAACTCACCAACACAAAATCCTTAAGCATAAAATTACCAAGCACAAAATTCCCAAACACACAATCCCCAAACACAAAATCTCCAACACAAAATACCCAAACACAAATCAAAATACACAATTCAAAATCCCTAAATCAAAATCCCCAAAATTAAGATCCCTAAATGAAAATCCCAAAATATAAAATCTCTACCTCAAAATCCCCAAGCACAAAATCCTCAAACACAAAATCCCCAAACACAAAATCTCCGACTCAAAACTCTCACACAAAAATCCCTAAATCAAAATCTTCAAGCACGAAATCCCCAAAACCTAAAATCCCCAAACACTAAATCTCCAACACAAAGTCGCCAAGCACAAAATTCCCAAACACAAAACCCCAAGCACAAATCAAAATATCCATTACAAAATCTCTAAATCAAAATCCCTCAACTTAAAATCCCCAAATTAAAACCCCAAAAGACAAAATATCCAACTCAAAATCCCCATGTACAATAGCCTCAAACACAAAATTCCCAAACATAAAATCTTCAATACAAAATCCCCAAAAACACAAATCAAAATACCCAAACTTAAAATCCCTAAACACAAATTTCCCAAACACAAAACCCACATGCACAAATCAAAATACCCAATACAAAATCCCACACAAAATCCCTAAATCAAAATACCCAAACTTAAAATCCCTAAACACAAATTTCCCAAACACAAAACCCACATGCACAAATCAAAATACCCAATACAAAATCCCTAAATTAAAATCCCCAGACTTAAAATCCCTAAACAGAAAATCTCCAACTCAAAATCCTCAAACAAAACCCCTAAATCAAAATACCTAAGCACAAAATTCCCAATCACAAAATCCCCATGCACAAATCAAAATACCCAATACAAAATCCCTAAATTAAAATACCCAAACTTAAAATCCCAAAAGATAAAATTCTCGAACACAAAAACCATAACACAAAACTCTTACATCAGAATACCCAAATATAAACTCACCAAGCATATAATTCCCAAACGCAAAATTCTTCAATAAAATTCTCCAAATTTTTTTTTTTTTGCTTTTTCGAGTCTCTTCCGCTGGACACGATGAAGAGGTTCTTTGGAAGTAAGGAAGTCCCAATTTTTTTCTTTTGGGACTTATGTCCCTGCGCCAGTGTATCCGAGGCTGATTTCGGGTTCCGTAATAAGATGTTTTACGGGCGAGGTTATTGGCCTCGCGCCAACCTTACTTTGAAAGGACTAACTAGCCCCCAATCAATTAGCTTTTCCTGTATTGGAGGCGACCACCACGTGAAGGTTTGATCGCACTTCCACCAGTCAGAGATAGTTACGGCCGCTTGCAATTGCAAAGCATTCTGTATTATTCTGCTGATTTCTGACCGGCCTGGTCCATTATTAGTAGTCACAAAAGTGGTGATAGGAAACCGTCTTGCATACAGCCTCTAGTTGTCGCTACTGTAATGACAAGGCTCGAATTTTTCCACCTTTTAGCATGCTAATCCATCCATCCTATGAGAGATGAGTCTATTTCCCTAGTTGTGTTTGAATTACTTCGAAGTTAGTGTTGTCGAAAGCGCCTTGGATTTCAATGATGGCACATACGGCGTAGGGACATAAGTCCCAATATTTACTTATGGGACTTATGTCCCACTCAAATGGGACATATAAATCCCAAATCGAATCACGGACTTATGTCCTGATGGGGTGGGACATTAGTCCCTAATTCTATTAGGGTCCTATGTCCCATTTAAGTGGGACATATGTCCCAATATTTTCTTTTGGGACTTTTGTCCCTGCGCCGGCTGATAGTAACATTTCTTTAGTTCGAAGAGTGTCTTCGATTTCAACTTCTAGAGGAAATCAAAGAATAAAAGTAGAAAAGTAGTGAAAAGTCCTTTGTGGTAGGATTGCTGCAAAAAGGATTGACACCAGGGAGAAGAGTAAAGCTATCACCGAATGAGGATGTGGTATAAACCTTTGATGCCAAACTGGATCGATGGCACAAAATCGAAATCGAAAAATGCAAAAGGATGATGCTGATGATGATGCACCAAAGAAGAGAAACCCCTTTACAGTTGCCCCGCTGCCAAACCCAACGATAAATACCAAAGATCGATGTGCCCATCCTACATTTTTCTCCTTCCAGAGATGATTTGTCATCCACCTAAATGATGATTTGATGCTGCTGCAACTAAACTTTTTGCCATTCTGCATTACAAAGACACGTCACGTCATCATCACGACAACAGCAGCTATGCGTTATCCATAGAGTCGCTCCCCCCCCCCCCCCCCTCCCGCAACAGAGTTATAAACACAATTAAGGCCAATTGTTCTTTTATGTGTTTTTGTTAAGTTCAGACGGTAATATGCCGTAAGGTGACACAACAACAAACAAACAATCAAACGAAACGTCGTTCCACATCACACATCAATTAATGGCAAATAATAGTTGTTCTTGTCCCTTGTTGTTGCTGAGATTCAATGAAGCTATAAACCAACTGAACCGCTACTGGTTTTTTTCTTTTTTTTTTGTTGTTGCCCTGTTTCAGCCAGAAGCCAGAAGCTGTTTAACTTTTGCTCACAAAAGTCAATCGCTAACTGTATTGTTATTGGTGGTGGTGGTGATGGTGGTGTTGATGAAGGTGATGTTGGTGTCATACAAAATTTGCTCTGTCTCACTGAGGAAGACTCAGTTGGACGCCAATCCCAGTCCCCGATATGGCGCGCTGATCGATCATTTGATGTTGATGGTCCGCAATTGAGAACGCAACGCCAGAAACGGACTTAATGGGATGGCTTGTACCGTTGAAGACCATCACAAAAGAAACTACAACAGCAACAGCAACAGCAACTATGAAATAATAACAACCGTGGAAGCACTGAAATGAATCGCTAGCTGCCTTAAATTCCGCTGATTTTTTTTTTATTTCATTTTTTCTGTCCGCTTCACAGTTTTCGAATGTTCCACGACTTCTTCCACACCATCATCTTGATCATCACTTGGTTAGCTGGCTGGCGACCTGGCTGGGAAAAGCCATCGGAAAAAAAAGTAAAAAGAACAAAAACACCGACCGATCGACGGACCGACAAACATCGACGAAGCGCAGACAAAGAGAGATAGAGACAGTCACGAGAAAGTAAGTGACTGACTGTGAGTGTAAGGAGATAAGGAGATAAAGAAACGCGCTAAGCAGACGTTACAGACGCACCAGCGACGACGCCGCTATTGAGGAGGAATCTGGGTGAACGCTGATCGCTACTTCGGTGCTTCTACTTCTACGGCTGTAAAGCTGCGCGTCCATATTTAGGTTAAGTTCTTTTTTATTAGCTATTGCTGTGTTGTTGTTGTTGTTTGTTTTTCTTCTTCTTCTTCTTCTTCTTCTTTTTGTTGTGATCTCGCCCTCGCTTTTCGGTGATGATGATGTCGGTCAATAGCAGTCGTCTTCAAGTTCTGCCATTTACCTGCCTATACCTACCTAGTACCTTCTTTAGCTGTTGGCTCTGTTTTTTAATTTATTTGTAAATCGACAGGTGATAATAGTGAGGGGGAGGGGAGGGGGTATAGTTATAATAGCAACAACCACAACCACAACAACAACGACAGCTCAATTCCGCTCACTTTCTCTCTGCATAGAAGAGATGACGACTGTGCGTTTACGGCGTGCGCTAAGATTATTTAGAAAATTCGGAAAGAAATTTACTACCGAGGCATAGAGGCACACTCATATGTGCAGCCATCACCCGGAAAAGAATAAAACATTCCAAGGCGTTTATAAAGGAACTGGGCAATTACATCATGTGGTCGAGGATAACTGGAGGCGGATTGAAGAACGTAACCTACTTAAAGCTCGTATTGTAGATACCCCAACAGCAGCGAGGATCGAGCTAGAGTCCCTGTATCGTAGCAAAATGAGAGAAGTGCAGCGTAGTGTAAGACGTGACAAACGTAATTATATTAACAACCTGGCCCCAGAAGCTGAGGAAGCAGCGAGCCGGTGCGATAACAGAACCGTTTACAGAATCACAAAAGAGCTGACAGGTGGTCACCGCTCTAGCCAACATCCGGTGAAGGGCTGTACTTGTTTCAGATGAGGATCAGCTCAAGCGATGGAAGGAGCATTTCTCTACGGTCCTTAACCGTGTATTTGCCAGCGATATGCACCCAAATTTAACGGAGCTGCCGGAAGTAACAATTTCCCGAATTCGCACTCCCAGTAAAGGTGAGATCACTACCGCGATCAATGCACTGAAGAACAACAAGTCGGTAGGACTAGATGGTACACACGCTCCATCACGACATCAGCAGAGCCTTTATATCCTTTTGTAGAGAGAGTTTGGGAGGCATAAAGTTTCCCCGACGAGTGGAAGAAGGAAGGAAAGATGAGCTCTCTAAAAAAAAAAGATAGTCTTATGGAGTGCGAAAACTGGAGAGGCATTGGCGTTCCTCTTGCAGTTGAAAAGGTAATAGCCAAAGTAGTACTATTGAGCGAATTAAGGAACATCTGGAAGATACACTCGATGTGTCGACCACATCAACACCCTGCGGATCATTATTGAACAGCGCGTTGAATTCCGGTCACCACTTCACCTGCTGTTCATTGATTTTGAGAAGGCAGTTGAAGGCCTTGCGCAGGAGAGGTATACCCGATAAACTAATAGCTTTTATTAAAGCAACCTATGATGCCTCCAAATGTCATGTGCTGCATAGAGGAAAGCTGTCAGAGGAATTCAAGATCCTAAGTGGGGTACGACAAGGTTGCATTCTAACGCCGATACTTTTTTTTCGTTGTTGGTGATTAGCGATGTGCTTCGCGCAGTTTTATCTTACATCTCAACTTTAACATCTGGGCTGACGACGTTTGTTTACTCTCACACAGGTTTATGGAGAGCTGCACCAAATGACAACAAATGTGGGGAAAGGGAGGCAAATGTTGTGGACTTGAAGACCAAAATCAGTTAACATCGCTGGACAGGTGGTAGAGAGAGTAGAGAGTTTCCAATATCTTGGGAGTATTGTCTTGACCGAAGGTGGAACTGAACAGGACATTGTCCGACCAAAATCGGCAAAGCAAATTCGGTGTTTGGAATGATGTCCATGATATGGCGAAGCAATGCGATCAGATTAAACATCAAGCTGCGACTGTTCCGTTCAAATGTTGAATCTTTGCTGTTGTATGGGTGCAGCACTTGGAAGGTGACCGCTACTATTACAAACGTTGGTAAATAGATGCCTGCGGATCATCTTAACGTATCTCTAACGACCATCTTTACCAGAGAACGGGTCAGGAACCAATAGGCACAACCATCCAACGACGGCATTGGCAGTGGATTGGTCATACACTCCGAAAAGGCGACAGCAAACTTCTCAAAGCAATGGTAGCCGTTATCTCACGATGGTAGAAGAATGGGTCGTCCGAGAAATACATAGCGCAGAACAGTTGATAAGGAGTTCCACGGCAGTTGGAGAGAGCTGAAGCTCATTGCCAGAAACCGCATTGAATGAGGATTAGCTTGGATTTTTTGAGGTTTCATTTTAACGAAACGAAATGTTGAAGAGTCAAAGTTAAGCGAACAGTGAAAGGAGAAGGTCTAGCCTCGACATTAAAAAACAAATATTCACTTCTCAACAGTTTGGCGAGAAAGCACGGTATCTAAACGTAACCACATATGCTGCCTCATCTTAGTCACCTGTGGACTTAATAGATTCTGTATCAACTTTACAGTCAACAAGACAGTCCCCGAGGGGGCCGCTGCATCTTACTTAATCGTCTGGTTATAGTAAGTCTGATACATGGTTTAACTCGGAAGATTATAGTGGCAGGGGGTTTGTGCTAAAGAATGTCAAGAATTGGGCGCTGTTTTTTGTATCAAGCGCCCCTACCGTACACTGCAGGCGGTAGTGCCTGGGATAGTTTCTATCCCGGGCGGCCTACGACTTGAAATGGCCTAGTGTCAAATGATAGGATACGAGGTTTCGGACGAACGTGCTGCCAGGGTCTGCTTTGCAATCGTCGTCCAGGCACTCATTCTGAAAGAGCTGAGTCCCTTGATGGCAGATCTCACCAAGGTCGCGTTGGTACTACGGGGGTTTGCTGGCCACAGTTAAGGTTTAATCTCCTTGGAGGTTTAACTGAGTCTGGGCCAACCTTTGGTTGAGGTCCAGTATTATTCTGGCTTGGCCTACGTACTGGCTGGTGGTTTACTACCCAAATGCGGGTAGAGAGCGCTAGCATGGTAACATCAGTTTGGGGGCTGATGTTACCATACATCTTTGGTACATCAGAGCCCTAGCTGATGTTCTCTCTCTCTGTGGAGTTGCATATCTCAACCGGTTGTCGAAAAAGATCAACGATCGGCAAGGATTTAAGATACTAACCATTGAGTTAATACTGGCGGCACATCAGTCTATGATGGACGTTGATTGTCGTATAGTTGACGGTGTTCACGTTAAACAAAAGACATATCTTCTTTACAGAAGACAAGTGCAGTCCGTGGACTTTGGATCATATCTAGAAGAAGTATATGCCAGTTTGCCAGTCAAACCTGATGTGTTGATTGTCTGACAGCGAGGCTTTGTCGGACACAATTCCAGTTGGAGATAAATGGACTGGTTAGAGTGAGGTCAAGGTCCATTTCGCGAATCGCATTTATGAACGTAGGTTTAGATCTACATTACTACTAATAAGACACTCACGTCTATTCAATTGATGTCGCTGCTGCCCCAGACCCCATGATGTCCATTCATTCCCCACATAATTTGTGTACCGCGTGCTGTATATGAAGATCGATTCTTAAGGAAGTAAAATCCAAAAATACGAAATGCGTTAAGCAGTCGCGGGGTTGGATCTATTCTGGGGCCAGAAATATACAGAGTCGGTATTAGAGATACGATTGGAAAGCCACCCGCATCCTCAAAGAAAATACATTGGTAGCCATTCCACCTCCAATTCCACCGTCAAACCATTGGCCGTAAATTCTTTCTGAATAACAGAAATCTGCAATGCAGCTGATGGGGACGTATGCGTAACCTTCTGAAAAATAAATAAAAAAAAAACAAAAAAAACTCTCATCTTAACCCCGATGAGATCGGAAATCGAGCAACTTTTGAATTCCTGCAGTAATTGACCAAGGAGCACAAGGTGAGCCACTTACTTCTTTTTGACTCTTCCTCTAGAGAACGACGACAAGTGTGTGTGTGTGTGTGTGTGTGTGTGTGTGTGTGTGTGTGTGTGTGTGTGTGTGTGTGTGTGTGTGTGAAGACGATGAGACGAAGTTCAGCGCAAATAGCGGAAAGTCACAGAATTTCGAATTTAAATTTCAAATTTCAAACGACTCAACAGGTTTGTGGCATTATGTGAGGAGGTTTTTTGGGTTTTTTTTATTTTTTATTATTTATTTTTGCTGGCTTGTGGGTTCGGCCCAACCCAGATTGCTTGCTCACCACAATGCTGCGCTTCGATTTAATATTCAAAACAAGTCCGAGCGCTAGAGACTTAAACTGAAAGATGTGACTACGAAATGCGCAAAACCAAAACCAAACAAACCACTCTTCTCCTCATCATCGTCGTCGTCGTCGTCGTCGTCGTCGTCGTCGTCGTCGTCGTCGTCGTCGTCGTCGCCGTGGCCATTATGTGCTAGCCGCTAGTCCGACAGACGCAAATGACAAACTGCCAACGAATTCCAATCGCGTGTATGGGTACATACACCCAATGGAATAGTTGCTTGCTGCTCCGTTGGTGTCGACTTTTTCTTTTGAATTTTTTTTTTAGAAAAGCAACAAAACAACAAAAAGAATGGAAATATTTCTCTCATGATGTAACGGCGGCAGGAGATCCGGTCGCGGTCGGTTCGACCGGTCCACTGCGAAAAATAAAAAGTTCAATCGATTGATACGCAATTTCGTTTCGGTTGAGGCAAAGTGAATGACGACGGCGGCGACGACGGCGACGATGGCGACGACGACAGCCAACACGGACACTGAACTGATATCAAGTTCAACAATTTATTGTTGCGGCGACCGACCGAAAAGTGTCGTAAAAATGACAGAAACGTCGACTGAACAGAAATCTCTCCGCGCTGTTGATGATGGTCAGCGATCGCACCGATCGCTTTCGATCGAACAGGCGGAAATCAGTAATTATAACAACAACAACAACAACAACAAGAAAATCAGTTATGTGGCATAAATGCTGAACGAATGTTGAGTGTCAGGGCGGGATGTGTGAGCTGACTGGGGCTACAGTTTCACTACCACCAGCGGTTAGGTAATGTGCGCTCGCCAGAAATAGTTTTTAAGGTCTCTACGTCAATGAATTCTGATACCTCCCATACAAATTAACCCCCAAAATCTTGGATTTTTTGCTCTAACTCCTCACATGAACCCCTGATGTAAAAGTTTGTTATTAGTCGCGTAAAGCGGTTATTAGCGCCAACAACTTGACACTTTTTTTAGGTCTGTGCGTCAATGAATTCTGGTACTTCCGATACAAATTAACCCCCAAAATTGTCATTTTCAGCTCTAACTGCACACAGTAGCATCTGATGTAATAGTTTCTTATTAATTATGTGAAGCTCTTATTAACGCCAACAATTCGACACTTTTTTTAGGTCTGTACATCAATGAATTCTGATACCTCCCATACAAATTAACCCCCAAAAATGTCATTTTCTGCTCTAACTCCACACAGGAGCATTTGATGTAAAAGTTTCTTATTAATGATGTGAAGCTCTTATTAACGCCAACAATTCGACACTTTTTTTAGGTCTGTGCGTCAATTAATTCTGGTACTTCCGATACAAATTAACCCCCAAAATTGTCATTTTCAGCTCTAACTGCACACAGGAACCTCTGATGTAAAAGTTTGTTATTAGTTATGTAAAGCGCTTATAAGCGCGAACAACTTGACACTTTTTTTAGGTCTGTACATCAATGAATTCTGGTACCTCCCATACAAATTAACCCACAAAAATGTCATTTTCGGCTATAACTCCACACAGGAGCATTTGATGTAATAGTTTCTTATTAATTATGTGAAGCTCTTATTAACGCCAACAACTTGACACTTTTTTTAGGTCTGTACATCAATGAATTCTGGTACCTCCGATACAAATTAACCCCCAAAAATGTAATTTTCAGCTCTAACTGCACACAGGAACCTCTGATGTAATAGTTTCTTATTAATTATGTGAAGCTCTTATTAACGCCAACAACTTGACACTTTTTTTAGGTCTGTGCGTCAATGAATTCTGGTACCTCCCATACAAATTAACCCACAAAAATGTCATTTTCTGCTCTAACTCCACACAGGAGCATTTGATGTAATAGTTTCTTATTAATTATGTGAAGCTCTTATTAACGCCAACAATTTGACACTTTTTTTTAGGTCTGTACATCAATGAATTCTGGTACCTCCGATACAAATTAACCCCCAAAAATGTAATTTTCAGCTCTAACTGCACACAGGAACCTCTGATGTAATAGTTTCTTATTAATTATGTGAAGCTCTTATTAACGCCAACAACTTGACACTTTTTTTAGGTCTGTGCGTCAATTAATTCTGGTACCTCCCATACAAATTAACCCCCAAAAATGTCATTTTCAGCTATAACTCCACACAGGAACATCTGATGTAAAAGTTTGTTATTAGTGGTGTAAAGCGGTTATTAGCGCCAACAACTTGACACTTTTTTTAGGTCTGTGCGTCAATGAATTCTGGTACTTCCGATACAAATTAACCCCCAAAATTGTCATTTTCAGCTCTAACTGCACACAGTAGCATCTGATGTAATAGTTTCTTATTAATTATGTGAAGCTCTTATTAACGCCAACAATTCGACACTTTTTTTAGGTCTGTGCGTCAATTAATTCTGGTACTTCCGATACAAATTAACCCCCAAAATTGTCATTTTCAGCTCTAACTGCACACAGTAGCATCTGATGTAATAGTTTCTTATTAATTATGTGAAGCTCTTATTAACGCCAACAATTCGACACTTTTTTTAGGTCTGTGCGTCAATTAATTCTGGTACTTCCGATACAAATTAACCCCCAAAATTGTCATTTTCAGCTCTAACTGCACACAGGAACCTCTGATGTAAAAGTTTGTTATTAGTTATGTAAAGCGCTTATAAGCGCGAACAACTTGACACTTTTTTTAGGTCTGTACATCAATGAATTCTGGTACCTCCCATACAAATTAACCCACAAAAATGTCATTTTCGGCTATAACTCCACACAGGAGCATTTGATGTAATAGTTTCTTATTAATTATGTGAAGCTCTTATTAACGCCAACAACTTGACACTTTTTTTAGGTCTGTACATCAATGAATTCTGGTACCTCCGATACAAATTAACCCCCAAAAATGTAATTTTCAGCTCTAACTGCACACAGGAACCTCTGATGTAATAGTTTCTTATTAATTATGTGAAGCTCTTATTAACGCCAACAACTTGACACTTTTTTTAGGTCTGTGCGTCAATGAATTCTGGTACCTCCCATACAAATTAACCCACAAAAATGTCATTTTCTGCTCTAACTCCACACAGGAGCATTTGATGTAATAGTTTCTTATTAATTATGTGAAGCTCTTATTAACGCCAACAATTTGACACTTTTTTTTAGGTCTGTACATCAATGAATTCTGGTACCTCCGATACAAATTAACCCCCAAAAATGTAATTTTCAGCTCTAACTGCACACAGGAACCTCTGATGTAATAGTTTCTTATTAATTATGTGAAGCTCTTATTAACGCCAACAACTTGACACTTTTTTTAGGTCTGTGCGTCAATTAATTCTGGTACCTCCCATACAAATTAACCCCCAAAAATGTCATTTTCAGCTATAACTCCACACAGGAACATCTGATGTAAAAGTTTGTTATTAGTGGTGTAAAGCGGTTATTAGCGCCAACAACTTGACACTTTTTTTAGGTCTGTGCGTCAATGAATTCTGGTACTTCCGATACAAATTAACCCCCAAAATTGTCATTTTCAGCTCTAACTGCACACAGTAGCATCTGATGTAATAGTTTCTTATTAATTATGTGAAGCTCTTATTAACGCCAACAATTCGACACTTTTTTTAGGTCTGTGCGTCAATTAATTCTGGTACTTCCGATACAAATTAACCCCCAAAATTGTCATTTTCAGCTCTAACTGCACACAGTAGCATCTGATGTAATAGTTTCTTATTAATTATGTGAAGCTCTTATTAACGCCAACAATTCGACACTTTTTTTAGGTCTGTGCGTCAATTAATTCTGGTACTTCCGATACAAATTAACCCCCAAAATTGTCATTTTCAGCTCTAACTGCACACAGGAACCTCTGATGTAAAAGTTTGTTATTAGTTATGTAAAGCGCTTATAAGCGCGAACAACTTGACACTTTTTTTAGGTCTGTACATCAATGAATTCTGGTACCTCCCATACAAATTAACCCACAAAAATGTAATTTTCAGCTCTAACTGCACACAGGAACCTCTGATGTAATAGTTTCTTATTAATTATGTGAAGCTCTTATTAACGCCAACAACTTGACACTTTTTTTAGGTCTGTGCGTCAATTAATTCTGGTACCTCCCATACAAATTAACCCCCAAAAATGTCATTTTCAGCTATAACTCCACACAGGAACATCTGATGTAAAAGTTTGTTATTAGTGGTGTAAAGCGGTTATTAGCGCCAACAACTTGACACTTTTTTTAGGTCTGTGCGTCAATGAATTCTGGTACTTCCGATACAAATTAACCCCCAAAATTGTCATTTTCAGCTCTAACTGCACACAGTAGCATCTGATGTAATAGTTTCTTATTAATTATGTGAAGCTCTTATTAACGCCAACAATTCGACACTTTTTTTAGGTCTGTGCGTCAATTAATTCTGGTACTTCCGATACAAATTAACCCCCAAAATTGTCATTTTCAGCTCTAACTGCACACAGTAGCATCTGATGTAATAGTTTCTTATTAATTATGTGAAGCTCTTATTAACGCCAACAATTCGACACTTTTTTTAGGTCTGTGCGTCAATTAATTCTGGTACTTCCGATACAAATTAACCCCCAAAATTGTCATTTTCAGCTCTAACTGCACACAGGAACCTCTGATGTAAAAGTTTGTTATTAGTTATGTAAAGCGCTTATAAGCGCGAACAACTTGACACTTTTTTTAGGTCTGTACATCAATGAATTCTGGTACCTCCGATACAAATTAACCCCCAAAAATGTAATTTTCAGCTCTAACTGCACACAGGAACCTCTGATGTAATAGTTTCTTATTAATTATGTGAAGCTCTTATTAACGCCAACAACTTGACACTTTTTTTAGGTCTGTGCGTCAATTAATTCTGGTACCTCCCATACAAATTAACCCCCCCAAAAATGTCATTTTCAGCTATAACTCCACACAGGAACATCTGATGTAAAAGTTTGTTATTAGTGGTGTAAAGCGGTTATTAGCGCCAACAACTTGACACTTTTTTTAGGTCTGTGCGTCAATGAATTCTGGTACTTCCGATACAAATTAACCCCCAAAATTGTCATTTTCAGCTCTAACTGCACACAGTAGCATCTGATGTAATAGTTTCTTATTAATTATGTGAAGCTCTTATTAACGCCAACAATTCGACACTTTTTTTAGGTCTGTGCGTCAATTAATTCTGGTACTTCCGATACAAATTAACCCCCAAAATTGTCATTTTCAGCTCTAACTGCACACAGTAGCATCTGATGTAATAGTTTCTTATTAATTATGTGAAGCTCTTATTAACGCCAACAATTCGACACTTTTTTTTAGGTCTGTGCGTCAATTAATTCTGGTACTTCCGATACAAATTAACCCCCAAAATTGTCATTTTCAGCTCTAACTGCACACAGTAGCATCTGATGTAATAGTTTCTTATTAGTTATGTGAAGCTCTTATTAACGCCAACAATTCGACACTTTTTTTAGGTCTGTACATCAATGAATTCTGATACCTCCCATACAAATTAACCCCCAAAAATGTCATTTTCTGCTCTAACTCCACACAGGAGCATTTGATGTAAAAGTTTCTTATTAATGATGTGAAGCTCTTATTAACGCCAACAATTCGACACTTTTTTTAGGTCTGTGCGTCAATTAATTCTGGTACTTCCGATACAAATTAACCCCCAAAATTGTCATTTTCAGCTCTAACTGCACACAGGAACCTCTGATGTAAAAGTTTGTTATTAGTTATGTAAAGCGCTTATAAGCGCGAACAACTTGACACTTTTTTTAGGTCTGTACATCAATGAATTCTGGTACCTCCCATACAAATTAACCCACAAAAATGTCATTTTCGGCTATAACTCCACACAGGAGCATTTGATGTAATAGTTTCTTATTAATTATGTGAAGCTCTTATTAACGCCAACAATTTGACACTTTTTTTTAGGTCTGTACATCAATGAATTCTGGTACCTCCGATACAAATTAACCCCCAAAAATGTAATTTTCAGCTCTAACTGCACACAGGAACCTCTGATGTAATAGTTTCTTATTAATTATGTGAAGCTCTTATTAACGCCAACAACTTGACACTTTTTTTAGGTCTGTGCGTCAATTAATTCTGGTACCTCCGATACAAATTAACCCCCAAAAATGTCATTTTCAGCTCTAACTGCACACAGGAACCTCTGATGTAAAAGTTTGTTATTAGTTATGTAAAGCGCTTATAAGCGCGAACAACTTGACACTTTTTTTAGGTCTGTACATCAATGAATTCTGGTACCTCCCATACAAATTAACCCCCAAAATTGTCATTTTCAGCTCTAACTGCACACAGGAGCATCTGATGTAATAGTTTCTTATTAATTATGTGAAGCTCTTATTAACGCCAACAACTTGACACTTTTTTTAGGTCTGTGCGTCAATGAATTCTGGTACCTCCGATACAAATTAACCCCCAAAAATGTCATTTTCTGCTCTAACTCCACACAGGAACCCCTGATGTAATAGTTTGTTATTAGTTATGTAAAGCACTTATTAGCGCCAACAATTCGACACTTTTTTTAGGTCTGTGCGTCAATGAATTCTGGTACCTCCGATACAAATTAACCCCCAAAAATGTCATTTTCTGCTATAACTCGACACAGGAGCATTTGATGTAATAGTTTCTTATTAATTATGTGAAGCTCTTATTAACGCCAACAATTTGACACTTTTTTTTAGGTCTGTACATCAATGAATTCTGGTACCTCCGATACAAATTAACCCCCAAAAATGTCATTTTCTGCTCTAACTCCACACAGGAGCATTTGATGTAATAGTTTCTTATTAATTATGTGAAGCACTTATTAGCGCCAACAATTCGACACTTTTTTTAGGTCTGTGCGTCAATGAATTCTGGTACCTCCGATACAAATTAACCCCCAAAAATGTCATTTTCTGCTCTAACTGCACACAGGAGCATCTGATGTAATAGTTTCTTATTAATTATGTGAAGCTCTTATTAACGCCAACAACTTGACACTTTTTTTAGGTCTGTTCGTCAATGAATTCTGGTACCTCCCATACAAATTAACCCCCAAAAATGTAATTTTCAGCTCTAACTGCACACAGGAGCATCTGATGTAATAGTTTGTTATTAATTATGTGAAGCTCTTATTAACGCCAACAACTTGACACTTTTTTTAGGTCTGTTCGTCAATGAATTCTGGTACCTCCCATACAAATTAACCCCCAAAAATGTAATTTTCAGCTCTAACTGCACACAGGAGCATCTGATGTAATAGTTTCTTATTAATTATGTGAAGCTCTTATTAACGCCAACAACTTGACACTTTTTTTTAGGTCTGTTCGTCAATGAATTCTGGTACCTCCCATACAAATTAACCCCCAAAATTGTCATTTTCAGCTCTAACTGCACACAGGAGCATCTGATGTAATAGTTTGTTATTAGTTATGTAAAGCACTTATTAGCGCCAACAACTTGACACTTTTTTTTAGGTCTGTTCGTCAATGAATTCTGGTACCTCCCATACAAATTAACCCCCAAAAATGTAATTTTCAGCTCTAACTGCACACAGGAGCATCTGATGTAATAGTTTCTTATTAATTATGTGAAGCACTTATTAGCGCCAACAATTCGACACTTTTTTTAGGTCTGTGCGTCAATGAATTCTGGTACCTCCGATACAAATTAACCCCCAAAAATGTCATTTTCTGCTCTAACTGCACACAGGAACCTCTGATGTAAAAGTTTGTTATTAATTATGTGAAGCTCTTATTAACGCCAACAATTCGACACTTTTTTTGAGGTCTGTGCGTCAATGAATTCTGGTACCTCCGATACAAATTAACCCCCAAAAATGTCATTTTCTGCTCTAACTCCACACAGGAGCATTTGATGTAATAGTTTCTTATTAATTATGTAAAGCGCTTATAAGCGCGAACAACTTGACACTTTTTTTAGGTCTGTACATCAATGAATTCTGGTACCTCCCATACAAATTAACCCCCAAAATTGTCATTTTCAGCTCTAACTGCACACAGGAGCATCTGATGTAATAGTTTCTTATTAATTATGTGAAGCTCTTATTAGCGCCAGTAATTTGACACTTTTTTAAATTCTCTATCTTGGGTTCTCTATAGTGGGTTCAAACGAAACCACTCGACAGTGCACGCTGTGACCAAATTGATTTCAGATGTCTGCTGGCATCTGAATGATTATAATAGGAATACGGCCGCCTGTCTAGTGGACATCGAAAAAGCCTTCGACACGGTTTGGACCGACGCGTTGGTTTATAAAAGTATACGATATGGGTTCCCATCATCATTTAACCAAAATGATTATATCAATGATATATGGAATTGGTAATTTGTCGTAACGGATAGAGAAAATACGACGAATAAAAATGGTCTGCCACAAGGTACAGTAACGGCACCAATCCTGTTCAACATATATATTTCCGAAGTATACTAAGGGATATGGATGCGTTCCTTGCTTATGCCCGACGATATTGTACTTTATGCACACGGCTCTCGATAATTGACGAGATTCAAAGAAAGCTGCAAAGCAAATTCGACGAATTTCGGACATGGAACCTTAATATAAGCATCTATTCAAAATGCGAAGATATACTGTTACGCCCACCTCTTAGGCGAGGAAATTACTATCTACGACGTAATTGGAAAAATTTCCGGATAACAGGTGCAAATGGTATTCAGGTTCCGTCGAAGAATGTTGTGCGCCATTTGGGTGTTCATCTGGAAAAATCTAGTTACTACAATGAACATGTAAATATCGCTTTGGGAAAAGCAAGGGCGGCATTTATGTCTTTCTTTCACGATATCCGAGAAGTGAGGTGAAGATTGTTTGCTACCAGGCATTCATTCGAACAATTGTTACGTACGCGTGTCCAATATGATGGAACATCAGTCCATCGTATAACTTCGTGCCTTTGAAAGAAAATCTCTTAGAGCCTGTATGCACATGTACAGGAGCGAACATTCTGAGTATAGGTATTATGTGTCGAACAAAAAACTCCTGGATGCTTCCGGAGTAACAAGGGCTGACAATGTCATTCTTGATCTAACTAGGAACCATTTCGCTCGGTCAGCCTATATCGAAAATGACTTAATTTCGGGAGCATTTTATCCTAATCCAGGGTATTTCAAATATACATTGGAGAGTGGATTTATACCACCTGAGACATTTCTGTATCTGGACGCATTGGGAATCTTGTCAAACTCGTGCAACGTACCTATTATGTATATACCATGTTACTAGATGGGCAACAGACAAACGAATCCGGCATTCCTCATTGCTTAATGGGGATGGAAATATTATCTGGAGATAGGGTAGACAGAATGGCGATTCAATAAATAATAAAAATATGCTGGTAGGTGGACTGGACTGGAGAGTTGTCAACACTTAACCCTAATAAGAGGCTACAGTCGTAGCTTTGTTTTTATTGCTTCGCCATATCATGGACATCATTCCAAACACGGATTTTGTTTTGCTGGATTCGGTTGACAATGTCCTGTTCGGTTTCACCTTCGGTCGAGACAATACTCCGAAGACATTGGAAACACTCTACTCCCTCTCTGCCGGTTGTCCAGCGATGTTAACTGATTTTGGTCTTCAAGTCCACAACATTTGCCTCCCTTTCCCCACATTTGTTGTCATTTGGTGCAGCTCTCCATAATCCTGTGTGAGAGTAAACAAACGTCGTCAGTGTAGTCCAGATGTTTGAGTTGAGATGTAAGATAAAGCTGCGCGAAGCACATCGCTAATCACCAACAACGAAAAAAAAAGTATCGGCGATAGAATGCAACCTTGTCGTACCCCACTTAGGATCTTGAATTCCTCTGACAGCTTTCCTCTATGCAGCACATGACATTTGGAGGCATCATAGGTTGCTTTAATAAAAGCTATTAGTTTATCGGGTATACCCCTGCTGCGCAAGGCCTTCAATTGCCTTCTCAAAATCAATGAACAGCAGGTGCAGTGGTGACCGGAATTCAACGCGCTGTTCAATAATGATCCGCAGGGTGTTGATGTGGTCGACACAGGAGGACCCAGTGCGGAAACCTGCTTGCTCGGCATCGAGTGTATCTTCCAGATGTTCCTCAATTCGCTCAATAGTACTACTTTGGCTATTACCTTTGCAACTGCAAGAGGAACGCCAATGCCTCTCCAGCTTTCGCACTCCACGAAGACTACCTTTTTTATTCCATTCTTGCACTCGTCGGGGAAACTTTCTGCCTCTCAAGCTTTCTCTACAAGAGGATATAAAAGCTCTACCGATGTTGTTGAAGTTGCACGCAGAAGCTCTGCGGGAATACCATCTAGTCCTATCAACTTGGTGTTCTTTAGTGCGTTGATCGCGGCAGCAATCTCATCTTTACTGGGTTTTGAGGTGCGAATTCGGGAAATTGTTACTTCCGGCAGCTCCATTTGATTTGGATGCATATCGTTGGCGAATACACGGTTAAGGACCGTATAGCTGATCCTCATCTGAAACGAGTACGGCCCCATCTAGGCCTTTTACCGGATGTTCGCTAAAGCGGTGATCACCTGTCAGCTCTTTGATGGTCTTACCTAGACTAGAAACGCTAGACCTTTCGCACTTGCAATTTTAGCCTACATTTGTCAGGATTTATACACATAGTTGCCCGTGGACCACCACTTGGAGGTAGAGCAAGCACTACATCACGAACTTTTGATTGTTGCGCTACTGGCTCAAATCAAGTTTTGTCCAGTCAGTAGTTTCCCGATCAATCGCAATGCTGATCTAAGAAATATCTTGAAAGCAATGAAATCCTTATAGTGACCGGCAGTACGGATGTCGTGTGGGGCAACGTTCCACTGGTGAATTGATGGTGTATCTCACCGAACAGTGGAATCGGTCTTTGCATCAATTTGGTGAAAGCAAAGCGGTTGCACTCGATATTGCTAAGGCATTTGACAGAGTTTGGGCATCAAATTCTTTTGTCCAAAATGCGTGCTTATGGAGTCGATGATAACTGCTTCACTGGATTAGAAGCTATCTCAATTCAAGTTGTATTGGACGGTTTCAAGTCTAAAGTACGCATTACTTAAATGCTGGAGTTCCCCAGGGCTCTGTACTGTCCCAGTCTTTCTCGCACTTTTATCAATGATCTCTTATCTGTGACTTCTAATCCAATTCACTCTTCACCACTTCTCATGTGGAACTCAAACAACTTCGTATGTTAAGCACGTTATATTCTGACATAGACAACATAATACAATGGGCAGAAAACAATCGAGTAGAACTTAATTCTGCCAAAACCCAATGCTGTCTTTTGTCGTCTAAGCGAATCCTAAATCACCTGCCATTATCCATGAATGGCACTTTTTGTGTGCGCCTAAAATTACCTTGCATCAGCCATATAGAATACAAAACCGCGCAATAAAGCTTATCGGTGACGCAAATATAGCGACGCTTGAACACCGCAGGAACATTTCCTGCTTGTCACTGCTTTATCGTTTCTTCCACCAGCGGTGCCTAACGAGAAATAGCCAGCTGGATGCAACCTCTCCTTGAATTCAATCGCAATACTCGTGTCGCTGTAAATGCACATCAGTTTACCCTCAAGCCCATCATCGGACGTACAGTTAAGTTCAGGGATTCGTTCTTCTTCTTCAGCCGTACAGCAACCGCATGTGGAATGCTCTGCCAAGCTCTGTCTTCCCACATCACTATTGATCTACAGGCTTTAAAAACACAAGCTCATTGGACATCTCCTCTGTTCTCCTCCTTTTCTTTACCACCTACGTTGTGCCAAGCATATAGCCAAGCATTATAAGGGTGCGAACCCCTTTTAGTGTAAGCGAATTATAAAAAAAAAAACCCATAAAAATAAATTCTCTAATAACAGATAGGTATGTGTTAAAATTTAAAGAAAATCGGGCTAAGTTTTAAAAAATTTATATGGGCACCCCTTGGCACTCAGGGCCCGTTCACTCCAACAAATTTACAAAAAGTTATGTCCATCAGTGATACACATGTGTTAAAAATTTGAAGAAAATCGGATTAATTTCTTTGAAAAATTTTTATGGGGCCCCTGGACCCCGGCCACCAAAATTTTTGCAAAAAGTCTTGTCCATCGGAGATACACACGTATATAAAATTTTAAAAAATTCGGGTTAATTTTTTTAAAAAAAAATTTTGGGCCCAATGACCCTGGGGCCCGGGGTTTCCAAAAATTTTACAAAAAGTGTTTTTCATCGAAGATACACGCGTATATGAAATTTAAAGAAAATCGGGTTATTTTTTTAAAAAAAAATTTATGGGGTACCACGACCCCGTGGCCCGTGGTCTCCAAAATTTTTACAAAAAGTGTTGTCTATCGGAGATACACATGTGTATAAAATTTGAAGAAAATCGAGTAAAATTTTGTAAAATATTTGTATGGGAGCCCCCAGACCCCGGGGCCCGATGGGTCTCAAATTTTTATAGAAAGTGTTGTCTCCGGAAAGACACACGTGTGCAAAATTTCAATAAAATCGGCCATTGGGAAGTGGGTTAAAAATTGATCGCAAGATTCCACGACAGACGACCGACGACCGATGACCGACGACCGACGACAGACGACCGACAAGTGAAGTGAAGCAAGTGAAGTTAATATAGAGAATTTAAAAAAAAACAGTGCCATGACATAAGGCCATGTGACATAAGGCCAAATCTAAAAATTTTGCCTTATGTCGCTTTGTGGAAGTGACATAAGGCCACATTATAGCATTTGGCCTTGTGACACGTTTGCTTTAGGTCACTTTCCACTGCATTCCGGATGGTCTTATGTCTGAAAATAATTTGGCCTATGACGCGACATAAAGCCAAGTACTAAATTTGTTTTTGCGAAAGCCAATTTGGCCTCTTATATGTTCTGGCCTTATTTGGCCTGACCTCTTTAAGTTAAAGACGAACACCATTTATTTAATTCCACTTGTACAAGCGAGTTGTAAGCTCGTTTTTAAAATGGGAATGAATTAAAACAAAAAAACAAAAAAAGGATATTTCCCCAAAACCTTAAACCTTAGTATGAGAGGGGGAGGATATTGAAATTATGAGCTATTTTGCTTATTGATCTAATTTTTCAGGTAAGTAGGTAAATTTTATGAGGTCTTGTCCTCTGTTAATTCTACGTCACTTTTTTTATTAAACAAATTTTTCATCTCCAAGCGGGGTTAGGTGTCACTCTGGAAGTTGTGTTACATTCCTCCAAAGTTGCGCTGAACCACACACCGGAGGCCCAAATAATTTTTTGTTTTTTTTGTGTTTTATTTTTTTGTAAATAACTCTCCACCCCCAACCCCCCTGCTCACCTGTAAATTCTGTTAATCCAGCGGGTAACAGTAGCACCGTCATTAGCAACAATAGCAGAAGTGTGCACGGTTTTGTCGCATATGTCCTCATAGTAATCCGTAAAAGGGGCGGCGTGATGATGGGTCGCGATGGCATCGCATGCCTGACACGTGTCTGCAACATGTTCAAGTGCCAAGTGACACACAGACAACACAACACACACAAATAATAATCGATGATCGTTTTGTTGTTGTTGCACTTAACGCACTAATTGCTAATTGAAATTAAAGGAATTTCGATTTCGGTTCTTTGCAGTTGCACTGTTTGTTTTACTTGTCTTGCACGCACACACAAACACCCACACGCACAAACACACACACACACTAATAATTGGCGCTATTTTCTTCAAAGTGGATAATCATCATAAATAAATAAACGAGAGAAGAATCCTTGCATAGCAACCAAATTGTGAGTCAAAAAGGACTTTTTGTTGTTCCCTTTTCTGTTTTTTATTTTTTTTTTATTTTTTTGTTATTTTTTTTATGAATATTTGTCGTTATCCTTCAACAAAAAAATTTGCACGTTTTGTTGTTGTTGTTGTTTGTTGTTTTCGTTTGGCCTCCGAAGCAATCAATTTGCAGTGCGAATGCAGACTGAGGAATATGTGAGCGAGCGGCAAACTAGCAACCGATCGTGGCGAATAAAAGTCTCGAACAACTGAATTGTCGGATCTGTGGAAAAGTCAGCAAGACCTTCTTTCGTTCACAAAACCATCGCCGCTGCTGGCTGCTTGCCTCTCTGCACACTGCATACATTTGGATGCTAATAGGCAACCTGTTGTCCCGCACACCACAAGAAATATACCAGAAAGTAAACCAACAACAACATATAGATACACATACACATTGAAAGAAAGATCCCAAGCAGTTGCTGTAAAGTTGGCACACGATTGGCTTTTCGGTGAATGGTGTGTGCGACCGCTGCTGCTGCTGCTGCTGAGTGAAAGAAGTGGAAGAACAGGTAAAAATGCAAATGCTGTTACGACGACGACGACGACCGATCGTCCGATCGACTCTTAGCCTGACAGTGGAACGAAACGACAGTGGTGGCGAACTGCTTGTCATTCCTATAAAAAAACACTTGAGAAAATTTCCTCCTCCTCCTTCTCCTCCTGCTCCATCTCCTCAGCAAAGCACTCCCTTCTTCGCCTCTAATATTTATCTGCTGGCTTGCTATATATATTATTATGCATTCACTCCGTGTCGGCTGTGTCGAGTGCAATTGCAATGCACACACTACACACTACATTTTAAATGGCAAGGGAAAACCTCTTGCGCCACTTGTTATCTGTTTGTTTGTTGTTTGACTTGCAGAAAACATAACAACAACAACAACAACAACAACAACAACAACATTAACTACAACGAAAAAAAAACTCAGTCAGTCTATTCTGTCATCAGAGTCGTCTTCGTTGGCAAGGATTTAGTGCTGTGGTGATATTTATCTTCTTCTCCATTCACTTACATGGAATATTTGTTTTGTTGCTGGCATCTGTGCCAAAGCGAAATGCAGCCATTGCAATTTCGATAGGAATCTTCAATTTTGAATTTTTCAAATACATGCCTCTACCTAATTCAACAACAACAACACCAACAACAATCTTTGATTTATTTATTATTATTTTTTATAAATATTTCATCAGACTATGCGCTATGAACCACTTTCCAACATGAAATTCAAATGAAAATTCCTATCAAGTTTCTGTTCTAAGTCTTTTGTTAATCGAGTTCCCTCTAAGAACCCTTCAATACGAAATTCAAATGGAAATTCCTTCCAAGTTTCTGTTCTAAGTCTTTTGTTAATCTAATCGAGTTCCCTCTAAGAACCCTTCAATACGAAATTCAAATGGAAATTCCTTCCAAGTTTCTTTTCTAAGTCTTTTGTTAATCTAATCGAGTTTCCTCTAAGAACCCTTCAATACGAAATTCAAATGGAAATTCCTTCCAAGTTTCTGTTCTAAGTCTTTCGTTAATCTAATCGAGTTCCCTCTGAGAACCCTTCAATACGAAATTCAAATGGAAATTCCTTCCAAGTTTCTGTTCTAAGTCTTTCGTTAATCTAATCGAGTTCCCTCTGAGAACCCTTCAATACGAAATTCAAATGGAAATTCCTTCCAAGTTTCTGTTCTAAGTCTTTCGTTAATCTAATCGAGTTCCCTCTGAGAACCCTTCAATACGAAATTCAAATGGAAATTCCTTCCAAGTTTCTGTTCTAAGTCTTTCGTTAATCTAATCGAGTTCCCTCTGAGAACCCTTCAATACGAAATTCAAATGGAAATTCCTTCCAAGTTTCTGTTCTAAGTCTTTCGTTAATCTAATCGAGTTCCTTCTAAGAACCCTTCAATACGAAATTCAAATGGAAATTCCTTCAAAGTTTCTGTTCTAAGTCTTTTGTTAATCTAATCGAGTTCCTTCTAAGAACCCTTCAATACGAAATTCAAATGGAAATTCCTTCCAAGTTTCTGTTCTAAGTCTTTCGTTAATCTAATCGAGTTCCCTCTGAGAACCCTTCAATACGAAATTCAAATGGAAATTCCTTCCAAGTTTCTGTTCTAAGTCTTTCGTTAATCTAATCGAGTTCCTTCTAAGAACCCTTCAATACGAAATTCAAATGGAAATTCCTTCCAAGTTTCTGTTCTAAGTCTTTCGTTAATCTAATCGAGTTCCCTCTGAGAACCCTTCAATACGAAATTCAAATGGAAATTCCTTCCAAGTTTCTGTTCTAAGTCTTTCGTTAATCTAATCGAGTTCCCTCTGAGAACCCTTCAATACGAAATTCAAATGGAAATTCCTTCCAAGTTTCTGTTCTAAGTCTTTCGTTAATCTAATCGAGTTCCTTCTAAGAACCCTTCAATACGAAATTCAAATGGAAATTCCTTCAAAGTTTCTGTTCTAAGTCTTTTGTTAATCTAATCGAGTTCCCTCTAAGAACCCTTCAATACGAAATTCAAATGGAAATTCCTTCCAAGTTTCTGTTCTAAGTCTTTTGTTAATCTAATCGAGTTCCCTCTAAGAACCCTTCAATACGAAATTCAAATGGAAATTCCTTCCAAGTTTCTTTTCTAAGTCTTTTGTTAATCTAATCGAGTTTCCTCTAAGAACCCTTCAATACGAAATTCAAATGGAAATTCCTTCCAAGTTTCTGTTCTAAGTCTTTCGTTAATCTAATCGAGTTCCCTCTGAGAACCCTTCAATACGAAATTCAAATGGAAATTCCTTCCAAGTTTCTGTTCTAAGTCTTTTGTTAATCTAATCGAGTTCCCTCTAAGAACCCTTCAATACGAAATTCAAATGGAAATTCCTTCCAAGTTTCTGTTCTAAGTCTTTCGTTAATCTAATCGAGTTCCCTCTGAGAACCCTTCAATACGAAATTCAAATGGAAATTCCTTCCAAGTTTCTGTTCTAAGTCTTTCGTTAATCTAATCGAGTTCCCTCTAAGAACCCTTCAATACGAAATTCAAATGGAAATTCCTTCAAAGTTTCTGTTCTAAGTCTTTTGTTAATTCAAATGGAAATTCCTTCCAAGTTTCTGTTCTAAGTCTTTCGTTAATCTAATCGAGCTCCCTCTGAGAACCCTTCAATACGAAATTCAAATGGAAATTCCTTCCAAGTTTCTGTTCTAAGTCTTTCGTTAATCTAATCGAGTTCCCTCTAAGAACCCTTCAATACGAAATTCAAATGGAAATTCCTTCCAAGTTTCTGTTCTAAGTCTTTCGTTAATCTAATCGAGTTCCCTCTGAGAACCCTTCAATACGAAATTCAAATGGAAATTCCTTCCAAGTTTCTGTTCTAAGTCTTTCGTTAATCTAATCGAGTTCCTTCTAAGAACCCTTCAATACGAAATTCAAATGGAAATTCCTTCCAAGTTTCTGTTCTAAGTCTTTCGTTAATCTAATCGAGTTCCCTCTGAGAACCCTTCAATACGAAATTCAAATGGAAATTCCTTCCAAGTTTCTGTTCTAAGTCTTTTGTTAATCTAATCGAGTTCCCTCTAAGAACCCTTCAATACGAAATTCAAATGGAAATTCCTTCCAAGTTTCTGTTCTAAGTCTTTCGTTAATCTAATCGAGTTCCCTCTGAGAACCCTTCAATACGAAATTCAAATGGAAATTCCTTCCAAGTTTCTGTTCTAAGTCTTTTGTTAATCTAATCGAGTTCCCTCTAAGAACCCTTCAATACGAAATTCAAATGGAAATTCCTTCAAAGTTTCTGTTCTAAGTCTTTTGTTAATTCAAATGGAAATTCCTTCCAAGTTTCTGTTCTAAGTCTTTTGTTAATCGAGTGCACTCTAAAAAATAACCCGATCACTATCAAGCCCATTCAACATCTATAACGGGCTCCGACAAGGGGATAGACTGACCTGCCTCCTCTTCAACCTGGCTTTGGAGAAAGTGATCCGAGACTCTGATGTAATGGCGACAGGGACAATCCTCTATAAATCCATTCAGATTATGGCTTTCGCAGACGACATCGACATCGTTGGTAGAAACCCAATGGCTGTACAGAAAGCTTTCATCCAGATCGAGCAGGCGTAGACAAATCTAGCCAGCCTAGATTGGATGTGCACAGTGTATCAGGGAAAGTATTGGGCAATTGGTGTACAGATTTGCTGCATGTTACATGTTACCATAGTGCATGTTATGTATATCGTGTGTTACAGTCTCTGAGAGACCTTGCAGCAGGCACTTCAGTAGAATTCATGTTATATTCGAAATTAACTTGCATCGATAGCACTTTAATCGATAATTTCGATAATTAATGGCATTATTGCTACTTTAATTTGAAATATATTTTATTTAATATCTCAAAGAAATAGCTGCTTTATTTAACAAAACAAAATGAGGCGCTCATAATGAAAAACCCCTTTGCACTTGTTGACAGCGCTTAATAGCGATGTCAGTGTTGAAGCAGAATATGCATCAAACCTCATCCAAAGAAGACTATATTACCAATCTTATCACACCAAGCAGAATCAGACCTGTCCGAGTTCGAGGACAATTACTATATAGTTGTCGCAAAGCTGAATACTAACATGCGTAAGAAAAGGCTTGCCGAGTCACCAACAGGGCCTCCACGGCACACGGTTCATTCATCAGCAGCAAAGCATCTTGCAGCCAAACGCTCGTCTGATATAAGAAAGTTTGCGGATACACTAGAGACGAATCCATCCCGGAGGTTAAATGCACTCGGTCCTGAGGCAGAGCTAAGGGATCCATGGTTAATATACAAATTGGATAATGAAACTTGATCTATGTGGGCACAGTAGATGGCCGAAAACAATTTTCCCGCCTTAGAAGATCTACTTGGACGAAGAGTCCAAGTCCAAGATGGAGTCGATACGGGCTTTGCTCTAAGAAAGGCAACCCGGCTCATTCAATAACACGATCATGTGCAGTAGTAACAACGCCAGGAAGAATAAGACGATCAAGTCGGACACAGAATTTTCGAATGCACTGTTTATGCAGCCATGACGACATCGGCGCAGATAGCAGAAACCGTACAAAAGGGATAACTGCGGTGTTTTAATTGCTTAAACAGTGAACATCGAGTACGAAATTGCAGATCCAGGGCACGGGGCTAACGTTACGATGCCAAACATCACACATCCCTGCATGCAAAGAACGAGAGTCGATTCGAGTATAAGGAGCAATCGGCTACGAACATTCAATAAGGCGGATATAATACCAGCGGCAGAAGCTACTGAGCAAAGGGTACAAATACATAGCTGCGCAAGGTATCCTTCCGACTGCAATAATTAAAATCAAAGATGACAGCGATCAATATCAGACGTATCGCGCATTGCTGGATTCATACCATTTTCGGCTGGGTAGTTGCCGGACGAACGACCAGAACTATAGATGGTATACCTATCCGCAGAGCTTCTGCGTGCCGCTTCAACGGCATCAGCAGATCTTTTATATCCACTTTTAGAGAGAGCTTGGGAGGCAGAAGTAGCGTGGAAGTAACAATGATTGTCAAGCTCCCTAAAAAAAGGTAGTCTTATGGAGTGCGAAAACTGGAGGGGCATTTGCGTCTAATGAGGCTGGCTGGCGGAATCGGCATTAACAATCAAAATAACAACAATTATGCTATTCACCGACTCAAAAATAGTGTTGGACTGGCTGTGGGCATATCCCAAGCGCTGGACAACATTCGTAGCCAATAGAACGAGTGACATCATTCAAACATACAAGCGAGAAAATTGGGGGCACGTCGGCGTCGCATCAATGGACAACCCGCGGCTGACATCGCATCTCGAGGCATAAACACGAGCGATTTATTAAAGAGTAGCTTGTGTTGCTATGTTGGTATGGTATTGACGCTGAAAGAGTGCGACGTTAGAGGAACTACCTCCCGCCAAAAAATTCGAGCGTAAGCCTTAGCCGAATCAAGAACATTGCATTTACTAATAGGCTCTCCAGTGCCCATAAGGTGACCAAGATACTAGCATTGATGATGCGGTTCATCGCCAACTGTAAGAAGGGATCATGGGATACCGATCGAGAAGAAATGACATGGCGGCAGGCGAGTTGATACTGTAAAGGCACGTACAGCAGACCGAGTTGAAAGCAGAGATAGACGCACTGTAAGACAAAAGGGGATTACCGAGGCACAGTTCCATTTTTTGATGACACAGAAGGAGGGGTCGGATACAAAAATCAATAGTATCGCTTAACGTGAAACATTCTATTATCCTGCCGCGACGGGTCACAACGAAAAACGAAGTAATATGCATTGTTAGAGATATGCACAAGCTACACAATCGCAGTAAGTCTTCTTACGAGCATTCGTCTAAGGCGACGGTTCTGGATAATAAGAGGAAATCCAGATATCCAGAGCAATTGTACACAAATGCATCCAGTGCATAAGACAAAATCCAATAATGGGAAAGCAGCTGATGGCTGATGATTTACCAACAGATAGGATACAATATGCACATCCATTTCACAAGGTCGTATTGGTTGATTGCGCACCCTGCAAGGTACATCCACATCCCGTCTGACGTAGAGGTCAAGTTCCACATAAGATGTAGGTACGCTGGTATATTCGTATGCCTAAGCACAAGAGCAATGCATATCGCGTGAGTATAGGAAACCTAACCACTGAAAGTTTTCTGGGAGCATTTGCAAGAGAAGAGGAAATTGTCACACAATCTACAGCGACAATGGATGGCATCAGCAATCAATTGCGGCAATTATTTCAATTCCTAAAAACAAAATCATCATCATATAGGCCGAAGCACTGCTGCAGTATAAATTAGACTGGAAATTTATTCCACCAGGTGCTTCCCATATGGGTGGTATATGGGGGGCGGCAGTAAAGCGAGCTAAAATACAGCTAACGTGGGCGGTTGGCGTAGCTATACTCACCATTGAGGGATTTGGTACATTGATGACAATTCGAGACCGATGGCGGCCAGTAAAGCAGAAGACATCGACCAGCGCATTTCTTAATCGCTGGCATATGGATTATCTCACTATCCTACAAAAAAAGAAATAAGTGGACAAGTGAGTGTATAAAACCAATGTGCTAATCGGAGAATCGAACGTGCCCGGCTACAAGAGTCGTAAAAAACACATCCTGCATGGCAATGGCAAGGTTCGGATAATTTCCATCGGCGGGTAGCAAATACCGACCGAAATTTTCCAGCGACCCATTCATAAATTGTGTCAACTGTCTGCAGTCTTTTAAGACACGCGTGCATAGACATCTCATCTTTTCCTCTCCCTAATTTCCTAACGCCTACGCTGTGCTAGGCATTATAAGGGGCTTCTAGTCAATAGTCAGTTTAGGAATAAATGCCCATCACAAAACAATGAATCAGATGATAAATGGCCGGCGGAATGATGAAGCAGAATATGCATCAATTCTATTTCTGTGAGTATTTTGAGGATGTGGTGTGTCTTAAGCACTGCTTTGCCACAATTGCCATGAAAAACGAAGCTAATCAATGCATTTGGGAGACATTTGGCACAGAACCTAAAATGGAAGTAGAACAATGGCCGGCAATGGAATGTACGTATATACTGTACCGTACTTAATGTTCTTGCAAAAAGAATTTCTATAAAAAAAAAAAACAAATCTGGAGCACTTCAGTGTCACACACACAGACTGAATGTACGAGTGCGTTGAATTCTTAAATCGACTCGACTGGTTCGCGAATGTAGTGCGCGCAGTGGAAAAATGTCCCAATGCCTGCCCGCCCCCCCCCCCCACAACTAAATGCCCATCAGCACAGAAAAACAAAAACGAAAGACTTAAGAGAGAAGCATGCATGCGCGCATGAAGTAGGTAAGTGGCGATTTGAATTTTTTGCTGGCCGCACTCCTTGAAAGCCCCGTCTGTCTGTCCGTCCGTCCGTCGTTCCTCTTTTATTACCAGTTGAGCTGCAATATTAATGTCGCTTTCCAAAAAAAAAAAAAAACAAAAAAGATACAAATAAATAACAGAACGTTCTGCCAAAGACACCGCGACGTGTGGTCGATTAACATAAAGAAATCGGCGTATATCGGCGGAGGAGATGCACTACGAATTAGCCTCAATGAATTGCTGGATGCTTCTGCTTCTGCTTCTGCTCCCTTTCTCGTCGTCGCTTTTGATTGAGAGCGGATAACACGTTTGCAGCGTGCGTACGTGAGTGCGTGAGTGAGTGAGTGAGTGAGTGAGTGAGTGAGTAAGTGAGTGAGTGAGTGAGTGAGTGCGTGAGTGAGTGAGTGCGTGAGTGAGTGTGCTCATGGTTTGTTTCATTGCAAAGTCATGATCGCATCATTGTAATTCTGGAAAGGTGCGCTATTCTGTGTATTCTGGAAGATCTCTCTCTCTCTCTCTCTCTCTCTCTATCTCTCTATCTGGCGGCGAGTGAAGGCGGCGATCTCATGAACCATTTGTCCTTTGGCACAAGAACATACAAATTATTACGAATTATTGTCAAAATGCAAGGCATGTCTGTGCTTACTGCGATCTATTTTATAGCCGTTTGCACCTTTTTTTCTTCTTCTGATGTTGTTTTCGTGCTTTCTATCCAACTAGACCATCAGTGACCGGCTTAACATACGCATCAGCATGCATCCTCCTTCTGTGCATAATATGTGTACGGTTGTTGTGTTGTGTTGTGCTGCGGCAGCAATAAAATGTAAAAAAAAACAACCCACAAAAATACAATTTTTCATGTAAATTCTCTAATAGGAGATGGGTATGTATTAAAATTTGAAGAAAACCGCGTTAATTTTTAAAAAATTTACATGGACACCACACGGGGTCAGGGCCCGATCACTCCAACAAACTTACAAAAAGTTTTGTCCATCAGTGATACACATGTGTTAAAAATTTGAAGAAAATCGAGCTAATTTTTAAAAAATGTACATGGGCACCCCTCGGGTTCTCAGGGCCTCACTCCAAAAACTTTACAAAAAATTTTGTCCATCGGAGATACACATGTAGATATATAAAATTTGAAGAAAATCGGGTTAATTTTTTTTTAAAAATTTTTATGGGCCCACGACCCAGGCCACCAAAATTTTTGCAAAAAATCTTGTCCACCGGAGACGCACACGTATGTAAAATTTTAAAAAAAATCGGGTTAAGTTTTTTAAAAAAAAAAAATTGGGGACCAATGACCCTGGGGCCCGGGTTCTCCAAAATTTTTACAAAAAGTGTTTTTCATCGAAGATACATACGTATATAAAATTTGAAGAAAATCGGGTTAATTTTTTTAAAAAAAGTTATGGGGCCCCACGAACCCGGGTCCGGGGTCTCCAAAATTTTTTACAAAAAGTGTTGTATATCATAGATACACATGTGTATAAAATTTGAAGAAAATCGAGTAAAATTTTGTAAAATATATATAAAATATGGGGAGCCCCCCGACCCCGTGGCCCGAGGGGCCTCAAATTTTAATAGAAAGTGTTGTCTCCGGAAATACACATTTGTGCAAAATTTCAATAAAATCGGGCTTTGGGAAGTGGGTTAAAAATTGATCGCAAGATTCCACGACAGAGGTCCGACAGCCGACCGATTTCCGACCGATTTCCGACCGATTTTCGACCGATTTCCGACCGACATCCGTGCCACGGGAAAGTGAAGTTAATATAGAGAATTTAAAAACTAAGCAGCCATTGTGCGCGAGAGCTATGATTGAATCAAAGCTATTGATTACAAAATTAGATTTTCAACTCATTATTTTGGATTAAGATACTTGCAGCAGTGATTTCCATTCCATTCACCGTTGGGTGAATAGCCAGACGTTTTTGGATCACTTCTGCAATTACAATGTGGCTCTTTGAAGGCCTCTTGCCAGATCATCATCATCATATTTGGGGCTCTACAACCGCGTGGTGCGGTCGTGGCCTCCCTCAAGAAATCTCTCCACCGGTCCCGATTTCAAGCCGTTGTCATCCCAGTTTGGCATCCCTAAACTCTGGGCGTCCTGGTCTACGCCATCCTACGCCAACATAGGCTTGGCCAGCCTCGCTGTCGTGTTCCATAAATCCTACCGCAAATGACTATCCGAGCAGCATCGCCTCTTGGCTCATGCAAGCTAGGTGTCCTGTCTACCGAGCTTAATTCTCTTCACGCGATGTCGACACAGATCTCATCCATTATACAGTCTCCGGAATCGTCCTTCCTCACAGGTGGGCGCAACAATTCTCCGTAAGACTTTACTCTCGAACGCGCGGCTAAGAGGTCAGAATGCTTTTTACTAAGCACCCAAGTCTCGGATTCATATGTTAGTACCTGGTATATGACCATTGTCATATACACCAGCAGCTTGGATTTTATGCTTATGATTAGATTTGAAGAGTCTTGATAGACCATAGTAGGCTTTGAGCAACCGTGCGCGTATTTCTGATTCCATGCTGTTATCGGCTGCTGCTATAGTTGACCCGAGACAGTTAAAGGATTGCACTACTACCACAAATTCGCGCTCCACCGTTTTAATTGAGAGACCAATGTTGGATCTGTTACTCGCAGACGTGCCCACCATGTACTTTGTTTTGCTCTCATTTATGTCCAGCCCTCCGCTTGATCTGAATGAAAACTTCCTGTACAGCTCTTTGTTTTCTACCAGCGATGTGAATGTCGTCTGCGTAAGCCAGTATCCGAATGGACTTATAGAGGATGGTCACATGGTCAGCCTACAAAGTCGTGTCAGTTTATTTGAGATGCCCGATTCTCTCATGGCTTTATAAAGTCTTGCTCTGGCTATGCTATCTTAGGCGGCTTTAAAGTCTATAAAGAGATGGTGTAGTGAGTTCTGAAATTCTAGACATTTTTCCATCAACTGCCTAAGCTGTTGATTTGCCTACGATGTGAAGCCACACTGGTATGGACCAATGATGACTTTAGCATATGGGGCTATCCTGTCTTCTAGGATAGAGGATTTCTCATACGTGGTGGTACTCAACAACGTTATACTACACGATAATTGCTGCATGCTGTGATATCTCCTTTCTTATGTAAGGGACACAGGGTGCCTCTTCGCTTCATCCTTTCATATACTTGCACTATTAGTTCATGAATTGCTTGGTTTTAATTAGCTCCGCTGGAATACCATCTGATGATTAGTTTTGAGCCGATTTACCGCTCTGCCAACTTCTTCTATGCTTGATGGCGGCAGCATAATGTGGTCTTCGGTCATTGGTCATTGAGCCTCCAATTCCTCAGTTAACTGGCCATTAAGCAACTCATGCAAGTGCTCTTCCCATCGCTCTAAGATGCCTTTGAGATCGTCGATCTGATTACCCTCCCTTGTCTTTGCGGTATGTGCAACGCGGTGTAAATTGCGTCATTCTTTGGTAGTGCTTCCGAGCCTGGTGCGAGCCTCGCTCTCTGTACTGTTCTAGTTCACGGACCAGATTCTTCTCCCCAGGCTGCTTTCTTTCGCCGGTGAACTGTTTTTTTTTCATATCTTCTGAGCTCTTTATATTCATGCTCGCGTGCCCGCGTTCTATGAGATTGCATTGCATTACGCAACATTCTTACATTCAGTAGCTAGCTTACATTCGTCATCGAACCAGTCGTTCCGATCTCTACGACTATTGCCTAAGATCGAGTCAGCACAACTAATGACAGTATTCTTAAAGCGTGTCCATTTCACTTCTACGCCTGACATCTCAGCCCCAGGACTTCCTCTCCCTACATTTAGGGCATACTGGTTATACTGGTTATACAGAGTATACTGAGTACACCCATTACACCCAGTACACCCAGTACACCCATTACACCCAGTACACCCAGTACACCCATTACACCCAGTACACCCAGTACACCCATTACACCCATTACAGCCAGTACACCTATTACACCCAGTACACCCAGCACACCCATTACACCCATTACACCCAGTACACCCATTACACCCAGTACACCCAGTACACCCATTACACCCAGTACACCCAGTACACCCATTACACCCATTACAGCCAGTACACCTATTACACCCATTACACCCAGTGAGTATACTGTGTATGCCGTCCTATCGCTTGACCGTAGGTGTTTCTTGGCCTCTTCGTTGCGAAGGGCATCCGTGTTGACTCGAATCTGATTCGCAGATGCAATCCGGGCTCGGAGTACTATACCAACAAGATAGTGATCCGAGTCGACGTTGGCACTTTGGTGTACGTTCGTACCGTCGTCCGTCTATCAACACGTGATCTATCTGGTTGCGAGTGGCTCCATCAGAAGATACCCAGGTAGTGGCTCTGTTGTGGATATTTTTACGCGCAAACCTTGTACCCGCAACGACCAAATTATTTCTTGGTGTGCCATGTCTATGACCCGTTGTCCGCATTGTCCTTAGTGTTCTCGTGTAAGCTATGTCCTGCCTGAATACTGGCTTCCTACCTATTTTGGCATTCATATCCCACAGAATGACTTTTATGTTATACTGAGGGCAGGCATGGGCTTCAAAAAATTCTTGAGCTAAAAAATTGAGCTTTAAAGCCGATAACGGTGGCTTTCATTCTTTTGCTGACTAGAAACTCCACCTCAAGCACATGATGTCTTGCATGACAGCTGTCATATTCTGATTTTTGTAAGGCACCACCGCATCTTCTGGATTACTGTTATGTCAGCCTTATATTTAGACAGGCTATCGGCCAGCTATACTGTGCAGCTTGAGCTCTATACAGTGAGTGTACCATCCATGTACCATGTACCAAATTCTTACACTTCCACCAGTCAGATATAGTTACGGCCACCTGCATTTCTAGAGCATTCTGTCTTATTCGTCCTTTGCTGCTGATGGATCTCATACTTTAGCTCACACAATGTAAGATCGGAGGACTTATAGAACTGTTACTTTTTGTGCGACTTAAAAACTCGCATCAGAGACAGCGAACTCCGCCAAAGCCGGTCACAAGCCCGTGTTGAGAAAGGAGGAGTGGAGGAGCAGAATCTCGTAAGTCAACCATGGGTCATCTGTCCCGGATGGCGTAGTTGCCATGATGGGACCCTAGTCAAGGTAACGACACCGTGGTGGGGTCTAGCTGCATCTTCATTCTTATCTGGTTTATGGTGCAGGGCTCTTCCACGGAAGATAAATAAAAGGACATAGGATGACGTAGTCGCCATGATGGGTTTATGGTGCAGTGCTCTTCCACGGAAGATAAATAAAAGGATATAGGATGACGTAGTCGCCATGATGGGTTTATGGCGCAGGGCTCTTCCACGGAAGATAAATAAAAGGTCGCGGGTACTTAGAGCATGCTCTACGTACTTAGCGACCTAAAAAGGGCCACTGGTACTTAGAGATGCTTACATTTGGGCAACCTCTTCGTATTTAAGTGGTCAAGTCTAGCATATGTGAGTTGGGCCTAGGATGGCTTGCTGTCCTAGTGGCAAATGATATGGTTCGATGATCCGGAAGGATGTACTGCCAGGGTTTTGCCTTGCAAGTGCCCAGGCACTCATACCTGAACAATGGGTGATCTTTGATGCCAGATCTGACCAAGGTCGCGTTTGGAATACTCGGGATAGCTTGCTATCTCTTGATGGCAAGTGAGCGGTCTTAGGTTACGGACGGATGTGCTGCCGGGGGTTATGCCTTGCAAATGCCCATAGGCAAATGCTCATACCTGAAATTTCCGAAGCCATTGATGACAGACCCTATCCAAGGTCGAATTGGTACCACGGGAGTTGTCTCGCCCAACGGATAAGGTTGACCTTCGAGGAAACTGAGTCTGAGAGACCAGGTGGAACTCTTCGGAGGACTGCCTCAACTGGGACAACTATGGTGCTGACCCAGTTTCGTTCTGGGGATGTAACGTGGGGCTGTAAGGTTTACTCCTGCAAGGGAGCAACGCTAGATGTGAGATATACAATGAGTACGCTTCGTGCCGCAAGGTGGATAAGCGCGGGTCTCGTCCCCAACTCTGCAACGATCACAGACAGCGTCATTAGGCTTAAAGGTATTAGCTATATAGGTAGTCCGCAAAAGCAGTAGCATTGCTTATAGCCGCTCATTGTCCGTCATTACGTCTAATTGGCGGAATATGATTTGTTGGTCGCCTTATTTGTACTTTTCCAAGGAGAACATTCACATCAGCAGTTAGTTCTGAGAGTACTGTAGACACTGAACCGCTTAACGCGTTAAGGAAGAATTTCGCTCTAAAGGTTAAAAATCTACAAACCCAAACAATGGAAGAGCTCTCTAGGCCGTGTGGTGTGTGGGAAGGTTGATAAAAAGGACCTCAAAGTAGTCAGAAATACAGACAGGAAGAGACAGAATTTCACTTCACTCGTAATTAAAATCGCCAATCTCTTGAGCGATCACGAACACGCACCTGTCCGGCACAAATGGATTTCTTCTGCCATCCATCCTCATTAGATATTACTCTGACCAGGTCAGGTACATCGGTGACGCACAGCTATTCTGAATGGAGGATGATTGCTGTTTTGGGTGTGCTGAGCTGCGGTGCGGTGCCTGCCCTATTGAAGCTGATGATGATGATGATGATGGTGCTGGTGCTTCTACTGCTGCTGTGTGGTGGTGGTGGGCTGTGATGTTGACGAACGACGCATTGACGGCCCATCGCTGAGTTTCTCCTTAGCTATTTATTGATTTCCGTTCATTTGTTCGACGTGTTCCGACGTGTTCCGCCGTCACTATGCCAATGAATTTCTTTTTATGTCTTTTTGTTGTTAGCTTCTTTGTCGGTTTGGCAGCGGTCCACAGTGCGCAGCGTAAATAGATTTTTTGTTTTTCTTTTCAATTTCTCAGCCAACAAGATCCGATCGATCCGATGGAAAAAAATTTCACCAAAAAAAAAAAAACTTTCGATTGGAGTCTCGTTGATTTTTTATTTATTCAAGACGAGTGTGTGAAGCTCACGCTTTAGAGAATGATGCTGCTGCTGCTGCTGCTGCTGTTGGTCACTTTCGCAGATGAAATTCCAATGTGACGTCTGTGTGTGTGTGTGTGTGTGTGTCGATGGTCGATCACACCTTCCATCAGAAAGTGGCAATCATTTAACTTTTAAATCAATGCTTAGATGAGTAGGTATGTGCTGTTGTCGTTGTTGTTGCTGTTGTTGTTGCTGCTGATGGTCAAAAGCCAACGCAAAAAAAAACAAAACATCAAGTGGTTGTCAGTTAAGGTTTTCACCTTTTTACTGCGGTTATGCTGCTGCGTTACATAAAAACCAGCCGTATCATTAAAAAATTTAGGTTGAGACCAGACGAACAACACAACATCAGCAGAAGAGAATAGCCTCGAATTGGTTTGACCGCGAAATTGTACTTTCCATTGGGCGCGATCTTGATGATGATGATGATGATGATGATGATGCTGGTAAAGGGAGAGTTTTTCTATGGTTGGTTGTTGTTGTTGTTGTTGTCTTTCCCTTCTCTCGAAATCTTTACATCAATTTATTGGCAAAGTGGCTTTTACGCGATTACTGCCATCGGCTATAATCCACGGTTGACCCGCCAATCTGCTACGCCTTCTCGGCTATCGTTATCCATTGTATTTTCTGTACTGTACCACTTTGCTTCAAAAACGAAGCCACCGTCCGTTACGAAGTGTGTGTGTGTGTGTGACCCGCATTATCCACTGCCACTTTCTTCATTGAATAATGGAAGCATATACAGGGTGTCCCCTAATTCGTCAATGATATAATGATTCTTGGGTATATTCTAAGAAAGCAATCATTCTACGGTAAGGGTCGTCTATATCTACAGAGTGACTGACACGAAGTGTTACCAAAACAAAACGCCATAGAATTTTTATTTTTTGATGAATTTTATTGAATCAAAGTAAAAAATATTCAAAAATATTTAAATTTTCGAATTGCATTAGCAGTTTTCGATTTGGGCACCCTTAGCCGCGATTATGGCCGACAAGGCTATTGCATGCAGCACGAAAGTGGCTCCGCGGTATTTTCGCCCATTCCCGGTGAAGCGCTTTTGCTTCAGATATTCGAGACTTTGGTATTTTTTTGTCCCAGCCTTGCTCTTCAAAATACCTCAAAGGATAATGGATAATGAGGATAGTGGTGACATCATTTATCGGGGGTTTAAAAAAAAAGCTAACTTTGGTGTACCTTGACCTATGTTAACGGATATTGCTCTGTTAATACTTAAGGTAGAAACTTTGTTTATGACTATAATTTTTAGAAGAAATACCATTCTTTATAACAGCTTTTAAATAATGTTGATATCTTGTTTGTCTCTTTAGATATCCAATATTTAGGCCTGTTCCAGTTTTCTTGCCCATTCTAATTTTTGACATTGAGGTCAATTTTCTCCAGAAAATGCGTAATAAACATAACATTTTACTTATTTTTCCTTATAAACGTAACAATAGTTAAAGTAAAAATCAACAAAAAAGTTGCGAAAAACCCATAGATTTTATGATACTTGGGAAAACCTGCAGCAGATAAAATTTAAAAAAAAAAACTTTAAGCTCCAATGGGTGTGAATCAGGTTTCGGATTAATTTTTAAGATAGTAAAGCGAGCTTCTCAGCTCGCCATATGTATAATTGTAATTCAGCCTAAAGACTGAATTATCTTAAAAGGATTTTACTTAAAAAAAAAAAAAAAAAACATTTTTTTTCTCCTAACCCCTATGAATAAAAAAAAAACTCCAAATAACACCATCGCAAGCTGAGCGCTTAATAATTGTTTTAAAACAAGTATTTATAAAAAAAAAAATTACACGTGACACACGCGACACGCGTCACGTCATAACAAGTCAAGTTTTAAAACTGGAATTAAAAAAAATAAAAAATAAATAAAAAAATTTACACGCGCCACACGCGACACGTGACACGCGTCAAGTTATCGCAAGTCAAGTTTTAAAACAATTATTTAAAAAAAAAAAAAATTACACGCGCCACACGCGACGCGCGACATGTGTCACGTCATCGCAAGTCAAGATTTAAAACAAGTATTTAAAAAAAAAAAATTACACGCGCCACACGCGACGCACAACACGTGACGCGCCTCACGTCATCGCAAGCCAAGCGCTTACCAATTGTTTTAAAATAAGTCCCATCAAATTCTGACTGGTAGAAGTCACGATATACAACCGGACAAACTGACAAACTGACACACTGACAAACTGACAAACCGACAAACTGACAAACCGACAAACCCACACACGTACGCTAGAAAAATTTTCTTGGCCTCTGATTATTAGCTTCGCCCTTCGGGCTCGCAATTAAATGTGAGTGCTCAAAGGTGCAAAGCTGCAATGTGAACTGCATTGCGATTGATCGGGAAACTACTGACTGCTCAAAACTTGATTTGAGCCAGTAGCGCAGTTCGTTCGTGATGTAGTGCTTGCTCTACCTCCTAGTGGTGGTACCCGGGCAACTATGTCTATAAATCCTTATATATGTAGGCTAAAATTGCAGGAGCGAACGGTCTAGCGTTTCTAGTTTAGGTAACGTGTAGTACATTAGTTATCACCATTAAAAAAAAAGGTTTGGTGACAGTATGCAGCCCTGTCAAACCCCACTTAGAAATTCAATCTCCTCTGACAGCTTACCTCTGTATAGGGTATGACATCTGAACTCATCGTATGTACCCTGCGGTAGTGAAAAATGCCCGCTACTGAAACCGACACAACAACTCGGATGGCACCCACATGGTGATATCGGCCAGATTTCGGACTAGAGTGTTGCGCGTCACGATCATACAGTGTTACGCCCCAACGAATACCTCGACTTCTACAATCAGCTTAGCGCTCTATTCAACGCAAGCCCCGAACGGAGATATCGTCATCGTGAGGGGGCACTTGAATACCAAGGTAGGCAACGACAATGAAGGACTCAGACACGAAGGACACTGGACGAACGAAATGACAATGGTCAATCTGCAATACCAACCACCTTGTCATAGGAGGCATTTGAGCATAAGATATGCCATAAAGTCAACTGGGTGTCAACGGAGAGACAATCATCATCCAACCAAATCGATCATGTGGCGATCAGCCGACGTTTTAGGAGCTGTCTTTTAGATGTCCGAAATAGACGAGAAGCCGACATGTGTATGGTACGGGATCATCGCCTTATGGTAGCTACAACTGTCCAGTCCGCAATATCATCCGAATGCCTAAGCATAACATCGACCGGCTAAAGATGCCCTCAGTACCGCCAACAATTAAGGAGTGGAAGCAATCAGCAGAATATTGGAAAGCTGTCAAAAATGTGCACACATCTGGAGCGGAAAGTATTGTCGGTAGAAGCCAGGCAAGGCACAGCACGTGTCTTACCGAGGATACCTGGAGGCGGATTGAAGAACGTAAGCCTCTTAAAGCTCGTATTGTAGATACCCCAACAGCAGCGAGCTAGAGTCCCTGTATCGAAACAAAATTAGAGAAGTGCAGCGTAGTGTAAGACGTGACAAACGTAGTTATATGGCCTTAGAAGCAGCGGAAGCAGCGAGAGCAGGTGCGATAGCAGAACCGTTTACAGAATCACAAAAGAGCTGACAGGTGGTCACCGCTCTAGCCAACATCCGGTGGAGGGCTGTACTTGTTTCAGATGAGGATCAGCTCAAGCGATTGAAGGAGCATTTCGCTACGGTCCTTAACCGTGTATTCGCCAACGATATGCACCCAAATCAAACGGAGCTGCCGAAAGTAACAATTTCCCGAATTCGCATCTCAACTCCCAGTAGAGATGAGCAACGCACTAAAGAACAACAAGTCGATAGGACCAGATGGTATACCCACAGGCTTCTTAGTGCCGCTCCAACGACATTAGCAGATCTTTTATATCCTCTTGTAGAGAGAGCTTGAGAGGCAGAAAGTTTCCCCGACGTTGGGGGTCTTTTGGAAGTTTTTTTGTGGAGGTTTTTTTTAGGGTCCTTTGGTGGTTTTTTTGGAGTCTCTTGAGAATGTTTTACGGGTCTTTTAGGCGGTCTTTAGTGGATCTCTTGGTGGTTTTTTGGGGTTATTTAGGGGTCTTTTGGAAGTCTTTTTAGGGTCCTTTTGCTGGTCTTTTTGGAGTCTTTTTTGGATGTTTTACTCTTTTAGGGGGTCTTTAGCGGATCTCTTGGTGGCTTTTTGGGGTTATTTGGGGACTTTTAGGAGTCTTTCGAGTCTTTTGTGGATCTTTCTGGTCTGGTCTTAAGATGGTCTTTTTAGGGTTTAGTCTTTTGGAGGTCTTTTGTTAGTCTTTTATGGGATATTTTTCAAGTCTTTTGCGGTTCTTTTGGTAGTACTTTTGGAGTCTTGAGGACCATTAAGGTGTCCTTTGGTTGTCTTTTAATAATCTGTCGGGGGTTATTTTAAGCGTCTTTTGGTTGTACTTTGGGAGTCTTTTGAGGGTCTTTTTGGAGTCTTTTGTGAGTGTTTTTGGAGGTTCTTGGGGGGCCTCTTGGGGCTTTTGAGGGTCTCTCGGTAACATTTAAGTGGTCTTTTGTAAGTCTTTTGAGGATCTTTTGGGGGGTATTTTGGAGATCTTTTGAAGATATTTTTGGAGTCTTTTACGGGGTCTTTAGAGGGTCTTTTGTGAGTGTTTTCGGAAGTTCTTCGGGGTTCCTCTTGGTAACCTTTTCGTGGTTTTTTGGGAGTCTTTTGAGGATCTTTTGGGGGTATTTTGGGGGTCTATTGGTTGTCTTTTCAGAGTCTCTTTGGGTGTTTTTTTTTGTGGACTTTAAGTCTTTTAAGGGGTCTTTTGGGAGGTAATTTGGTAGTCTTGAAGGTTTCTTGGGTGTCTTTAGAAGATCTTTTGAGTGTCTTTTGGGAATATTTTGGGTGTCCTTTGGTGTTCTTTTGGTAGACCTTTTTGGGGGTATTTGGGGTGAATGTTTTGCAGGTCTTTGAAAAGTCTTTTGTGAGTCTTTTAGGGGATCTTTAGAGGTTTTTTTTTGGGAGTAATTAGGGTTCTTTTCGGATGGGGGGTCTTTCTAGAGAGTCATTGGCACGACTCAGGGAGTAAGCTATATCGCAAACTGTCAGCCTGTAAAAGTAAAGAAGTAAAGATCTGGAAAGGAAGGTCTTTTGGGAGTATTTGGGGTCTTTTGAAGGCTTTTTGGGGTTCCTTTTGAGATCTTTCAAGGGTATTTTGGTGGTCTTTTAGGAGTCTTTTAAAGGTCTTTTGAGGATATTTTATGTCTATTTTGGATTGAGGTTTTTTTAGGTCTTTATAGGGTCTTTTGATTATTTTAGGGGTCTTTTTGTGTCTTTTTGGGTCTTTTTGCTGTTATTTAGGTTTCTGGGTGTCTTTTAAGGTCTTTTGAGATTCTCTTTAAGGTGTTTTACGGGTCTTTTGGGGGGTCTTAGAAGGTCTCTCTGTGGTCTTATGGGGGTATTTAGAGTTTATTTAAGGTGGTCTTTAGAGGGTCTTTCAGTGGTATTTTGGGATATTTTTGAAGTGTTTTTTGAGTCTTTTTGGAGGTCTTTTTGGAATATTTGGGGATCTTTTGGGCGGTTATTTTGGAGTACTTTTGGGGTCATTTGAGGCCATTTGGGGGTCTTTGAAGTGTCCTTTGGTAATCTTTTGGAGGATCTTTTGAGGTCTTTTGGTAGTACTTTTGTAACCTTTCGAGGGACTTTAGAGGGTTGTTTTTGGAGTCTCTTAAGGGTCTTTTTTGGGTCTTTTGGTGGTTCTTTGGAAACTTTTTTAGGGACTTTAGAGTGTCGTTTTGAGAGTTTCTTGAGGGTCTTTTTGGAGGTCTTTTGGAAGTGTTTTGAGGTCTATGTTCATGCATCCACTTTTTTATGGTTTGTTTTTTTTTAATTAAAATCTTTAAAATTCCCACGAAATGGGAAAAAATCAACGACTGGAACACTGAAAAGGCAAAATGCCAATTAAAATCAACTCTGGCGATGAGCTGGCTAGCGAAAAGTAGAAGAGAATTATTTGATTCCTATAAAAAATAAGCTGGAATATAATTATTCCGCATGCATGGCATTGTTGTTGTAAACTTATTCCTATTCCTATTCCGGTACCAATAAAATGCCGATAATAAAAAAGGGAGCACCAAATGCCGGTGCCATTTCGAACATGGAACAGCGAAATCCCGAAAAGTCAAACTCATATATGTACCACATTTCCAAGACAGAGTTTGAGACGAGCTAAGGTTCCGTCGAGTTAGGACCATGACGACGCTTACTCGAAGCCTTTTCATGAGCAGAATAGAATTCATTGACAGATGCCTAGTTGTTTCTTACAAATAAAATGCCAGACAAACCTAACTCAACCGCTCTAGTTTCGTGACTTGGGTTTAATTAAACTCAACACTAATTAGCGTTCTCACGTAGTAATTCCAAAATTTGTTTGTTCCAAATTTAACCTTAAAACTGGATTTGTATTTTTTAAAATTTTTACTCACTTTGTTTGCCGCCGCCACCACCGCCATTTCAATGTCAACCTAGTTGCCTCCGTGAGCCTTCCAGTTTTGTTCTGTTTTTTCTTAGCCTTGCGATATTTAAAATCACCACAAAGAAAACCGTAACTCGCACACAACCCGGCACAAAACACAACACACAACAAAAAATATGACCATTTCTTTTACAAAATACGGCGGCAAATTCTTTTACGATGCAAAATAGGATATCGCGCAAACTTACATAGATACTCGCAAATCTAATTTCCAATAAAAAAAATTCTCGAAAGCACTTGCTGCATTATAATTAATGCAAAATAGGAAATGTGCAACTATAACCGACGAGTGTCAGCGAACTTATTTAAAAGTAAACAAAACTTTTGACAATCGACTCCGTGTACAGTAGGCCCCTTGAATAATGGCACATAGCAAGCTGTCATTTCGTATTTGTCTATACATTGTATCACCGTTGACATTTTACAAATAATTAATATAATGTTACTCTTTATTGAAAAAATATTCATACAATACATGTATAGAAATAAAGTTGTTTTTAAAATCATATTGAAAAGTTTTGTAGTCAGGTTATAGTTGAAATAAGATTCAAATAAAAAATAAGTCTCACACAACTTTAAAGACTCTATCTATTGCACTTAAGCTGCTGACAGACTAAGTCATAACTGATGTCATTTTTGACTTTGGTGCCTTGCGGTCAGGTTTAGTAAGATGGTTTGACTCTTATTTTCAAAGAGGAAAGATAGACAGCTTCTATTGTTTTCTTGGCGCTTTGCCTGAGCTCGCGTGCAATTTTACCATTAATTTACAAAAAGCGTGTACACATTATCGATCACAAACAAAAATGGCCATTGACTGACAGTCAACCGCAAGAAATTTTGACCGCCTTAAGTTTTGACTGTAAAACAAATAGTCACATTCTTATGTCGTTTTTTTTTCCTTTGAGAAATCTGCGCTCGAGCTCAGATTTTTTCTTTGCAAATCGAATGCAATCCTTTGTTGCATGTGTTGTTGTTGTTGTAGTTAGTGAATAGATGAGTAAATCTCCCAAAATAAACAGATTTGTTTTCGCTCTACGGTAGATTGGTTTTTTTATAATGGGACACGAACAACTTAACAACAAAAAAAAACCCATAAAAATTAAAATTTTTCTTGTAAATTCTCTAATCGGGGATACACACACACACACACACACACACTCACACACACACACTGCGTGCTCGTTTTGTGGTAAAATCATCCACCCAGTGACGCAGCGACAGCGAACAGCGCTACTCACAAAGCACAGAGCTCAGACTTTGCCGTGATCTGATGCGATATAGCGATATTTAAAAATTGTATATGGGGGTCCCTAGGGGGCCGATCACTCCAAATTTTTACAAAAAGTGTTTTCCATCGAAGACACGCATGTGTACAAAATTTAAAGAAAATCGGATAAAATTTTGTAAAATATTTATATGGGAGCCCCCCGAACCCGAGGTCCGAGGGGCCTCAAAACGAATGGAAAGTATTGTCACCGGAAATATACATGTGTGCAAAATTTCAATAAAATCAGGCCTTGGGAAGTGGGTTAAAATTTGATCGCAAGATTCCATGACACACAAATCCACAAAAATCCAGATTTAAAAGGGGGGAAAAACGAAAATAGTTTTGTCTGATGTCGATCAACATTTCTCTTTTGGATACGAAAAAACAGAGAAAAATGTAAATGCAGGCAAAATTTCATTATAACCATTCACTTTTGACACTAGTCCATGTACGTGAAAGTCTATTATAATCGATCCTTAAGAACTGATCATAAAAATAATCAGATCAAGTCTGCAACAATTTTTAACTCTCATCCACTTAATCTATTACATTTTTACAAGCATTCTTTTTGACAGTTCTCATTATTTGCATATAAAACTCTTAATTTATAGGAGATAAAAGAAATTTCCAGAACCGCCCTGAATATTTCTTTTGCACAAAAAAGAACATTGATACAGTATTTAGCCTTCCTCTCTTTTTGTATTAAAAAAACAACTATGCTTCAAAAACTGTTGTCATGCATACTCGTTTGACCAAACACACTTCTAATTCGCTGTCGCAGTATGACCACGTTCGATTGGCCTGTAGAGTACCAGAAGTCACTACATAGTTGAGCGACACTACTCTTCAATTGAACTACTGAAGTGAAGAGACATTTCGATTGGTATTCTTCACTTTGGAACTACACGTGCAGAATACCTCTTCACTTACTTCAGTTGCCAATTTCACCCAATTGTTAATTGTATTAAAGAGTTATCAATCGAACAGTCTCTTCACACTTCTATTATTAACACAATTAATAATTTAGTTAATTCAGTTCAATCGAACGCGTCTTATGTTTGGCGCTGGGTTGCTGCTAATAACAAACAGTGTTGCCATCTAGAGATAATGCATATCAAATATAAATTTATTTTTTTCGTTTTTGAAATGAAATTTCTTTGCGTGCGATTGGACTATATTTCAAGTTTGTAACGTTTTTTGACGTCTTAATGTGAAACGAATTTGAACATATAGAACGGAAAAAGGTAAAAGACCAGAGAAAAAGAGAGTGGGGTCTTTTGGGGATCCTCTGAGGGTCTTTTGAGGGTCTTCGGGGGGTTCTTTTGGATGTCTTTTGGGGACGTTTTCATTGTCTTTTGAGGTCTTTTGACCCCAAGTCCTTTGAGAATCTTTTAGGGGGTATTTAAAGAGTCACTTGATCGTCTTTTGGGGGTATTTGATGTCTTCTGAGGGTCTTAAGAAAATAGAAAATATATTGTAAATCCACAATTTTTAAAATCACCCTTTAAAAGGAAAAACTCATTTCTAAATATAAATAAATTGAGAAATATAAACTAATTGAGCGCACAATATTTTCAAAACCACCTTTTAAAAGAAAAAACTCATTTCTTAATATAAATTAATTGAGCTTACAGTATTTTACATTGTGTCCACAATTTTCAAAATCACCCTTTAAAAGGAAAAACTCATTTCTAAATATAAATTAATTGAGAAATATAAACTAATTGAGCGCACAATATCTTAAAAAACGCCTTTTAAAAGGAAAAACTAATTTCTAAATATAAATTAATTGAGCTTACAGTATTTTACATTGTGTCCACAATTCTCAAAATCACCCTTTAAAAAGAAAAACTCATTTCTAAATTAATTGAGCGCACAGTATTCAACATAAAACCCGACGGAAATCACATCACCTATTAGTTTTTAGAATAAAACTCAATCATTCAACTCAAATTAAACTCAATTTATAATAAGAATAAATTGATCTGACTTTTATGAAAATTGGGACACGCCCATAAAAAAGTAAGGCTTTGTGGGAAAAACCTTCAACTTTCATTTGATATCAACATAAAGCCGCCCACATTTAAACACGCCCACTGTTGAACTTTTACGGAAAAATGAGTTTTTTTACTTTAACTATTCTGTATTGTATCGTTTGTCCCATTTTTTTTAAATGGACGATATTTTTACTATCCTTCATATGACACTAAATAACTACCAAACCTCCTTCAAACCACTGAAAAATTGAGTTTTAAAAAAAAAACTCAAAATTTTGGAATCCTATCCTATCCTATCCTATCCCATATCATTAATATAATAATAAGATGGCGGTTTTCGTGGTCTGCTCAATAAGGGCTTTCAGTAGAGGGGTGTCTCAAAGCCCTAACCCGTTAATCGCTATAGCCAAAGTCTTTTGTTTAATAACTATTTTAATTTATTTCTATAAAACTGAATTTTATTAATTAAATAACACTAATTTATATAACTAAATATTTAAAAAAGTATTTTTATTTTTGAGGCGCAATGCCAACGCGCCCGGTATGTAAAGCATTCAAGTCAACTTTGACCAAATCCGAAATTTTCAGTGGCAACACTAACGAACAATAAATGGCTACATGGAATAGAACTGTAGCTGTTGTTTCAATAACATACTCTCTCATTCTATCCTTCATCCCGATTGTCTTTCAGTTGTGCTTATGCCTCACGGACACGGACTGCAGTTTAACTTTCGTTAGGGACGCGCGCGGCTACCCTTATTCCCATTGTACAAAATTATTTTCGGTTTAATTTTTGTTTTCTTTTTTCTTTTTTTTGCTGTCCAAACTGACCCAGTCAGTTTGTCGTCTGCTCCGTCTCCCGACGACAGACTTTCGTTTGTTCATTTTCGTGTGGTGATGCGTACCGTGTAGTGTACTCCGTGACGCGCGTATTTCAACTCAAACCAACCGTGTTGTGCATTAGTGAGATTTTTCGGACACACAATTTTTGCCTTAGTGTTCCGCCATTTCAATAATAATTCGTAAAGCATGAAATTCGGGTTCTAACGAAAGAAACAACGAAAAAAATTGATTACTCATCCCTAAGGAAGTGGAACAAGACATTTTACCAACAACAGCAAAAAAAAAAAAGGAAAAAACTCGTAAAATTAGGTAATGAACGGAATTGTTGCTGTTTTTCTATGCTATGCTATGCCGACGTCATTCGTCATCGCTCTGCACTTCATAGTCACTCCAAGCTCCCAAGTAAAGTGCATCAATGATTTGTGACAGTTGCCAAGGCAGTGAGTGCAATGCATAGATTTCCCCAAAACTTAAACTGCAAGTATACAGTGCCATTTTTTTAAAGTGTGCTAGTAATAATGATATTTTATGCAATTGCAATAATTGGTATCGTCACCATCGGCCATTGAAAGAAAGGTCAGAGGCAGAAACCAGAAAGGTGCTAATTTGTTTATCACAAAAATCGTCAGTCGTTACTCTGCCGCCGCCTCTCTTCGTGATGCGTCAGTGTTTTAGTTTAGTCAGCTTTTGTGGCCAATTTTTACAATAATTTGCATTATTTTACTATAAGTTATGATGATATTAATTTTTGCACCAAATCAATTCAGGGCTCAGGAACAATTTGACAGCTCAACTCAATGTCCAACACGAATTGCAGTAGTGCTTTTGTGTGTAGCATTTATGTTGGTCAGCAATGTAATTATTTTCCACGACAGAGGCCGGTATTTTCATTCATTTACAATTTCCTGTATTTCCTCTGCCGGCCAAGATTAGATAAGAATTTTGATTTTGATGTTAAATAAATAAAATAAAAAACACCTTTGGTGTGTTGGTTGAGTAAATGAGCGAGAGACAACGCAAGCAGAGAAAAGATGACAGCTGAGTTGAATTAAAAGAGACGCAGCTGCTGCTGCCGGCCGTCTGCGAGTGGTTTATCGGCGTTGCCATTGCGACTGATTATCAGTAATATTGTATTTTTCCAATGCATTTTGCCTGACAAGGCAATTTTAGGAAAAAATTGGTGATATGAATGGCGTTCTCACTATGGAAAAACCTAAAATTTTATATGGATTTTAAACAAAAAAAGAAATGTTCTTGTAAATATTAATCTTATTGAGTTTTTCCATTGTGAGAGTGCCCTAATTTGCTTGATTTTTAAAACGTTTTTATTAGCTCGCTTTCTGTCTGTTCGGATGGAATTTTATGATTGATTTTAAATTCCCATTGAGCTAGCACTTGAAACGTAAAACGTAGCTCAGAACTGGATGAACAATGACAAATCATAAAAATAGACTACAAATCAATTTAAATTAAAAATATATTACTTTCTTTTACATAGTATAAGGAAGTATAGTAATCATGACCATTTTCAAACTCGGGATTTTTGCAGATTTACCCATTACCGTATCTCCTGAGTCAGAAAAAGCGACTTGTAAGCCTGTGTATGTCCACTCTACAGCCCAGACGGTTTAAAATATCATATTTAAGCTTTTTGCATAATTTGTGAGGGGCCAGATGATTTTGATAATAATAATATTCGGCGCGACAGACCGTTGCGGTCCAAGGCCTAGCTTCTTGCGACCATTTTTGTGTTGTGCATGTATATAATTTCACACAAAGTGGACCTACAATTTAATGCCGAATCTGAACGGCGAATTGAGAAGCTTTCCGTGACAAATTATTACTCACGGACGTTTGTCAGACTTTCGCGAGAGGTGGGTCACCGTGAAAAATAATAATTGCGGGAAAAATGTTGGATCTTCTGCTCGCAGACGTGCCCACCATGCACTTGGTTTTGCTCTCATTGATGTGCAGCCCCAGATTTTATGCCGCCCGCTCAATCTGGATGAAAGCTTCCTGTACAGCTCTTGGGTTTCTACCATCGATATCAATGGCGTCTGCGTAAGCCAGTATCTGAATGGACTTATAGAGGATTGTTCCTTTCGCCGTTACGTCAGAGTCTCGGATCACTTTCTCCAGCGTCAGGTTGAAGAGGACGTAGCTCAGTCCATCGCCTTGTCAGAACACGGTATTTATGTGATAGGGCTTAATAGTAATCCGGATATTTTTACTTGGCTTATAACATTGCTCATGGACAACCTACAAAGTCGTGTCAGTTTAATTGGCGTGCCCGATTCTCTCATGGCTTTATAAAGTTCTACGCGGTACTTAACAACGTTATACCAAGATAATTGCTGCATGTTGTGATGTCTCCTTTCTTATGTATGGGGCACAGGATGCCTCTTCGCTTCTGCCTTCCATACATGCATTATTAGTTCATTAATTGCTTGGTGTATTGCGAGGCATACGGTTTAAATCAGTTCCACTGGGATCCCATCTGATCCCGGGGCCTTATTATTTTGAGCTGATTTATCGCTCTGCTTACTTCTTCTATGCATGGTAGCGCCAACATGGAGTATTCTTCGGTCATTGGTGGAGCCTCCAGTTCTTCTGTTAGCTGGTCATGTAGGAACTAATGAAGTGCTCTTCCCATCGCTCTAAGAAGCATTTGAGAACGGCGATCAGATCACCCTCTTTGTCTTTGCAGTATATATAACGTGGTGTATATTGCGTAATGCCGTGGACTCTTTTGTAGAACTTAGTTTGAAACCAATCAATTAAAAACTAATATTTTCAATTAAAGCCAATCTTTTCAATCAGAAACAATGTTTTTAATCAGAAGCAATCTTTAAAAACCAATCTTTTTAATAAAAACCTAATCTTTTTAATTAAAACCCAATATTTTCCATTAAAATCGAATATTTTCAATCGAAATTCAATATTTTCAATTAAAACCCAATATTTTTTATTAAAAACCAATATTTTCAAGTCAAACCCAATATTTTCAATTAAAAATCAATATTTTCAATTAAAACCCAATATTTTTAATTAAAAACCAATATTTTCAAGTCAAACCCCAATATTTTCAATTAAAATCAATATTTTCAATTAAAACCCAATATTTTTAATTAAAAACCAATATTTTCAAGTCAAACCCCAATATTTTCATTTAAAAATCAATATTTTCAATTAAAACCCAATATTTTTAATTAAAAACCAATATTTTCAAGTCAAACCCCAATATTTTCAATTAAAAATCAATATTTTCAATTAAAACCCAATATTTTTAATTAAAAACCAATATTTTCAAGTCAAACCCCAATATTTTCATTTAAAAATCAATATTTTCAATTAAAACCCAATATTTTTAATTAAAAACCAATATTTTCTATTCAAAACCCAATAGTTTCCATTAAAACCCAATATTTTCCATTAAAACCCAATATCTTCAATTAAAAACCCATATACTTTCAATACAATAATTGACAGTTCTCTATGACAGTTCCACTCAGCATAACTATTTACATTCCATGTAGAGATCAATATACAATAGCAGTCGTGTTCCAGTTCCATATAGCTGAGGGCGTAGAGCAATTGAATTGGCACAGTGCTCAGTGAGGCCATTTGCATTCAGTGCGGTGATTTTCTGTCAGTTATCTGTCAACTCAGCAATAGAAAATCGAGGAAACCAGAAAAAATGTAGTCTCAGGTCTCAGGAAATCGATTGTCTGAGTCCTAAATTGTTTTCCATTTAATAATTTGACTGAGGATATGGACGGAACGTGACTTTGTATCAAAAAATATTCTGACACCATCTCACCCCCAATGGGACAGATTTCTGCACAACTGTTGGTACCTCACACTTTCCGCCTGTTTTCATTTTGAAATTTTATTTCCATTTTAGTCAAAAAAAAACGCGCACAGGAGGAAACGTGTTAATTCATTCAGTAATGGCCAACAATTTATTACAACAGCAGCGACAGCCGAAGACGACTCCACTCGTTGATGATTATGAAATTTCAAATACCGTATTAGGTTTGGGAATCAATGGAAAAGTGGTGCAGTGTACGAGTCGCAAAACGAATGAGAAATATGCCCTAAAGGTGAGTGAGGAAGAGAATATCAGTAGCTAACCATGTGTCACATGTCACATAAAATTTGCGATAGGTACTTCTAGACAATCCCAAGGCTCGACGGGAGGTTGATCTGCATTGGCGAGCAAGCGGCTGTCAGCATATTGTGAATATCATGGATGTTTTCGAGAATACCTACAGCGGTAATAAGTGCCTGCTTGTAGTGATGGAATGGTGAGTGCCTTGAGCCTAAATTTAGAGCGAAAAGTATTTTTATTACCCACTTTGCTTCCCGGATGGTCTACCAACAGCATGGAAGGTGGCGAGCTGTTTCAACGCATACAAGACAAGCAAGATGATGGTGCATTTACGGAGCGAGGTAACAATTAATACGAGTAGTAGTAGGCCTCACTTTTAACTTTCATTTGTGTCATTGCAGAGGCTGCTCAGATAATGCACGAAATCTGCGTTGCAGTGCTGTTCCTTCATAGTCGAGACATCGCCCATCGAGATTTGAAGCCGGAAAATTTACTCTACACCACGCAGCAACCGAATGCTCTGTTGAAATTGACAGATTTCGGTTTTGCCAAAGAGACCCTGGTGAAGGATACGCTCCAGACGCCATGTTATACACCGTATTATGTTGGTAAGTAATTTGGTTGGTTCTGGGTACCGTTGGAAGGTTGAACTTTATTTGATTTCATGTAATTTTAATTTTTTTCTTTTCTTTCGTCATCCGACTTCCGTCTTCGCGGTCTGTTCCTTCACTGCAGCTCCCGAAGTGCTCGGCCCAGAGAAATATGATAAAAGCTGTGACATTTGGTCATTGGGTGTCATCATGTACATACTGCTTTGTGGTTTTCCACCATTTTACAGTAATCATGGCCTTGCCATATCGCCCGGCATGAAGAAACGCATTCGCACCGGACAATATGATTTTCCCAATCCGGAATGGAAAAATGTCAGCCAATCGGCTAAAGATTTGATCAAGGGAATGCTCAATGTGGACCCTAGCAAACGACTGACAATCGAAGAGGTTATGCGCAATAAATGGATTGCTCAATACACACAAGTACCACAAACGCCATTGCATACGGGCAGAATGCTTAAGGAGGGTGAAGAGACATGGCCCGAGGTGCAGGAGGAAATGACACGATCATTGGCAACGATGCGGGTGGACTACGATCAGGTGAGTGAGAGGAGTTGTTTTGTTTGTTTTTTGTTTATTTGACTCTGGCTATCAATTCAAAATGTCACAATGAGGAGAGCTGTTGCAATTGCACTTGGAAGGGAGAGAACTGCATATTAAAGCTATAGCTATATACTGTTGAGCAGGTGTCGTAACAGTTAATCTACTGTGGGGTAATTTCATCGAAAATTTTTAACATTCAAAATTAATGGAAATATTTCCAAAAACAAACTTTTCATAAATGTTAATTAGACCTGGAAGCAGCATAGTTACATATCAGTGTCATATGTTGTTAAAGAGGGAAAGAAATTAAAAATCGAACAATATGCCACAACTAATTACTGTGGGGTGATTTCATTGAAATTTTTCAACTTTCAAATTTGATTTCGATTATTTTCCAAAACAGACTTTTCATAAATGTCAATTAGACCTGGAAGCATCATAGTTACATATCAGTGTCATATGTTGTTGAAGAGGGAAAGAAATTACAAATCTAACAATATGCCACAATTAATTACTGTGTGGTAATTTCATTGAAAATTTTCAACATTCAAAATTAATGGAAATATTCCCAGAAACATACAGTTCATAAATGTCAATTAGACCTGGAAACAGGATAGATACATGTCAGCGGCATATATTGCTGAAGAGGGAAAGAAATTACAAATCTAACAATATGCCACAATTAATTACAGTGGGGTAATTTCATCGAAAATTTTCAACATTCAAAATTGATGGAAATATTCCCAGAAACATACAGTTCATAAATGTCAATTAGACCTGGAAACAGGATAGATACATGTCAGCGGCATATATTGCTAAAGAGGGAAAGAAATTACAAATCTAACAATATGCCACAATTAATTACAGTGGGGTAATTTCATCGAAAATTTTCAACATTCAAAATTAATGGAAATATTCCCAGAAACATACAGTTCATAAATGTCAATTAGACCTGGAAACAGGATAGATACATGTCAGCGGCATATATTGCTGAAGAGGGAAAGAAATTACAAATCTAACAATATGCCACAATTAATTACAGTGGGGTAATTTCATCGAAAATTTTCAACATTCAAAATTGATGGAAATATTCCCAGAAACATACAGTTCATAAATGTCAATTAGACCTGGAAACAGGATAGATACATGTCAGCGGCATATATTGCTAAAGAGGGAAAGAAATTACAAATCTAACAATATGCCACAATTAATTGCAGTGGGGTAATTTCATCGAAAATTTTCAACATTCAAAATTAATGGAAATATTCCCAGAAACATACAGTTCATAAATGTCAATTAGACCTGGAAACAGGATAGATACATGTCAGCGGCATATATTGCTGAAGAGGGAAAGAAATTACAAATCTAACAATATGCCACAATTAATTACAGTGGGGTAATTTCATCGAAAATTTTCAACATTCAAAATTGATGGAAATATTCCCAGAAACATACAGTTCATAAATGTCAATTAGACCTGGAAACAGGATAGATACATGTCAGCGGCATATATTGCTAAAGAGGGAAAGAAATTACAAATCTAACAATATGCCACAATTAATTACAGTGGGGTAATTTCATCGAAAATTTTCAACATTCAAAATTAATGGAAATATTCCCAGAAACATAGAGTTCATAAATGTCAATTAGACCTGGAAACAGGATAGATACATGTCAGTGGCATATATTGTTGAAGAGGGAAAGAAATTACAAATCTAACAATATGCCACAATTAATTACAGTGGGGTAATTTCATCGAAAATTTTCAACATTCAAAATTAATGGAAATATTCCCAGAAACATACAGTTCATAAATGTCAATTAGACCTGGAAACAGGAAAGATACATGTCAGTGGCATATATTGTTGAAGAGGGAAAGAAATTACAAATCTAACAATATGCCACAATTAATTACAGTGGGGTAATTTCATCGAAAATTTTCAACATTCAAAATTAATGGAAATATTCCCAGAAACATAGAGTTCATAAATGTCAATTAGACCTGGAAACAGGATAGATACTTGTCAGTGGCATATATTGTTGAAGAGGGAAAGAAATTACAAATCTAACAATATGCCACAATTAATTACAGTGGGGTAATTTCATCGAAAATTTTCAACATTCAAAATTAATGGAAATATTCCCAGAAACATACAGTTCATAAATGTCAATTAGACCTGGAAACAGGATAGATACTTGTCAGTGACATTTATTATTGAAGAGGAAAGAAAAAACAAATCTAACAATATGCCACAATTAATTACAGTGGGGTAATTTCATCGAACATTTTCAACATTCAAAATTAATGGAAATATTCCCAGAAACATAGAGTTCATAAATGTCAATTAGACCTGGAAACAGGATAGATACTTGTCAGTGGCATATATTGTTGAAGAGGGAAAGAAATTACAAATCTAACAATATGCCACAATTAATTACAGTGGGGTAATTTCATCGAAAATTTTCAACATTCAAAATTAATGGAAATATTCCCAGAAACATAGAGTTCATAAATGACAATTAGACCTGGAAAACAGGATAAATACATGTCAGTGACATTTATTATTGAAGAGGAAAGAAAAAACAAATCTAACAATATGCCACAATTAATTACAGTGGGGTAATTTCATCGAACATTTTCAACATTCAAAATTAATGGAAATATTCCCAGAAACATAGAGTTCATAAATGTCAATTAGACCTGGAAACAGGATAGATACTTGTCAGTGGCATATATTGTTGAAGAGGGAAAGAAATTACGAATCTAACAATATGCCACAATTAATTACAGTGGGGTAATTTCATCGAAAATTTTCAACATTCAAAATTAATGGATTTATTTACAAAAGTTACATTTTTGTTTCAAATTTCTTGAACGTTTGATGCTTTTTTTTTAATGTTTTGACTTTTCTTCTTATTTTTTTTTTGCTGCACATCAAGATGCACATCAAGGCTCTGGACAATTCCAACAACGAACTGCTTCGAAAGCGGCGGAAAAAAATCGAAGAGATTGCACAGAAGGCAAAATAATGTGCAGCAGCGGTGAATTCCAGAATGCAGATTGAGTTAAAAAATTTAGACATACGGTATATATATATATGTACCTATCTGCAAACACAGATAAATATGTATATATCTTTATATATATATATTTAAAACAACAAAAATAAAAACGCATCCTACTTAATTGTTACATAAAGCATAAGGTTAAGTCAACACTTGGGTGGAAGAAGCATTCATTACATTCATACACGCACACAAAGCACTCCCTATACACACACACACACACACACACACAACGACACCACAACATTTTATGAATACATACACAGCCTTAAATGTATAGAATGTGTGTTGATGTGTTAGCTTTTTTTTTTTTTAATTTAATTTAACTCCTCCTAACTTAGTATTAAACTTAAATTGTATACCAGCAGTGGGGAGAGAGGAGAAGGATCTGTATCGTGGGTCATACAAATAAATGACCAAGATTAACATTTATCCAACTCTTCCGACCATTTCATTGAAGCGCCTCCTTAACTTTGGATGTATGTTTTCCTCCTCCTCCTCCAACTACATCGTTTTCCAGAATTTATTATGGGTTCTTTCTTTCTATAATGTTAATGCTGTTTTCATTTCATTTAAAAATTGTGGCACTTATTGTAATCTTTTAATAACTACACTATAAATATAGAAGCAATGTATACACGAAGAACGAATCTTATATGTATGTAACTATAACGGTTGTAGTAATATAACTTTACACAAACATAAACAAACCTTAATAGGAAAAAAAAAAAATAAAATCATTTAACAGAATAGTTGGTGGGCACATTTTTGTGGGGAATTTTTATTGAATTGCTCTACTCTTGACTTTCGATGAGTGATTGAATGGACGGACGATGGTTGACTTGAATGTGATAATGGGGATTTACCGAATAACTCTTTAGTTTTACATTTAATCGTGTGTATCGTGTCAGATTTGTTTGAGCGTAGTTAGAAACGGATCATTTTAATTGCAATTGGATTTTGAAGTAAGTTATATATCATTGCAAAGGTGAGGAAACGAAACAATGTGCAACATAATCTTTATTTTAAGTTATTCTATCAAAAGGTTGCAAGTCGCAAAGTAGTTTCGAAGATTACCTCCATTACATCTTTATAATATTAGTATAGATAGAGAATAAGAGTTGAACCAGTTTTTTAGGAACGTCCTTAATTAAAGACATTTGCTTGATTACTTTCCTGTCATGTTTTGGGCTAAATAATTTAGCGCCAAAGAATTTTAAGCAAAATGCCTAGGTGTGTCTTTGGTGGGATAATCCTGCAATGCAGAGAGTGTTTTGGGGTTTTTTTTGGTGGTCATTTGAGGGTCGTTTGGGGGTCATTTGAGGGTGTTTTTGGGGTCTATTGGGGAGTCTTTTGAGGGTGTTTTGCGGATATTTTTGGAAGTCTTTTGAGAGTCCTTTGAAGGTCTTTTCGGGAGTCTTATGGGCAGTTTTTTGGGTATGCTTTTAGGGAGTCTTTTGGTTATCATTTGAGGGTCGTTTGGGGGTCTATTGGGGGGTATTTTTTGTGGATTTTTTGGGTAGTCTTTTGAGAGTCCTTTGAAGGTCTTTGGGAGTCTTATGGGCAGTTTTTTTGGGTAGTCTTTTAGGGAGTCTTTTGGTAATCATTTGAGGGTCGTTTGGGCTCTTTTGGGGAGTCTTTTGAGTGTGTTCTTTGCGGATATTTTGGGCAGTCTCTTGGGAGTCTTTTTAAAGTCTTTTGGGTGTCTTTTGAGGGTCATTTGAGGATGTTTTTGGGGTCTTTTGCGGATCTTTTGGGGGTCTTTTTCCCCCACAACATTAAAGAAGTTTATATTGCTCGGCTATAAGCTTGGCACAGCGTTGACGTTAGCGTAACATCGAATAATGAGGCCTGTTTGTTTTGGTTGCAAGCTTCCTTGATTACCCTCTCTAGGTTGATACCAGGTAGAGGTCCAATGTGGTCGTGTGCCAGATATGCCGATACTGTCCAGTAAGTATCTTTGGTAGTTTCCAAGTTCGCCACTGGTGATGTCTTGGTAACTAAAATTAGGAAGTAAGAATTTATTTAGGCTACTTTTCATTAATATGCAGTATCTAGGCTTACCTTAATCGGCCACATATAGCGGATGATAACCAGTAGTCCTGAGTCCAGAAACCAGCTTGTTAACAATCCATGGTTCGTGGATCAAGACTATATCCACTTTGTCTTTACACCGACGGAGTAGAAGTGAGGTCGAGGCCTTTTTGGAGTGTTGGAGCTTAATCTGGACTAACTGCAGCATCTTTACTACAGCTAAGCAGAGAAACATCCACCACGGTATTCTCCAGGCCTTCCCTTCTGAAGGCGAGCTGGGAAGTTTGTCCTCCGTCTCCAAATCCGACAGAGGGCCGGCGATGGAGACAGATGACAGTGACGGGTGGATGACCGAAGCTGTGGGGGCATCGTCATCCATTGAGGGAGAAAGGTGACAGATGCTCCAGATTCGGGAACGTGGAGTTCCAGGTCTGAAGGATGAGGGGTGGGGGCAGTTTATCTACGTCCCCCTCGTACTTTTTGTAGACCCGAAGTGTGATGTGATCTCATCCAAATCTTATCACGCCTTTAGTCTGTGCCAAAGGAGATAGAGATTCCTGATTGATGACAACTATTGCGGATGTGAAGAGACACTTTTTCTCCTCCAGCTTAGCGACTTTCCAGTCGTGAGTCGGAAGTGAGGGGTTGCTGAGTTGAATAACTCGAAGAATTTCCTCTGCAGTGTGGAGTTCAATGGGGATCCAGGTGCGAGTCCTTGGTATGCTTGGGATATTCTCCCCTGCCACAACCTCGAGCCTGTCACCCGGCCATACCTCCCCCGGGCAAGTTATGGCCTGCTTGTAGAGATCTCAAATCATCACAGGCAATTAGCTTGATGCGGTCTTGATACCACCCGCCACCGCAAGTGATCGGCGGAGGTCCTGGGTGATCCCTCATGAAGCTGCCAGACTGCTTCAAATTGACCGACTGCGACCGTTCAGGGGAGATCGTGCCGTCGATTTCACTGCGATCAATTACAGCGACAACGATCTTGTCTTTCAGGACGTCGCTAAAGGACCTCCGAGATGTGACAGTGGACGACTATCAGTACTGGTGTTGTGTACCTTGGTTCGTTTGGAAGCCATAGCGGTTTTCTCCACTGACGTGGAATCGTTGCCGGTCATTATGTTGTCCTTCCCGACAAAGGCTGGAGCCCATTGGAGCTTTGCAACCTTCCTCGGAGTTCTGCTGATCTCCGGAATAGCTCTGAGGACCTTCAGCGTCCGAGTTACGTTTTGCCAATCCTTGTAATGCGATCTCGATACGTTCACTACCAGATGCGCCTTCAGGGTTGGCTGCTGTAGTAGGGGGAACTTTACCCACTTTATTACCTGCAGTCGAAGGGCCATGAAGTCCCACAATCCTACCGCTGCCGGTGTCTAAGGCATGCCTTCAATGGCCCCTCTTGCGGTTATCGGCAGTGGATGAAACAGCAAGGTCACCGTGCTACCGTCCGGCTTAGAAGGAAAACCGGTATTGAATGTTATTTTGTTGCTTGTTTACTCGAACTAGCAAAACAAGAACTTTTGGTGAGAGACCCACGAGTGATGGAGAACGGAGGTCCATCTGTACATAGATCCGCAGTATACAGATGTGGCCGCCGTGGCTCAGTGGATAAGTGCATGGCTTCTGAGCAGGAGGTTTGTGCTTCGAATCCCGGTAACACCACGGTTTCACGGTGTCCATCGTCTCGCGAATGTCTGACAAACGTCCGCGAGTAATAACTTGTCACAGAAGGCTTCTCAATTCGCCATTCGGAGTTGGCCTTAAATTGTAGGTCCCTTCTATTTCGTGTCCAAAAATATAAATGCGCAACACAAATGGTCGCGAGAAGCTAGGCCTTGGTCTGACGCGCCGAATATTATTATTCTGGAGGTCGCCAGGTATCCAGATCCACCGTAAATGACTGGGCTATTTTTTTTTTTTTTTTTGAACTGGGCCCCCAGCCAGGCTGATACGTACCGCGCCGATAGGTACGTATGACACCTTAATCCAGCCCGGTGGATAAGGTTGAGGGACGGTGGAGGAGCAGGAAGGAGTTGCAAGGCGAGAAGGGTAAGATAATGAAGAATGAGGAGTGTCTTTTGGTTTCATAACTCAACAATTCCTGCGAATCTTTGACCTTACATATAAGCCCCCCACAACTCGACAAGTTCGACACCCAGGTTGGAATTTTTGTTAGGTTATTCCAACAAATGTTTTCAAGTAGCAAAGCTGATGGGAATATTTAACAAAAACAGGAAACCCCTCCGTCAAATTTGCAAAATGACAAATCTGCAGGATGACAAAATGAAGGAATCAAAGTTTTTACCAAAGGAGGATGAATAATCAATTTCATGAATCAAGCATCCAGCATCCAGCCCGACGACAACTTTCGTAAAAGCTCTCTGTCGGCAAGGTAGTTATGCAGTGGCGCACGGAAAGTGCCTCGAAAATCCTGTGTGCGTCGGTACGTTCTCTTATCCAACCCGTCAGTGGGTATTTGGGTATTATAACTTCTGTTACCAAGGCGGAAGTTATTTCGAAAATGGTTCGAAGCTATGCTAGATAGTAGACATAATGGCAGTGCACAGACTACTGTCCAGCAGATGGCCGTAAATTAAAACCAAAGGAATCACAGTGTTGTTCTGCGCATTTTATGCCACTCTTTCTAAGTTTCCAAGTACAATTAAGTACTTGTTTGTATATAAATAACGGAACATCAATTTTTTTGGAATAAAAAGGATTTTTTTTTGTTATAATGTACACACGCCCAACGGATTTGCACTCTTCTAGTTCTAAGTGGTCGTTGGTGAATCAAGGAGTTAAGGGGAGACAAGAAGAAGGAGTCTTGAAAGGTTGGGGCTACATACAAAATACTTTTTCCAACACGTTACTGCACCTGCTTTTCCTTTAAAAACTAGAAGTTATGTTATGTTATGAAGAATTTCTTAATTTTACACAATGGGGCAACCTACACTTGGGTGCAAAAAATTCGCACATTCATTCATTTTCAAGAAAAGTTCAAAAATATCAAAAAAATCCAATTTTTGTTTAATTTTCTTGAATGCAGATTTAAAGTCTGTTTCAACAGCTATCCAGTGGTACCTTTTAAAAAACTTTTTTTTTAAATTCTCTATATTAACTTCACTTGCCCGTGTGTTTGTGGGTTTGTGGATTTGTGTGTCATGGAATCTTGCGATCAATTTTTGACCCACTTCCCAAAGCCCGATTTTTTGGAAATTTTGCACACATGCATATCTCCGATGACAACACTTTATATTAAAATTTGAGGTCCCTCGGGCCACGGGGTCGGTGGGCTCCCCTACAAATATTTTACAAAATTTTACTCGATTTTCTTCAAATTTTATACACTTGTGTATCTCTGATATAAAATACTTTTTGTAAAAATTTTCGAGACCCCGGGCCCGGGTTCGTGGGGCCCCATAACTTTTTTTAAAAAATAACCCGATCTTTCCGATAGACAAAACTTTTTGTACAAAATTTGGAGACCCTGGGTCCCGGGGTCGTGGGGCCCCAAAATTAAAAAAAAAAAATTAACCCGATTTTTTTTAAATTTTATATACGTGTGTATCTCCGATGGGCAACACTTTTTGCAAAAATTTTGGTGACAGGGTTTGGAGAGTCATGGGGCCCCAACAAATTTTTTTAAAAACATAACCCGATTTTTTTAAAATTTTATATACGTGTGTATCTCCGATGGACAACATTTTTTGTAAAGTTTTTGGAGTGAGGCCCTGAGGTCCCATATAAATTTTTTAAAAATTATCTCGATTTTCTTCAAATTTTAAACACATACCCATCTCCTATTAGAGAATTTACATTTTTATGTGTTGTTTTTTATTTAAACTTAACTCCTTTTTGTCTGTATTTTCGACTACTTTGAGGTCCTTTTTAACCGCGCACCTTCCATACGACCTAGAGGACTGAATTGAATTTGTTGGCTGCTCAATGTTAGAGGCCAATTTTGATATCCCGCGTGCCGCCTTTTTAGCAGCAGCATCTTTGTCTTCTCCAACGAAGCACTTACCACAGTGCCAATTCCCCGCCCCGAGTGGCCCGCTGTATCTTACTTTTGCTGATAAATTTCATACTTGGGACAATTCGGAATATTAAAGAAGGATTCACTCCTGTTGATTACGATAAGTAATAAAAGAGTATGCTTAATGGCGAAAGCCGAGTAAGCGCGGGGCTCAATCCTTAATCTCTACCGACACTCGAGTACCAATTCCCCAGCTATGAACAAGCGCGACATGAACTCGACGCTCTTCTGCTCTAACACAAGCCGCGAGTCTACTTCAACTATGAGGAGTAAATCGTCAGCATACGCGCAACGCGGTTACACACTCCCGATAGCTGATCCAAAAGGTATCCATCATGAGGTTTCAAATAAATGGAACAGATATGGACCCCTGGGGACAAACGCGAGTGACACTTCTGCACGCTCGGTCAATCACTCCCACACAGCATGCCTGTCTGTCACTGAAGTAGCTCCGCCAGACATGACAACCCACTTCGATCAATTTTCCAATCACACTGTCCCAACTCAAGTAGTCAGATGCGCACTTGAAATCTACAAAGATATGCCTTTGGATCATAGCGATGTGGAAAGACAGATCTTACGAAGAAGTAATTAAATTCCTGATTGGAACCTTGGCTGAATTTAGGCAAAAGTTGGAACGCAACATCATTGCGGACATGAATTGCGAAACCGCATCCAGGGAAAAATAATGGCATCAAGTTATAACCAGGCAGATTTAAATCCGAGGAATCGGAATACTGTGGCTGTCGATCAAATGGATTGACTTCTCAACGGTACATTGAGGAAGTACGCGAGGACTACCTCGTACCTTTTGCCAGGGGTTTATTGGTGAAAACTTCATCTTCACGCAGGATACGGCTGGTATTGTGTACTAGTACCTTCAAGAGGTGGATGTGCCTGTTATGGAGTGGCCAGCTTGAAGCCCGGACCTCAATCCTAAGGCCCTAGCTAGTTCATATGAATATTCGTTGCCTGCAACACCCTGGTGACCAGGGACCCAACCTAGTTTTACCCTGCTGTTGAGCCCTGCCTGGGATTGCAGTGCATCGTAGCAGCAATTAATTGATAAAGAGTCCCGTATGCTGGACGGTATAGCTTTCAGTGCTGCCTGACTATCTGAAACGATATAAATCGTAGCACCTATAATACCCTTACTCAGGTTTATCCTAGCGCAGACCTCAATGGCATGGAGTTCCGCTGGGAAAACAGTGAGACTCTTACCCATCGGTATTAAGAATTTGGTGTTATGTCCGAATGCCCCAGCGCCCACTGCAGAATTAGATCTTCGATCTGTCTGTGTACCAGACCACAGCTTTATTGTCCAGTGCTGGAGCAGTGCATTGCTCGGTCCAATATTTTTACCACAAATAACCTACCGAAAAAGTACTCCCTGTCCATGATGGTGTCCGGGATAGTGCAAAACATGTCTCTTTCAGGAATTGTCTAGGTGTCCCACGTATTCACCTTTATTTGTACCCAACTTGATGTCTTTGCAGCTTCTGAAGCTTAATTACCGTTGTCCGTTCGAGAACTTTCGGCCACCATATGATGGCCGCGTATACGTGATAATTGGTAGCTAGAAGGTTTTCTATGACAAGTGACCATAGAAGGGGCGAGAGTACGCCTACTTGCGGGCAGCCCTTAGCTGCAGTCACCGACACAGATACTCCCCCTGAGGTGGAAGTAATGACTCGACTTTCCAGCATGGCCCTTATCCATTTTGGATGATTGAGTCCTCGATACCTCTGTTACTGATTGCTCTTATTATTTAGTCATAGCCAGTGTTATCGAACGCACCCTCAATGTCAAGGAAAGCACACGAATTTGAGCCACCACGTTTTGAGAAATATGAGCCGGTAAATTGGGGCCAAACACCGCTATCCTTTATCTCAATGTGTCAATAACTGCCTCCCGGAAAAGAGCCATCTGCTCAGTTGTAAGGGGTTTTGTAGCCAGGTCCAGGTCCGTGACAGCACTAGCCACTTGGGCTGAAGGTGGGTATGTCAGGGGTGTAGGTTCCGTCCTAACATTTTTGACACCAGAATTGGGTGGTGTTTGATGCTCAGATATAATCCGCTTATTATTGCGTTGTTTAGGGGGAACGGTTTTGGCATATTCGAGAGCACTCTCTCTACTCTTGCCAGTGCTTTGCGCCATTTCTAAACCGCCTTTTCTCAAGTGAGCTCATTTTGATGAATACACCCCTCTGTTTCTGTAACTGTAGTCCATCTATAGCCTTTCGAATAGAAGAGCAACCGGATTTCTCCGAGATGACGCTACAGACTTCGACAAGTAGTTTCTACCTCGTCTAATCCGACACCCTCGCGAGGTATGGATGGGGCTTCCGAACTTAGTGGATACTTCGGCTGTTCAACAACAGGCCGAGCTATCGGAGGCACTCCAGCTTCTAATATTACAACGGGCTATCCTATACAACAGGTTCCGAGTTAGATGCAGTTTGAGATGCATCGGTCTCATAAATATTTAAATTTGGATCTATTTTGATACCCACGAGTACACGGGAAAAAAGGTCACCCATGACAGAGCCCGGTTTGCCATCGAAAGACTGCGGCTTAAACCGAAGGTCGCCAGGTATTCGCAGTTCGCTTACTAGCGACGAAGCTCCCTCTTAGCCATACATCCAGCGGCGTAAGCTGTTCCACCTTGGATTAGGATAAATATTGACTAAGGATAGGATTAGTCCATTACTTCAGACCCTCCTCCTTTATCCGGGCACGGGACCGGCATGCTACTATAATAGTAAGGCGGAGTTACACCACTACCATTAATTTCCATGCTGACAAATTCACAAAAAACGTGTACTTCAGATATTGAACCCAAAATTAACTCTGTTACCACGGTATAAGTACAAAAAAGATACCACTGGATAGGTGTTGAAATAGACTTGGAATCTGCATTCAAAAAAATTAAACAAAAATAGCAATTTTTGGACTTTTTGTTGAAAATGAATCAATGTGCGAATTTTTTGCACCCAAGTGTATAATTTTTATTCCACTGACTTGCGAAATTCTTCCAATCAGCACGCGCCTTGGCCATTCATCATATCCTGTTTACTGTCATCACGTCCGCAAGTAAATTCCAGTTGGTGCAAAAGGAAAAACATAGCCATCTTCAATGACTACCGGCATCCCCATCCACAATCACTTGGCCGACAAGTGAAAATGCCGAGCGAGAAAAAATGTCTATGTGTTGGTTTGCCCCTTTCACCAATCAGAACGTTGTAAAATAACATTACAGCGTTTTTTTTTTCGCTCCCCTACTGTGTCTTTTTTCTATGTACCACCCACCATAGCAACTCACCCCTTGTAATAAGGGAGGGTGCGAAATCTTGGCAGCAAGCAATACATAAATAGTTTCGCAATTTCACCATTTCCTACACCAAAGACATACATCGTGGTGAGAATTGCGCTATACACTGGTGTCGCCAGCCATCTAGCCAATAACTAAACAATTTCCCCGTCAATATGTTATTCCAGCAAAGTTCCTAACCCATACGACAAATGCCGAAATTAGGAAACTTTACAATCGCCGTAAGTAGAGGGGCATTTTTGCCAATAAACCCTTTTTTATGATAATTATTTTAATGAATTATTAATAATAGAGGTTGGTGGAAATTGTTTTTGTTATTTCTGCATTGTGAGCCTGGAATTTTCAATAAATGGATGGCACTTTTCATCGAGGCAATCGGCTGTGATAAAAAGTAGAATACATGCATCGTTACAGGCATAATTATAACCGAATTACTTCGACAGTACAGTGGCTCAGCGAGTACCTTCACCATTCACTAATCACAATGTTCGAATGAACTAATTGTGACAAGACTCTTTTCTAAACCGATTCAATTCTTAACAACAAATACTTGTATGCTGATGATTAACGAAACGCAATAATTAGATTTCAAAGGAAAAAACATAGCGTAGCTTAAAGACAGCAACTGTTGCAACGTTTGTTTTTTTGACGTAACAACGTCTCACTGCAAGGTGTTTAAGGTTCACATAGTTGAATGTTAAATGTTACACTGCTATTAGACACTGTTATGTCCCATGTTGTCATACTGTTATGAGACACTGTTAAGTCCCATGTTGTCACATTGTTATGACTTATGAGACACTGTTAGGTCCCATGTTGTCACACTGTTATGTCCCATGTTGTCACCCTATTATGAGACACTGTTATGTCCCATGTTGTCACATTGTTATGAGACACTGTTATGGCCCATGTTGTCACACTGTTATGTCCCATTATATCACACTGTTATGAGGCACTGTTATGTCCCATGTTGTCACACTGTTATGACTTATGAGACACTGTTATGTCCCATGTTGTCACACTGTTATGTCACATGTTGTCACCCTGTTATGAGACACTGTTATGTCCCATGTTGTCACTTTGTTATGAGACACTGTTATGTCCCATGTTGTCACACTGTTATGACTTATGAGACACTGTTACGTCCCATTGTATCAAACTGTTATGTCCCATGTTGTCACACTGTTATGAGACACTGTTGTGTCCCATGTTGTCACATTGTTATGACTTATGAGACACTGTTAGGTCCCATGTTGTCACACTGTTATGTCCCATGTTGTCACCCTATTATGAGACACTGTTATGTCCCATGTTGTCACATTGTTATGAGACACTGTTATGGCCCATGTTGTCACACTGTTATGTCCCATTATATCACACTGTTATGAGGCACTGTTATGTCCCATGTTGTCACACTGTTATGAGACACTGTTATGTCCCATGTTGTCACACTGTTAAGAGACACTGTTATGTCCTATGTTTAATGTCACAATTTTATGCCTCGTTTCTTATAGTTATATTTTAATTATATATATATACATTATTTAGTTATTTATTATATACTAGCTGAAATACCCTGGTTGTCCCCACCCAACTGATCACCAAAACCCAACAAGATCTACTCCAAGACTCACCTTGAGATACCCAAAATACACTCCCTCACCCCACATATTTTAACTCTATCTATCAAATACAAGGTCTTCGAGTCAATCTCATATAAACTATACAACGTCAACCCCATCAACACAATCATCACCCCATTAGAAACATCCACCACATCCGTATCCAGCATAACCCAAAGTTTCAGATATATCGAATGAGCAGTCTTCGAGGTAATTGCGAACAGATATACAGACAAACAAACAAAGTTTCACTTTTGTATATTAAGATTTATTTTTTTATTGTAAGTTAAACAACCATATCTTCGAGCTAGTCGTATTGTAGGGGTTAAGTAAGGTCAAAGATTCCTGGGAATTTCTCTCTAGATGAGTCCTGAAACCTAAAGACACTCCTCATTCTTCATAATCTATCACTTCCCGCCTTACACCCCTCCTTCCGGTTCCTCCACCCTCCCGCATCTTTATCTCCTGGGCTGGATTAAGGTGTCATATACGTACCGTGCCGATAATCAGTCTGACTGGAGGCCCTTTTAAAAAAAACAGCGTATCCGAATACCTGGCGTCCTCTGGATTAGCGAGCCTTTGTACAGATGGACCTCCTTTCTCCGCCACTCTTGGGAAACCAAAAATTCTTGCATTTCTAGTTCAAGTAAACTAAAAACAAAAATATCCAAGACCGGTTCTCCTTCTAAATCGGACGGTAGAACGGTGACCTTGCTGACTACCGGAAGTCAGATCCTGTGATTTCTACAAGCAGACCATAACTAGCCTGGGGGAGGTATGGCCGGGTTTGCCAGGCTCGATATTGTGTCAAGGGAGAATATCTCAAGCAGATCGAGGACTCGCACCTGGACCCCCATCGAACCACCCACTGCGGAGGAAATTCTTCGATTTATTCCACTCATCAATCTCTCACTTCCGACTCACGACTGGAAAGTCGCTAAGCTGGAGGAAGAAGACTAAAGGCGTGATAATATTTGTATGGGATCGTATCACACTTCGGGCTTACAAAAAAAAAATGGATCGCCTCGAAAGGCCCTTTTCCACAAACGGGATAATATATAGCCTATATTTACCCTGAAAATCCATTCTAAGTATTGGTGAAAATATTGGAAAAGAAAATTGGACCAGTAGTTTCGAAGATTACCTCCTACATACAAACCAACATTACCTCTTTATAATATTACTAGCTGAAATAGCCAGCGTTTCCTGGCTGGCCCCACCACACTACCCTCCACCCAACTAACCACAAAGACCCTTCAAGACCCACCTTGAGATACCCCCTTTACCACATATAACAGCACTATTATTATTATTATATTTATTTTAATTTAAGCCAACTTTATTGCCGTGGCGCAAGTCATTTAGTGAGTTGTCACTTGGTAATAAGTTCATGTATAAGAAAAAATGTGCGGTCATCGAGTCAAGCTACCCATCACGTCAACCCTCTCAAGACACACTAACCCCCTACAAACAACAAGCCCAACCGTCTTAACCACATCACATAGCTGTATCGGAGTTATGCAGTCTTCGAGTTATGCACGAACAGACATACAGACAAAGTTTCATTTTTATATATTAAGATAAGCTGACCGGACAGACGTTGTCCTGTCCCACTTTCAATAAATTTGTTTGTGATCATTTTGTGAATTTGTGAAGAACTATTATAAAAAAAAAATGGTGGGCGCCATTGCTCAATGGATGAGAGCATGGACTTCTGAGCAGGGGGTTCGTGGTTCAAATCCCATAGTAAAACCAAAAGTATTTTTCACAGTGTCCCACCGCTCGCAAAAGTCTGACACACGTTCGAGAGTAATAACTTGTCACGGAAAGCTTCTCAATTCGCCGTTCTGATCTGGCATTAAATTGTACCTAGGTCCCCTCCATTTGTGGTTGCGAGAAACTAGGCCTTGGACCGCAATGGTCTGTTGCGCAGAATATTATTATTATTATTTATTTGAAAATAGGGTCCTCTAGGTGGTACTTCGGGGGTCTTTTGGAGGTCTTTTGATGGTCTTTTGATGATCTTTTGGGTTTTTTTTTAAATATTCTTTTATGATTCTTTTGTTGGGCCTTTGGGGGGTTTTTGGGGATCTTCTGGGGTTCTTTTAAGAGTCTTTTGAGGCTCTTTTTGGGGGTATTTTGTGATTCTTTTTAGGGTCTTTCGGAGGTCTTTTTATGATTATTTTGGTGGTTTTGTGGGTCTTTTTGGGGTCTTTTTGGGGAATTTTGGGGAGTCTTTTGTGGGTCCTTTGAGGGTCGTTTGGGGCTTTTGATGGTCAATCATGATCATGATGATCAATCGAGCCAGGAGCGCGTACATTAGGCGTATGGCGTGAAGTTAAACAGCTGGCGAGAGACAGACGGCGCTGGAAAGCGGTCGTTTCCTCTCTATACTCCTCTTAGGAACAATATATATTTATTAGAATTTTTTTTATATATTGTAAAATAAATTGAAATAAAATAACCCATAAAAATAAAAAGTTTAAGAAAATCGGGTAAATTTTGTAAAAAGTTTGTATGGAAGCCCCGCCAGCCTGAGGACCGATTACTCTCAAATATTAATAGAAAGTGTTTTCATGGAAAATACATACGTGTGCAAAGTTTGAATAAAATCGGGCTTTAAGAAGTGGTTTAAAAATTGATCACAAGATTTTACCACCCAGCCAGCCCGCCAGCAACGGGCACGGAAAGTTATATAGAGAAAGTCAATTTAAAGAAAATCGGGCTAATTTAAAAAAAAAATGTATAAGCACTCCTCGGGCCTCAGTGCCCGATCACTCCAAAAAATTAATAAACAGTTTTCTTTATCAGTGATACACATGTGTTTTAAATTCGAAGAAAATCGGGCTAATTTTTAAAAATATTTATATGGGCTACCATCGGGCCTCAGGGCCCGTTCACCCAAAAAAATTTACAAAAAGTTTTGTCCATCGCAGATGCACATGTGCATAAAATTTGAAGAAAATCGAATCAATTTTTAAAAAATTATATGGGAGCCCCACGGCCCTGGGGCCACTTCCAACTTTTAACGAATATGAAAGCGAAAGTGTTGTCTAATAGAGCTACACATGCGTATAAAATTTTAAGAAAAATCGGGTAAATTTTATAAAAAATTTGTATGGGAGCCCGAGGTGCCCCAAATTTTAATAGAAAGTATTGTCACCGAAAATGTACATGTGTGCAAAAATCGGGCTTTGGGAAGTGGGTTAAAAATTGATCACAAAATCTGACCAGCCAGCCACGGGCACGCGAAGTATATATAGAGAATTTAAAAAAGAAAATAACTAATAAATAAATATTAAGAATGAAACAAAAAAGTGTATTTGTTTAGTACTATTTTTATCTTAATACTATTTGCTCTTTATTTACGGACATTAAATCGACAGAAATTAAAAGAAAAAAATATTATAATTACAATAATTCATTGTTTTCTATTGTGACACACTGTATTGTATTTCTTAAATACTATTATTATTAACGCAATAATATTCGCTGATTGTTAGCAGTCTAAATCGACAGAATTTAAAAGAAATTACAATAATTCAATGTTTTCTCTTGTGACACACTGTATTGTATTTCTTAAATACTATTATTAACCCATTAATATTTGCCCATTGTTAGCGGACTAAATGTAAATGGACAGAATTTAAAAGAAATTACAATAAAACAAAGTTTTCTCTTGCAATACTTATGTGACGCACTGTATTGTGTTTGTTAAAAACACACTGTTGACATCTCTTTTTTATGCAAACAAATATTTGCTCGTTGGTTTATCCGACCGACTAAATTCACCACACACACTAATGTGCACTGTATGCTTCTCGTTCTCCTTCGAATGCATTTCTTGATGTTGTTGTTGTTGTTGTTGTTTTTTTCGTCTTCAACAAAGATCACCATTCCTATGTCTCTTTTCGTATTATCGACTATCGTATGTCGCGTATCACGAGTCTCGACCTCCTGCACACTCTCTCACTCTACCCTATTGCAATAATACTATGCCCTTACAGCCATCAAAACAACAATTCCAATACACGATGCAAGGGCAAGCGACGAAACGACCGACCGCAGTCGTGTTGTGATCTGCTTGAATTGACTGTGATGTTATTCTCTCACCCGCTCACGCTTGTGGTGTTTGTTATGCCGTTCAGTTGCTGCATGTGTGTGAGTGTGTAGTCTGTTTCTTCTTCTCACCATTTCATTAAAAATTTAATTCCGCGCGGTGTGCTTGTGGGTGGATGGCAAACATTAAGCACCAAACGCAATGGTCAATCATCGGTTGGGATTACTATTTAGGTAGAATTGAAGGGACAATTATTCAAGCATCAAAATAAAAGGCACACAAAATACTCGTCTAATATTTCTCTCTGTGGTTTTCGATCTCGTTTGTGTTCGTTCTTCGTTTGCTCGCGCCGAGCTACTCACTCGATAGCAACCAAGTCGTATTTCTTGTTTTGGCTGCTGCTGCTGTGGTGACTTTGTTTTGCGGGTGTGTGTGTGTGTTTTTTCTTCGTTGAGCTGCGTATTTCTCTCTCTCTCTCTCTCTCTCTGTGTGTGTGCGTGTGTGCAATCTTTCCCACTCGTTAATGAATTTGCGTCGGCGGAAAAAACAGCAACACAATACCCAACATTTGGGCATCGGCAGCGGACGCACGTTGAGAATCCGATCAGTCAGTAGTGGTAGTGTACGATGATCGGTACGCGGTACGTGAGCTCTGTGATTTTCTCGTTTGTGGTTTTGTTGTTATTTGTGCAGTAAGTGAGCGTAGTTTTAATTAAAAAAAAACAAAATTATTATTCTCAGTGGAAGAAGAAAAAGCAAAACTGTGACTATGAATTAAATACAAAAAATTATCGTTTGTTGTGATGTTGAAGCAACAACAAAAAGAACGAAATTAAATTGAAATTAAAGTGATAATTAATTGTGTTTGATATCAGTTGTAGCTGACTTGTAGACTTTCCAACGAACTTTTTTTGGCGTAGCGAACGCGGACGGTCTGTCGGATTTTTTTTTGCACAGCAGCGGCGGCGGTGCCGGCCCCAAAATGGGTTTGATTTCCGTTCGCTAATCGAATAAGTGATTTTCATGACATTTCTTATCATTAACAACAAATAACCATCAAAATAACACTAAATACGGTGCTTTTTTTTGCTTTGGTTGTACGCACGTGGCGGTCATTTTCGAAGCGGCGATCTCGCGGCTCGCGCGGTATATCTACTCTCTCTCCGGTTTAATGAGAAAATAACAACAAGTCCCGTCGTCATGTCCATCCTGCAATGTTAGTCCCTTTGGATATTAACACTGATATAGGGATAATTATGATAAGGTCACAGTACCGGCAATTATCACAAATCACTTCTTGCCTGAGTTCGCTATTACCGTCGGCGGCGGCGGTGGCGGTACAACGTCTATTTATCAGCGCGGCATTTAATGTGATTGTAACAACAGCAGTGCTTTTCGTGGTCCAAAGAAAATTTCTCAAGTGAAAGAAAAATAATATTTTGTGTATGGTTTTTGTGTTGTGTGAGAAAAATTCAATTAAATGAAAAAATAAGAAAAACAACAAAAAAAAAAAATAAAAAATAAAGAAAATCGAAAATATTACCAAGTGTTTGAAAAAAGTGTCGTGCGTGCAAAGTAAAATAAGGAGCAGCATCAATCACCAATCAACAATCAACAATTTGCGTGTAACAAAAGGGAAAACAAATGTAATGCAATTTTTTCTTTCTTCATAAATATATCTACTACTCATTTTTTGTTAGTAATAAACTAAATAAGTAAAACCTCTCCCTGTATACCACCCAATATGTATTTTTATAATTATTATCAATCAACAACAACTGCACCTTAAGTTTAAAAAGACACAAGAGACGACGTACACGTACCTGAAATTCCAGTAAAAGTTAGTCAATTTATTATATTGTTGAGTGGAATTTTTAACTTAGCATACTAAACGTACTAGTAGTAAAGTAAAGTTGTCTCTCTCTCTCTCTCTCTATCTATCACCTTATTTTTTGTTAAATAAATGCATAAAATTGTGCAGCACTGTATCAATCCTGATACAAAAAGCAACAATCAACAAACCATAGAATTGCTTCAATCAACAACAACTACAACAATAACTGTCAACTGTCATCGCCGTGCGACACGAAATGGATTATATTGCATTAGCGATGAATAAACGGAAAATCTACTATCAACAATTATTGAAAAATCGAAAATTAGCAGGAGCAGCAGGTGGCGGAGGATTAACAGTGACGTCTGTCATTTTTTTCAACAAAAACACCAACAACAACAATCAACAACAAAAGAATTCGCATGCATACAAAACTATTTTCGGCAATATTCAATATCGCCGCAGTATTCGAAGGAGAAGGCAACATCAACAACAACGACTACTGACACTGACAGATACGTCAAACAAACAGCAAACTCAACAACAAAGCATTGCAATTTAGTAGTAGTTTTTTGGTTTTAATAATACCCATAACATCCATAAATACCTGCTTCTATATATTTAATAATTTAATTAATTTATTGGTTGGTAAATTAGTATTTAAAATATTATTTTTTTCGGTTGAATGCAACTCTAAAACAAACAAACAAACTCCCACATCACAGGCCTTAGCGAAGACTGTAACTGTAAGTTGTTGTTGTTATATTGTGCACATATATATATATATATGTATATAAACAATAATTTCCTATACATATCTACATAATAAGTTTGACAAAAATCGTAAAATGCTTTGCCGCCGCTGCACTGTCCAGGAAATTTCGTTTTGCCGTCGGCAAAACATCAAAGCGAATGTTAATTTTTCGCACGAGCCTTGTTAGTAGGGGTATTACTCCACGGGTTAACCAATCAATCGCATTCGCTTGTACGGCTAGCTGGGGTAATTGGTTGGGGTGCTAGATGGAGATTTAGAACAACTTCCTACGTATCCTTGAAAGCAATGCAGTCCAAAGCACGCACTACCCGCTCTTAGCCGGTCACTTTTCGCTTTCAATCAAATTTTTTTATAGCTCTTTCGATTTGCAGGGTAGAGTTAAGATTTCTTTCTCGTGTCACTTTTCGTTTTCCATTTTCCATCAATATTTTTCTTTATAGCTCTTTCGATTTGCAGGGTAGAGTTAAGATTTCTCTCTCTCTCGTGGTTTTTGGTTTGACGTTCTATTTGCAAACTGTACCCGGGCACGGTTTGATATGCAAAGTTTTGTAACCGACACTGTAACTTTGCTACCCGTCGGCATTAGACGGGTAAGGTTTTTCGATAACTCAGCATGATGTCAAACGAGAGAGAGAGAAAGAGCAAGCAGACTAATATCTCAGATTGTTTTTGACATTTTGATTTATTTTGGTTTAGCGTTCTGTTTGCAAAGTATTCACCATAAAAACTCTGTGACAGCATAACTATGGATTTGGTTTCGGCTGTGGTTTGAGTAAATCGAAAGAGGCATTAAATTAATTAACTTTGCGTCGGCATAATTCTGTCAGTGGTGAAATCTTGCGATCAATTTTTAACTCACTTCCCAAAGCCCGATTTTATTGTAACTTTGCACGCATGCCTATTACCGGTGACAACACTTTTTATTAAAATTTGACAGTGATCGGTCCGCGGAGTCGGGTGGCTCCCATACAAACTTTGTTTTATATAATCATGCCATAAAGCAGCATCAGATTACTGTGTGCGCTGCTTTACGATTTGGTGGTTGTTGTTTTTTTTTTGTGTAACCAGTGCCTTGCATATGTTTTAATGGAACTCAGTATACTTTTAGGCGCATATTTTGGTTATTTGGAAAATTTACATGGAACATTTTTATTTTTTCTGTTTTTTGTTGTTTTTTTGTTTAGGTAAATAAACCCTCTTTGTTAACTTCGCGTCGGCATGGTTCTATCGTTTTGTCAGTGTTGGTGAAATCTTGCGAACAATTTTTAACCCACTTCCCAAAGCTCGATTTTATTGTAACTTTGCACACATGTCTATTTCCGGTGACAACACTTTCTATTCAAATTTGGCAGTGATCGGTCCGCGGTGTCCGGTGTCTACCATATAAAACTTTTTTTTTTTATAATCATGTCATATAGCGGCATCAGATTACTCTGTGCGATGCTCTACAATATGGTTGTTGTTTTTTGTTTTTTTTTGTGTAACCACAAAAGCACCTAGTGCTTCGCATGTGTTTCAGTTGAATTGAATGAACTTTTAGGCGCATATTTTGGTTATTTGGAGGATTTACAAGGAAAAATTCATTTTTTTTCGGTTTTTTTGTTGTTTTTTATTTGGCGGCTCAAAAAACTCTCTCTATTAAAATCGCGTCTATCGTTCGGTCAGTGGTGAAATCTTGCTATCAATTTTTAACTCACTTCCCAAAGCCCGATTTTATTGTAACTTTGCACACATGTCTATTTCCGGTGACAACACTTTCTATTCAAATTTGGCAGTGATCGGGCCTTGGGGTCGGGTGGCTCCCATACGATTTTTTTTGTATCTTGATCTCCAATAAGTATGTTTTGCGTTCAAGTGTCTTGAAGAATTGAATGTAATGCTCTTCTGTTATATTGTATCGCGGAGGACAGTATATAGCCGAAATAATAACTTTTTATCCAGGCAGATAGAAGTTAAGTTAAAGTTTCATTCATTTTGAATCCCACGAGTTACGCGAGAAGGAAAGGTCCGCCACGCCAGAGCTCCGGATTAGCGCAGTAAGGCATTTGTTTAAGTGAAGCCCCGCCTGTACGCCCCAAGTCCGCACAGTAGGAACTAGTTTCCCACTAGCCAGTCATCTCTCAGCGTATGCTGTTCCACATTGGATTTGGGGGATTTGTTTCATTCAATCCATACACTTACATTTACATTCATTCTTACTTTCATTAAAAATTTACTCAAGAGAGTTACATTCTCTCCACCCGATTATGTTGACGGGTCCCACAGCAGAGACATGACCTTACTGAGGAACATCAGCTACCTTGTGATGGTCACAATCGAACTTCCTGCAGTCTACACTGTCCTCCGATGTTGTCGGTGGTTACGGTATCCCACTGTGAGGCTTGCAGTCATGCTGATTTATCCTCCTGCATTATCCGGGCTTGGGACCGGCTGACAGTTAACTCGACAAAATCAGCCACACATCTTGTTTCGTTCAACACACAGAGGAGAGCGATACTCAACTGACTGTTCAATGATTGTACGCAGGGTGTTTATTTGATCAGCGGAGGAACGGTTTGGGCGAAATCTTCCTGTTTGCTTATTCATCCCTCAGAATTGGCTCGAAAGCATTCTTGTAAGCGCCTAGCTATCATTGTAGAGATTACTTTGTGGGTGATGCAACTCCTGCCCAGATCACCTTTCTTGGGAAGTTTGACTGTTGAGCCTTCTTTCAATGATGGCGGCATGATTTCAGATTCCCAGATACCTTGATATAACGTGGAGTGCACTGTTTGCTTAGTTAACTCGACATCGACTTTCAGGAGATCTGCGTAGAAGTTGCAGATACCTGCGGCTTTACCTGATGGTTGCAGTGAACGAATTGTTATCCTCATCTCATCCAACCAAATAGTAGCAGCGATGCTGCGATTAAGTAGCCTGTTTGGGTGCATATATGAAAGTACAGTTCAAAACATTCCTAAGATGTTCTGTCCAACGGGTTAATTGTTGTTCCTCCCGTCCAGTACCAAAGAACCGTCTATTGGCTTAACACGATAGTTGATATGTTGTTTCTTATTGGTGAGTTGGTAGACTATGCTGTATTATCTTAACTGTCAGCGGCTTGCTGTGCCAGTCGTTTATTATTCCTAGCTAAACGGCTAACTTGGCGGTCCAGATCCCTATATTTCCGCGCTAATGCACTGCGTTTAACTCTGCTTTGATGGATATCCTATCCATCCTATTCGATATTATCCATTCCTTTCTAGTTTTGTCGGGGTACCTAAAATGGTTGAGGCGGCTTCCGTATACGCCTAAGGTACACCTTACCTAACCTATGCGGAATACAAATTGTCAGTTTCACATCTGTGTCATTCAGTACGCTGCTACAGCTGGCTTTCTCGTTGTTTGACTTCGCTTCAGTCCAACCACAAGGTGCTGGTCGCTATAGACACGTCTGCTGCTACTTCGGATTCTTACTTCCAGCTACGGTGCTCGCCACTTGCAGCTTATAACAATGTGATCGATCTGGTTGTTCCACATGCGATCAGAAGAGGTCCTTGTGGGGAGAAACTGTGCCTCCAATTGCGATAGTTTGCGATCAGAACATAGCTCAGCAAACCTTTCTCCGTTGTCATTCATAGCACCAAGTCCGTGCATGCTTTCCCATGACATGCGTTCCCAATCGCTCTTGTCGCTGCCTACTTTTGCGTTAAGGTCGCCCATCAAAATTACAATGTCACTCTTCCGTGGAAAACGCGTGTTTTTCTTCAGAGGTTGCCTTGTTCCGTTGGTGCGTTTTACTTGAACAGACACCAAATGAATGAATGTAATTTATTATTGTATTGCTTGACAGTCCTGTAACGATCTTCTCGCGGCTTTAGAAAGAAGAAATGTTCTCCTGCATGCTTACCCGACAAGAATTTAAGAAAGTCGCCGCTTTTCCCCCTACGCCAGGCCATCTCACCACACCAAGACCGATAATCTCTAAACGGGAACAACGCTTTTAAGAAACTCGCCGCTTTTCCCCCTACGCCAGGCCATCTCACCACACCAAGACCGATAATCTTTCAACGGGAACAACGCTTTTAAGAAACTCGTCGCTTTTCCCCCTACGCCATGCCATCTCACCACACCAAGACCGATGATCTCTCAACGGGAACATGGCTTTTAAGAAACTCGCCGCTTTTCCCCCTACGCCATGCCATCTCACCACACCAAGACCGATAATCTCTCAACGGGAACAACGCTTTTAAGAAACTCGCCGCTTTTCCCCCTACGCCAGGCCATCTCACCACACCAAGACCGATAATCTCTGAACGCGCTATTTACGAGATTCTTTTGTTAATTGTGCAAGCGTTGTTGTCCTGAGGAGCGTTCGATGGTTCCAATGGTAATTCATGGTAAATATCAGGGCTTCCTTGAATTTCTGCGGGATAATGCCATTCTCCACATTAGTTGATTAAACAGTAGAGCGATCTTGTCTGTATTTATGAAATTCCGCAGGTATTCGGTCAGATGCAGAAGCTTCGCCCGCCATCCTTAAGCCCAGTCAGAGCAACATCAATTTCTCGCGGTGAGCACATGATTTGTGAAACTGGGAGCAACATAATGAAACTTCCGGATGAAGTAATTCCTTAAAATCACTACATATATAGTACGTTAGGGGTTGGAGTTCTACTGATGGTATACTTCTAACCGTTGAGTTTCTTTGCCAACTTCCAGAACTCTGCTGTGGTATTGCAATGAGCTATCGCTACATAATTCCTTGTATTCCTGGTTTGTATCGATGTCGATTCAATTACGGAACACGCTCGTCGAATCACCACCGGTCTCTGCGGCTCTTTATTTGTCCGGTAATTGGATAAACTGCCTCGATTGCCTCTAAATCATCCTCTTGTTGCGCGCCGCCTGTTATTTCATTCATTTTTTTTTATAATAATAGGGAAGACCGTAAGCTTTTCTCCAAACCAATATTTTCTTAGTTAACAGTCAAGTCTGTCCGTCCGTCAGTCAGTCACGATTTCCAACTGTCAACTGTCAACAGGAAACCGGGATAGTAAGAGATCAATGAATGCTTTGCATTGACGTGAAATTTCCTTCTTTACAAAGAGAGCAGAAAAAAGGCACAAAACCAACAAATCCGCACCCAAACCAAGGAAGAATTATTCCCTTGATATGTTGTTGTTCCTGTTTCTGTTGCTATATTGCGGTTGTTTCTTCTGTTGTGTTGCCATATCTTTGTTAATCCTTTTTTCCCCGTAAAAATAGGGATTAAGTCGCCTCGGGGTTTAATTGATATGTATAAGACGCTAAGAGGCGAACGCCGTTGAGGCTTAGGCGTTCAGTCGTCAGACGTCAGACGGAGGTGCGGATATGTGAATGTCCAGAACAAATTCCCATTAAACAGAAAATGAAGTCTTTATTCAAATTTCACATTCCTGTAAGATAATAAGGAAGACCAGGAATTTGCCCGCTCCCACATAAGTACCGCTGAGTCGTTGCATATTCCCCCTTTGCCTGTGTTAACAGAAGCAGCAGCACCAAAAGCAACAGGAACAGCAGGCAGACAGAAGGCTAACAAGACAGATATGCAGTGGTCTGGTCGGCCAGATAATAAACCAACAATCCACCTAACCCAACCATTGAACAGGTTAGGATCGAGATAATTCTCGAAGATTTTTACACGGGCAGCCAGGTAAATATTGTCGTCTGTTTCGTCTGCCCTCTCGCCTAGCCCAGTTAGCTTTGGTGGCAAAGAACAACACGAAACCGAATGATCGGTCGGTTTCCTGTTTTTGCTTGAGGAGTGGACTTTGTACGAAATTTCGCCAGGGTTTGACAAAAGGTTTTGTTATTTTTTTTTTTAAATTCTCTATATTAAGTTCGCGTGCCCGTGACAGGCTGGGTGGCTAGCTGGCTGACTGACTGATGGCGGACAGGCACACCAAATCTTGTCATAAATTTTTAACCCACTTCATAAAGCTCGATTTTATTGAAACTTTGCACACATGTGTATCTCCCATGACAACACTTTCTATTAAAATTTGGGGCCCCTCTGGCTACGAGGTCGGGGGCACCCATACAAATTTTGTAAAAAAAAGTAACCGATTTTCTTCAAATTTTATACCCATGTGTATCTCCAATGGACAACATATTTTTGTAAATATTTGGAAGTGATCGGTCTTCGGGGTCCAGGGACACCCATACAAATTTTATAAAAAAAAAGTAACTGATTTTCTTAAAATTTTATATCCATGCGTATCTCAAATGGACAACATTTTTTTGTAGAAATTTTGAAGCGATCGGGCCTCGGGGTCCGGGGGTACCCATACAAATTTTGTGAAAAAAAGTAACCGATTTTCCTCAAATTTTATATCCATGTGTATCTCTGATGGACAACACTTTTTGTAAATATTTGGAAGTGATCGGGCCTCGGGGTCCGGGGGCATCCATACAAATTTTGTGAAAAAAAGTAACCGATTTTCTTCAAATTTTATATCCATGTTTATCATTAATGGACAACACTTTTTGTAAATATTTGGAAGTGATCGGGCCTCGGGGTCCAGGGGCACCCATACAAATTTTATAAAAAAAAAGTAACCGATTTTCTTCAAATTTTATATCCATGCGTATCTCTAGGTTCTAAAAACGTTGATCTCCTTTTTTTGCTCCATCACATGGGTATGCCAGGATTTCAGAGTCGATTTTGTTATTTATTTTTGGTCCAATCTTTACCAATTTGTTTGTAGTTTATTCCAGAGAGTCGCTAGGTTATAAAAAAGACTCAGTAATGCAATGATCTGATTTTTCCTCTCTCTCATGGGTATGCCAGTATGTAGGTTTAAGAGTAGGTTTTGTTATTTATCTTTGGTCCAATTTTTACCAATAATTTTTGTAGAGCGTCGTTAGGTTCTTATCACGTTGATCCCCTTTTTTTCCTCCATCACAAGGGTATGCCAGGGTTTCAGAGTCGGTTTTGTTATTTTTTTTTGGTCAAATTTTTACCAATTTGCTTGTAGCTTCTTCCAGAGAGTCACTAGCTTAAAAGAAAGACTCAGAAAATGCAAAGATCTCCTTTTTCCTCTCGCTCTAATGGATTGCCAGGGTTTGAGAGTAGGTTTTTTTTGGACCAATTTGGACCAAAATTCACCATATTCAAAAATTCTTACAAAACAAAAAAAAATCTATAAAGCTTGGAGGAGTAGCTCCTACAGAGCTACTCAAAAGCCCCTCAAAAACTCGTAAAAGCCCCTCAAAAACCCATAAAAGAACGTCTCTATAGAATTACACCCATCCTCGGCTGTGGAGTCACTGAGGATGATGATCATATAATAAAGATAAATTTTGGTGGAGTCTCTAAAATAGCCAGGGGAAAATGTAGAAAATCATAAAGGGCTTGTTTGTCTGTATTAAGGAGAACCTTGTGAGAGAGAGCCTCCCTCCAAAGAGAATCTAGGAAATCTTTAGGGACGTACTTTGGAAGAGCCCTTTTCATAACGAGAGTTTTCGGTTCTTTCAGGTCCGTCGGACAATCTGGCCAGAAAGGTGAACTATCGTGTCCAAATCGGTGAAGATATTTACGATAGCCGCCATGTCCTGACAGAAACTGCGTAAGTTGATAATTGCAGTTACCGTGAGATCGGCTTGTCCATACCCCAATTTTCAGGATAGGGTTATAGGTCCATCTACCTTTTAAACTTGCGTCCCAATGAGCTTGCCATACGGTCATTGAGGTGGCCCTTTCTTCCTGCTTGATAATTTTTTGTGTTTGTTGATCCTGTTGTCTATTATAGACCCTGAGATATCTCCTAGAACCACTCCTGCTATAACCAGAGTTGCATCATCCGATATCATTCGGAAACCGCTCCTCTCAGTGCACTAAGTCTTTATTTAGACGATATGTGCCTTCTTATTTCCTTATTCGTCAGTGCCTTCGCCCAAACTGGGGCTGCGTAAAAGAGGACTGAGCTGACTACTCTGGACATTAGGATCCTGGTCCTCCGACGTTTGGCAGTATCCGAGATAATGCTGCCTGCATCTGAGACGCTTTTTTTGCTATAGTAGTCCAGGTGTATTTTAAGACGGAGCCTACTGTCAGTTATTTGACAGAATTCTTAAATCTGATGGTCTGAATACCAACCCGTATTCCAACGTTTTCCGGCTGGTAATCAAGACTGCTTCCGTTTTGTGGTCGGCTAATTCCCGGCCGGCGGTCCAAGCTCATAGACATCTCATATTTTCTCCTCCCTATTTCTTTTCCCTAACGCCCAGGCTGTGCCAAGCATATAGCTGAGCATTATAAGGGTGTGACCCCTTATACAGTACAGGCTTGTAACTCCATCTTTATGCGCCGTAATCCTGGCTAGGGCCGCTCACATGCGGTACTATCACCCGGGGCAGGTGAACCATGGTTTGATAACGAGGTGTTACTCCCAAATTTTGCATCCGAGCTTGGGACCGGCAAGTGGCGGTCCGTATCATAATGCGTGTGTGTATGTGTGTGTTTATGTCTGTGCTGCTGCGTTGTAAATGTTAATTGAATTCTCTATTATTACGCTCGCGTGCCCGTTGCTAACTGGTTGGTGAAATCTTTTGATCAATTTTTAACCCACTTCCCAAAGCCCGATTTTTGTGAAACTTTGCACACGTGTGTATTTCCGGTGACAACACATTCTATTAAAATTTGGCAGTGATCGTGCACAGGGCTCCCACAAAATTTTTTTTGTTTTTTAAATGTACCCGATTTTCTTCAAACTTTGCACACATGTGTATCTCCGATAAGAGAAGTGAAATAAAAATTTTAATTTTTATCGGTTGATTGTTTTTGTTTGGTTTTGGTGCTTTTGTAGGCCTTTTTTACTCAAATAGCAACTCTGTTGTCTTTTCAGGTGGAGCCTCTTCATCCTCTCTTTCTCTCTCTATTTCTTTAGTAAGGATGGCTAATTTATGATTTGCTCGCCAATTTCCATTTAAATTTATTGTTGTTGTTGTTGTTGGTGTTGGTGTTGTTGTTGGTGTGGTTGTTGGTGTGGTTGTGTCGCAAACGCACTCTACAGCCAACCAACCCTGTGTTTTCCTTTGTTGAACGAAAGAAGAGACAAGGGAGGAATCTCTGCTTCTGCTGGCCGCCTGCCGCTGATGCCAATACAAGTTCCAGCGAGAGAAGAAAAAAAAACACCACCACAACAACAACAACAACAAAAGTACCATAAATTCTGAAATTTATTTTATTTTTGTGTTTAACGATGTTTGCTCTCGACAGACGTCGACGTCGTCGTTCGCTTTATTTCTCCACGAAATTCCGAGAGATACTTGGGTCGTATCTCTACCTTTACCTGAGAGCGTACCTTACCATACCATACCATGCCATCTTCTTACCTACCTGATTGCTTGTTTGACTGCCTGCCTGCCTGGCAGTGTTCCTTCCATGGCCCGCGCTTCAATGTGTCTTGTTATGTGTGTAATTTTTGATTAGATAGGACGCGCACAGTTTGTATTGTTGTTGTAGTTGCTGTTGCCGTTGCCGTTGCCGTTGCCGTTCTTCTTATTACTATTCTTGTTGTTGTTGTTGTTGTTCCTGTTCTTCTTCTTCTTCTTCTTATGTTTCCCTCATTTTTCAATTCGGTTTGTGTTTTTCGTGTTGGTCTTCCTGTGAAAATGATAGTCCGCTTACTCACCCGCGCGCAACAGCTAAAACGCTGGCAGCAATACGAAGAACCCATCGAAGAAGGTAACAAAGGCAAAAAAAATCTCGGGGCTCTTAACAAGATCGCTGTGCGCCGCCGCCGCGCCAGCCGATAATGAACGATCGTTATGGTTTTTTTTATTTTTCATTTTTTGGTTAAGTACTGAGGTAGAGTTTTGGCCAAATGTGGTGTGGAGAGGGGTGGTGGTGGTGGTGGTGGTGGTGGTGATGGTGGTGCTGGTGCTGGTGCTGGTGAGGGTTCGATTATTATTGGGGAATTTTGTGTATGTTAGGTGTTTGCTGTTCTTGTTCTCGCCCAGTTAACATTACATATCAGCAGCAGCAGCAGTAGGAACAGGATAGAAAGGTAGTTTGTTTGGGGGGGGGGGGGGTGTGTTCAATGCAAAAGATGATCAACTCGTTTACTGAGAGTGATGTTCGTTCTCGTTCCGCAAAGGTTTTTTTTTTTTTTTTTTTTAATCCATTTTAAGGGTTTTTCAATAGGGACATAACAATTTTGCATTTTAATACAAGCGCACCTATAAACTGTTTTTATGATCTGTCAATGTCAAAACGTCAGCTAAGGTTGACATTTTTATAAGCGTAAAGTTGATGAACGAGCGACGTTTGAAAGTTGCGAAGTTCTTCAAATTTTTAAAATTTCTTTTTAGGGGTGCTCATTATTTTCGTTGTAAAAGGTTTTTCAATAGGGACATAACAATTTTGTATTTTAATAAAAACGGAACTATAAATTTTTTTTATAATATGTTAATGTCAAAATGTCAACTAAGGTTTACATTTTTATCAGCGTAAAGTTCATGAACGAGTGACGTTTGGGAGTTGCGAAGTTCTTCAAATTTTTAAAATTTCTTAAAAAGGTGCTCATTATTTTTCAATAGGGACATAACAATTTCGTATTTTAATAAAAACGTAGCTATGAAATTGTTTTTAATCCGATAATGGCAAAATGTGAACTGAGGTTTACATTTTTATTATCGTAAAGCTTACGAACGAGCAACGTTTGGAAGTTGCGAAGTTCTTCAAATTTTTAAAATTTCTTTTTAGTTGTGCTCATTATTTTTCGTTGTAAAGGGTTTTTCAATAGGGACATAACAATTTCGCATTTTAATACATGCGCACCTATAAAGTTTTTTTATGATCTGTCAATGTCAGAACGTCAGCTACGGTTGACATTTTTATCAGCGTAAAGTTCACGAACGAGTGACGTTTGGGAGTTGCGAAGTTCTTCAAATTTTTAAAATTTCTTAAAAAGTTGCTCATTATTTTTCAATAGGGACATAACCATTTCGTATTTTAATAAAAACGTAGCTATTAAATTTTGTTTAATCTGTTAATGGCAAAATGTCAACTAAGGTTTACATTTTTATTATCGTAAAGTTTACGAACGTGCAACGCTTGGAAATTACTTAAAATTACTAGCGATGTTCTTTAAAATTTCAAAATTTCTTATAGGTTAGGTTGGGGTGGCCCACTTAGACCAATAGATGGTCCATTGTGATGCCACATGGATCTCGAGAGGTTTACTCACCCTGTTCATTGAACCAGTTAGAGGAGGTTCGAATGAAGCGTAGAAGACTTTTGATGTCTTGAATGCTTGACAAATCGTTAAGTTCTTTGGAAAAGAAGGCTTACGCTTTAGAGAAAGAGCTGTGCATGTGCAGAGAAGGTGAAGAATGGTCTCTTCCCCGTCCACAAGTCATTGAAAAATACACCAAGCCTGCTGCATGCTGCTGCATGCTTTCCTATGCGACAGTGCCCAGTAGTTACATCTATCGTAGCGTTTATGTGCATTCTGTTTAGAGAGATCAAACACTTGGAGCGTTTTGGATCCAGTTTTGGCCAGATCTGTACCATTTGTCCATCTAAGGTTGGTTTTTTCAGTAGCATCCTGCTGAGTTTGCATGTAGCAAGCGGCATGCCTAGGGAGCCACATTTTCAGGTAGAAGGGGCAGCGTAGAAAGTTCATTGGCCCTGCAGTTCCCCAGAATGACCCTATGCACCGGCACTCTGAGAGACGATAGGGCAGTCTAGGGCTACAATAGAGTTCGTAGAGACTGAATCTATGGATCTCAAAACTGCTTGACTATCCGAGAAGACATCCTTATCCACTAAGGATGTCCGCATCTTCTCGCAGCTAGATTCAGTCTCTACGAACTGTATTGTAGACAGAAATAGAGACTTTATTTAGCCTTTTTGAGAAAACACCTCCCTCCGCCTACCCCAGCATCAGTTTTTGAGCCGTCAGTATAAAAACTGATTGATTCATCTCCCGAGATAGCACCTTCTTCCCAGAGTGATCTGGAGCGGATGTTGACCTGGAAGTCTTTACCTCCTGGTGGAGCCCTGAATGAATTCAGATTAGAGGAGTATCCGAATTAATTTCTTATCAACTGGGAAGTTGCATTGAGGTAAATAGCCACGCGCTAGCAGCAACTTATCTGCTTAAGATGCCGAGTGGTGTTCGGTTGAACAGTATGTCTATTGCAGCGGAGGGGGTGGTGCGAAGAGCTCCGCTCATACATAGATGGGCCGATCTTTGGATTTTGTTTAGTTTGTCGTGATTTATTGCTTTGTCATAGGCAGTCCACCAGACCACCAGACCGTACAGAAGTGTAGGTCGTATTACCGAAATATAAAACCAAAGAGTGATATGATGTTGAAGGCCCCATTTGCTACCGATGGTTTTTTTTTACAGGAGACGAATATAGAGAAGAGCTTGTATATTAGGTTTCCAGTTTAGCTTTCTGTCCAGAATAAGACCCAGAAGAAGTATAACTTCAAAAAATTAAAAAAAAATCGGGTTAATTTTTAAAATAATAATAATATGGAAGCGCCTCGGCCCGGTGGCCCGATCAGATCCAAATTTTTATAAAAAGTGTTGTCACCGGAGATAAACGTGTGTACAAAATTTAAAGAAAATCGAGCTGTAGGAAGAGGCTTAAAAATTGATCGCAAGATTCCACGACAAACAGACAGACGCCCTTTATATAGAGAAGTATAGAGCATTTAAAAATGGCAAATGGAACATTGGACCATTATTTATTTATTTAGTAAAAATGGACAGCAGTGACTACAGTGTACAAGGCTGCGAGCTGACTCATGTGAGAGACAAGCAATCGAGCAGACAGTCAGTCCAGAGTCAATAGAAAGCAGGCAGAGGCAATAAAGGTTTCTTCCTCTATGAAGAACTTAAATATTTTTTAAGGCCCCCTCATAATTTATAGTTTTTGTATGGAAGTTGTCAGGCTTTTTTTTCTGGCGAAATTTATTGAAGAACGTGTATGGGAGCCCCTTGATTGAGGCTTCAGACCTCATTTTAAAATATGACAGGTCATCTTTTAATGGAATACCAAACCATTTTGTAAAGTTTCAGTCGATTTTCTTATAAAAGTTCTGGAAAGAATGAGTTTTTGATGGAAATTTGTATGGGAGCCCCTTGATCGAGGCTTCAGACCTCTTTTAAAATATGACAGGTCATCTTTAAATGGAATACCAAACCATTTTGTAAAGTTTCAGTCGATTTTCTTATAAAAGTTCTGGAAAGAATGAGTTTTTGATGGAAATTTGTATGGGAGCCCCTTGATCGAGGCTTCAGACCTCTTTTAAAATATGACAGGTCATCTTTTAATGGAATACCAAACCATTTTGTAAAGTTTCAGTCGAATTCCTTATAAAAGTTCTGGAAAGAATGAGTTTTTGAAGGAAATTTGTATGGGAACACCTTGATGGAGGCTTCAGACCCCTTTTAAAATATGTCAGCTCAGGTTTTTAAGCCTTCAGACCCATTCAGCTCATATTTTCTTGGAATGCCAAACCCTGTGGCTTCTTCTATACAAAAATTCTGAAAAATTCAGAAAGCTCCTGGAGTTGCTGTAAAAACGGTCAGATATATAAGAGTACCTATAAATAAATCTGTTTTGTATACCTTAGTATATATAGATGTGTGTGTGTGTGTATTTAATGGTTTTCCCTTTCCAAAATTCCCCACATGCATTTATTGATGACGCTATCACCGCTCGAATCTCGAATATCTGCAGCAAGTGTCAACTATCAACATATTTATGACAACCCGGACGAGGTCTCACAATAGCACCTACCATACAATGTCTATTGTTCGGCCGGGTAGTTGTTGTTGTTGTTGTACCTGAAAACAAAAATCCCCGAATTATTTTCCAAATCGAGGAAAATGACGTCGACCACAGGATAACACAGCAACAACAACCGTACTTTTTGCTCCTCGGGCTCTCTCTTTCTCTCTGATCATCAGGATGATGTTGATGATGAGGATGTCTCCTCAATACACGACATGCCAGAGATGCTTATCGTCCGTCTGTCTGTCTGTCTGTCTGTCTGTCTGTCCGTTTATGAGTCCCTCTTTAGCTGCCAGCCAATAAATTAAATGACAAGGAATTTCCTTTTAATTTCCTAATGTCCTGTCGGTCGTCCTCTCTGTGTGTAAGGCAGGCTATCAGGTAGGCGGGCAGGTAGCCTGGCCGGAGAAAGCGACCGCATGAAAAGTATTTCTTAGGAAAAACGTTCCAGCAACAGGTAGATGGGATAGCGAGGATCCTTGCGCTGCTGGACACGCATAATATAATATTTTGTGTCATTAAAAATGGTGAACAATAGACGCTGAGAGAGCCGTTCCAGTCATTTTCCATTATTGGCGACACATTGACGACGACGGCAGCGCGGCGACAACCTCGACTTATCCCTAACAAAATGTACCTGGCTCGATGGTATCTACGTAGGTAGGCAGGTAGTTAAACGGCTAGTTAGTTAGGTAGCTAAGAGTAAGTTCCCTGATGCTATTAGCGCATATGGTGGCGTTTCTCCTGTCCTTGAACAGAGTCCGCAGAAAAGTCAACCTTATTTGCAGCCAGCCAGCGAGTACTTAAGCGCGATGTGTTGTAAAGCGGCGACCATTTTATGGTGCACAAGCAAAATATTTTAATTTTTCCTTGGAAATTCGTCTCCTTCCTCTTCCTCTTCTTCCTGCTTTTGGTGGGTTTTGTTAATTTGCCATTTACATCGCCATAGAAGCACTCGACGACATGTTGGCTGGCTGGCTGGCTGGCTGGCTACAGCTGCTCTTAACACTTTGCAGTTTGTTGTACTTTTTGTGTACTTTTGTAATGACGTTACGTGTGACGTGACGAATGTGCCGCCTTTTGTTTGGTCACCACAATCACGATCATTGTTTTTCCGGAACTTCCCAAAACAACAACAATAATCTCCGTCTATCTGTCTGTCTGTCCACCACAAGACTGTATTGTCAACAACAACAACCGGCAACAGTCAACAGTCAACCGTGACTTCAGTTTGTTGGGGCCCGTGATCGTGACGAATTGCGTCCAACTTATTACGCCGACAGCAGGTTTAATGCGCTAAGAGCGTGCTCAACACCTATGTGGACCAATTTAAGTGTTAGGTGGGCATAGCCACTTTCATTACCAATTCGGAAAGACAGACAGACGACAGTTCGTCAGCTCCTCCAAGTTTGCGACGCCAACTTTTAGTTTTTTTCTTTCTTTTCTTCTTTTCCCTTCAACTAAACTGGATGGTTAGACATCCATAGAGTAAAACTGACACTGACACCTCTGACATAGGAACATTCAGTGGTGTATAGGTTAACTCGAATTATTTATCCACTATAGCGCGCAAGTACGATTATTACGGCCGAAAATTGAAGTAAGCATTGCGATCACAGACTCAGAATTGCGGTAGTAATTTTTTATAATTTCCAAACGTTTCTCGTTCGTGAACTTTACCATAATAAGAACGTGATCCTTGACTGAGGTTTTGGTATGGACAGATCATCGGAAAAGTTTATCAGACCGTTTGTATTAAAATACAAAATTGTTATGTCCCTATTGAAAAACTACCTTGTTTCGGTTTTTGAAAAGTGACTCGTATATAATAGCGTAAGATTAAAAATTTCTCATAATTGGCTTTAAGAAGAGTCTTGACTGACTACAACAGGCTTTGTTGGCGCTAAGAAGAGTCTTGACTGACTACAACAGGCTTTGTTGCCACTCAGAAGAGTCTTGACTGACTACAACAGGCATTGTGGCACTTAAAGAAGCCTTGACTGACTACAACAGGCTTTGTTGCCACTCAGAAGAGTCTTGACTGACTACATCAGGCTTTGTTGGCGCTTAGAAGAGTCTTGACTGACTACAACAGGCTTTGTTGGTACTAAGAAGAGTCTTGACTGACTATAACAGTCTTTGTTGCCACTCAGAAGAGTCTTGACTGACTACAACAGGCATTGTGGCACTTAAAGAAGCCTTGACTGACTACAACAGCCTTTGTTGCCACTCAGAAGAGTCTTGACTGACTACAACAGGCATTGTGGCACTTAAAGAAGCCTTGACTGACTACAACAGGCTTTTTGGCACTTAAAAGGGCCTTGACTGACTACAACAGGCTTTGTTGGCACTCAGAAGTGTCGTGACTGACTACAACAGACTTTGTTGGCGCTAAGAAGAGTCTTGACTGACTACAACAGGCTTTGTGGCACTTAAAGAAGCCTTGACTGACTACAACAGGCTTTGTTGCCACTCAGAAGAGTCTTGACTGACTACAACAGGCTTTGTTGGCGCTTAGAAGAGTCTTGACTGACTAGAACAGGTTGGTACTAAGAAGAGTCTTGACTGACTACAACAGGCTTTGTTGGCACTCAGAAGTGTCTTGACTGACTACAACAGGCATTGTGGCACTTAAAGAAGCCTTGACTGACTACAACAGGCTTTGTTGCCACTCAGAAGAGTCTTGACTGACTACAACAGGCTTTGTTGGCGCTTAGAAGAGTCTTGACTGACTAGAACAGGTTGGTACTAAGAAGAGTCTTAACAGACCACAACAGACTTTGTTGGCGCTTAGAAGAGTCTTGACCGACTACAACAGGCTTTGTTGGCGCTAAGAAGAGTCTTGACTGACTACAACAGGCTTTGTTGCCACTCAGAAGAGTCTTGACTGACTACAACAGGCTTTGTTGGCACTCAGAAGTGTCTTGACTGACTATAACTGGCTTTGTTGGCGCTAAGAAGAGTCTTGACTGACTATAACAGGCTTTGTTGCCACTGAGAAGAGTCTTGACTGACTACAAAAGGCTTTGTTGCCACTCAGAAGAGTCTTGACTGACTACAAAAGGCTTTGTTGCCACTCAGAAGAGTCTTGACTGACTACAACAGGCTTTTTGGCTCTTAAAGAGGCATTGACTGACTACAACAGACTTTGTTGGCGCTAAGAAGAGTCTTGACTGACTACAGGAGGTTTTGTTGGCACTAGGAAGAGTCTTGACTGACTACAGTAGTCTTTGTTGGCGCGTATAAGAGTCTTTACTGCCCACAACAGGCTTTGTTGCCGCTCAGAAGAGTCTTGACTGACTACAACAGGCTTTTTGGCTCTTAAAGAGGCATTGACTGACTACAACAGACTTTGTTGGTGCTAAGAAGAGTCTTGACTGACTACAGGAGGTTTTGTTGGCACTAGGAAGAGTCTTGACTGACTACAGTAGTCTTTGTTGGCGCTTATAAGAGTCTTGACTGACTAGAACAGGCTTTGTTGGCGCTTAGAAGAGTCTTGACTGACTACAACAGGATTTGTTGGAGCTTAGAAGAGTCTTGACTGACCACAACAGGCTTTGCTGGCGCTAAGAAGAGTCTTGACTGACTACAGGAGGCTTTGTTGGACCTTAGAAAAGTCTTAACTGACTACAACAGTCTAAGTTGGTGCTAAGAAGAGTCTTGACTGACTACAGGAGGCTTTGTTGGACCTTAGAAAAGTCTTAACTGACTACAACAGTCTTAGTTGGCGCTAAGAAGAGTCTTGACTGACTACAACAGGCTTTTTGGCACTTAAAAGGGCCTTGACTGACTACAACAGGCTTTGTTGGCACTCAGAAGTGTCTTGACTGACTACAACAGGCTTTGTGGCACTTAAAGGAGCCTTGACTGACTACAACAGGATTTGTTGGCGCTAAGAACAGCCAGCCTGTAGCGCTTAGATACGAAATCAACTCGATGATCCTTTAATCTGAGAGCCCTTTCTGGTCGTGAAAAAATGGTTTACCAAAAATGCGGTGTCTTGACCCTGCTAGGGCCGGACAACTGCAGAGGAAGTGTAGGAGAGTTTCTTTCTCATTTTCATCTTTGCAACTTCTGCAGAAGTTGTTGTGCAGTATACCCAACTTAGCAGCATGGCTGCCCACTGGCCAGTGACACGTGATGATAGCCACAATTCTGGCAATATCCTTCCGGGTTCTAAATAACAACTCGGTGGTTTTCCTTTTGCTGTAGGATGGCCACATCAATCACATCCTTGTACGACCTTAACAGATTTGGATCATCCGGGAGGATACTTGCACGGACTCCGCCCTTCCGTCTTGGTTCGGACGGTTTATTGTTTTATTAATTCATGACATCCAGATTTGTCTGTTGACCGACCGGCTGGCTGTTCCCGTTTTTTGGTCTGTAATGGGAGGGAGTTGCCAGAGTCAGAAGAGAATTACGTTCTCCTCTCCTCTTATTGTTGCTGTTATCAGTTTGTAATTACAGTTTTATTACCGTTATCTTAAATTTCTAAGCTATTGGAGGAGACAATTGCCAGTTTTTTAGCTTCGGTGTCAATCGTTTTACTCTCCCCTCCCTCCACACCATCCTACGTACTAAGCTGAAGCTTATCCCAGTAGGTATTGCGAATGTTGGTTATTCAATTTTTGTCGTTCGATACCTTGATTACCAACAACTGCCCCTCACCACCCATGCCACCATACGATTCCATCACTTCAAGTCATTTGCAGTCAATCAGTCAGTCAGTTAGTCATTCACTATTGTCGCTAGTTGGAAGGAGATAAGATTGTTTGCCAATGCTGATAAAATGCTTTAGTTGTCTGTCTGTCTGTTTGTCTGTTGTACTAGGTGGTAAGTACGAGCGGCAGATACAGATACGAGTGAGTACCTGCCGCTCATGTCATACTCGTATCAATTGAGCGCATCAATTGCTGAACTGATATCATCATCAGCGTTTGTCGTCGTCTTCGTTGTTGTACTAAACAACCGGCGATAACCGATAACAAACGCGCAACTAATGTGACCGACGTTAAAAAAACGTATTTACACACAGCGACGACTGACCGACCGACTGACTGAACCAATATGTAGGTAAACAGACAACGAACGACAAAAAAACTACACAGGAATTTGTATTCTATTGGAAGGGATTGGGAGGGGTTGTCCAGGTAAAATGACACAACAACAATGCTGACTGATTGTCGTCTAATCAACTGGTGATGACTTAACTGAACTGGCAGGGGCAGAGCGTTGTAACTATCGGCGCACTATTACCTAGAATCAGAGTCTTAGATAAAGACTTCAGTTCTAAGGGCATATGTTGGTATGGAACCGTTGGGGAAGGGGGTGCGTGAGTAGGTTTGACGACTGACATTATTGCAATTGATGGCCGGCCGCCGGACAGCCTTCATTGCGCTTTTTGTACTGACCCATAGCACTTACATTCATTCTTTCCAAGGTCTTCAGCTCGTTCCTTTTCTGAGCGACAATCGCAGGCGATTTTTGCCAGGAAACTTCAAAATGCTTACGCTTGTACAGTGGTATTATAAAGCTTGCCTTTTTGGCGTCGAATTTTGCCTTTTTTTTAAAAAAAAAAAAAAATTCAGTATTAACTTTGGGTTCGGGTATTTTTCGTGGAATCTTGCGATCAATTTCTAACCCACTTCCCGAAGCCCGATTTTATTGAAACTTTGCACACATGTGTATTTCCAGTGACAACACTTTCTATTAAAAATTGGTAGTGATCGGACCGCCGGGTCGAGGGGCATCCATACAATTTTTTTCTTTCAAAAAATCATACCATATAGCGGCATGAGATCACGCCATACCATATAATGACTGTGTGCGCTGTGTGCAGTGCTGATTTTTCGATAGGGGTTGTTTTTATTTTTTTAACCACACACGGAGCACAGAGCACTCTCGCATGTGTTTTTATTTTTCAGCATTTATAGTGGAATTCAGAATACTTTTGGTTATTTGGAGGGTTTACATAAAAAATTTTAATTTTTTTAAGGGTTGTTTTTCGGGGGTCTTTTTGGAGGTTTTTCGTGGGTCCTTTTTAGGGTATTTTGGATTTCTTTTGAGGGTCTCTTGGGGTCTCTTGGTGGTCTTCTGGTTTACTTTTGGAGAACTTTTAGGATATGTTGGAATTCTTATGGGAATGTTTTGGAGGTCCTTTGGGGGTCCTTTTTAGGGTCTTTGGGGGTCTTTTGTGGTCTCTTGGTTTTTTTCTTACAGTCTTTTGGAGGTATTTTGCGGTATTTTGGGATTCTATTGGGAATGTTCTGGAAATATTTTGGGAGGTATTTCGGATGTCCTTTTTAGGGTTTTTTGGGAGTCTCTCGGTAGTCATCTGGAGATCTTTTAGTATAAGTTGGGATTCTTTTGGGAATGTGTTGGAGGTCTTTTGTGGGTCCTTTTTAGGGTCTTTTGGGGGTCTCTTGTGGTTCTCTTGTAGGTGTCTTGTGGGTCTCTTGTGGGTCTCTTGGTAGTCTTCCGGGAGTCTTTTGGAAGTCCTTTGGGTTTTTCGGGAAGTTTGTTTGGAGCCCTTTTAAGGGACTTTTGAGGGTCTTTAGAGGGTCTCTAGGGGTCTTATTTATTAATTCAATCGTAATATCGGCCACAACGTCAAAAGAATTTCACATCAACCGCGCGTAAAGGTTGCATGCACTCATATTTCTTTCTTTATAACGGGATTTCTCTCTTAATGAGATTTATCTCTCTTTTAATGGGATTTCTCTCTCTTTTAATGGGATTTCTCTCTCTTTTAATGGGATTTCTCTCGTTTAATGATATTTCTCTCTCTCTCTCTCTTAATGGGATGTCTCTCTCTTATAATGGAATTTCTCTCTTAATGAGATCTGTCTCTCTTTTAATGGGATTTCTCTCTCTTGTAATGGGATTTCTCCCTTAATGAGATTTATCTCTCTTTTAATGGAAGTTCTCTCTCTTTTAATGGAAGTTCTCTCTCTTTTAAGGGAATTTCTCTATCTTTTAATGGAAGTTCTCTCTCTTTTAACGAGAGTTTTTGTTCTTTCTCCCAATGAGAGTTTTTTCTCTTTCTCGTATTGAGAAGTTTTTTTCTTTCTCATGCTGCGATTATTTCTTTCTCTCTCTCTTAATGGGAGTTTTTTCTTTCTCTCAATGGGAGATTTTTCTCTCTCGCTTTTAATAGGAATTTTTTTACTCTCTCTCTCTCTCTCTAGTAATGGGAATCTTTTTTTACTCTCTATCGCTTATAATGGTAGCTCTTTTCTCTCTCTTAATATTAATGGCAGGTTTTTTCACTCTCTCCCTCTCTCTCTCTCCTAAATAGTATTTTGTTTCTCTTTTGCTCTTATTGGAAGTTATTTTCACTCTCTCCCTTGATGGGAGCTTTGTCTTTTTCTCATTTAATTGGAGTGTTTCTTTTCTCTTTCTTTTTTATTCCGTTTCATTCTCTCTCTCTCTCTCTCTCTCTCTCTCTCTCTCTCTTAATAAGTGTTTTATTTTCTCTCGCTTTATTTATGTGTTTTTCTCTGTCTTTCTTTCTATCTGTCTTTCTCTCTCTCTTTCTCTCTCTTTATCTCACTCTTTAATATCTGTTTTTCTCTCTTTCTCGAAACTGGTGTTTTTTGTTCACTCATTAGGTGTTTCTCTCTCTCACTCTCTGTATCTTTCTCTCCCTCTTACACTCTTTTTATCTTTCTCTCTTTCCTACTTTTTGTATATTTTTATCTCTATCTCCTGCCCCTATTTCGCTCTCTATCACACTCTCTCTTAATTTCTGTGTCTCTCTCTATCTTTATCTCTCTCTCTTTTACTCTCTCTTCTGTCTTCATCTCATCCCACTTTCTCTCTATCTTTCTCTCAATCTATCACTCTCTCTCTCTCTCTCTCTCAGTCTAAAATTTTATAAATTCGAAAACAGAAACTGATCGTTTCCACTGTCCTTGGGAAACCCAATTAAAAATATGTTCCTCAATCCAGCCTACTTGTCTTGTCACATTCCCTCAGTTAGTTAATTTTTCCCCCATTAACGTTGTCGGTCAGAATACTTGGCAATCGGTGGCGGCCTACTCGTATTTCTGGCCCGCCTGGAACACTAAAAATTAAAGATCGGCTGAGCAGTCGCGAAAGGTGATGGTGGCAGCAGCATTAACTTCACAAAAAATTTGCTATCAGCGCTCCGACCTCCTCCTCCTCCACCTACACATCGACAGACAAACTCCATGGGGTCCAAGGCGATGACGATGACGATGATGATGAAGATGATGATGATGATGATGATGACTCCTGCATGTAGCATGTAGCACCACCTAGCACCCTAGCATTCTAGCACCTCCTTTGCCTGAATGTTTCGTTTGCTTTTATACGCTTCCTCCGACTCTGACTCCCACGCTTCTTGGCTTGTTTGTGCTCTTCTCCTATTTGCGCCTTGTGCCTGCCGATCTACACGTTCCACACATTTCGATGACGACGACGACGACGATCGCTGTCTTCTTGTATTTTGCGTTACTGACTGACTGACTTGTGCTGGTGCAGAATTTCTTGGAAGGAACCAACCAACCAACTTTACCTTCCTTTCAGCCTGCCTGCTCCCCCTTGACTGATGCTGCTGAAACTCCACTGAAACGCAACGCTGATAGTTGCCTCCTCGACGACGCTGACGCCGCTGAGTCAATTTGATGTTCTTTGTCGTCGATTTTTGTTGTTGTTGTTGCTGTTGCTGTTGCTGTTGCTGTTGCTTTCAATTCCCGATCCTCTTTGGATCGTTGGTTGATGGTACATTTTTTTTGTGCCTTTTTGTTGTTGCTGGTGTTGTCGGTTTGTTGGTTTGTTGCTTTTGCCTGCCTGCCCTCCACAACATTCGCGCACATTTGTGGTATCTCTGACTCTGTGCGTTTCGTTGCTTCTGCTGATGGCTTCTGCCCTGCTGCTCTGGCTGGCTGCTCCACGACTCTTTACCTTCACTTTGTCTTGGAGTTGTATAGTAGGTGCCACTTATTTCCATCCCACTGTCTCGCCTTGAATATGCGTCGTCGTCGTCGTCGTCGTCGTGGTTGGATTTATTTATTATTTTTTCTTAGTTTTGTTGTTGTTGTTGTTGTTGGTTTTATTTTTATTTTTATTGGAGGCTCATGTTCAAGTTCTTTCCGTAGCTGCGCTTATTTGGTTGTTTTTGTTGTTGCATTTTTTTTTAGGACCCGATAACTTAGTTCTTTCGGTGGCTCTTCCAACTCTTTGGCATTTCGTGGTCGTGAAAACCGTTTTGTGGCGCACGCATGCGCAGAGGAGACGTCGACGACGATGACGACGACGACGACGATCTCTCTCTCCCCAGTCCTAACGAGCTCCTTTCTATGCTGCTGCTGCTGGCTGAGCCACCTTAAGCCCATTAGTATGTCTTGTTGTGAGCTGTGTGTAAAAATTTCGTGCACCCCCTCCGATCGGTCACTGGCATCGACTGGATGATCGACGATGCGATCGTCGTGGTTTTTTATTTTGCTTTTAGAATTGATTGAGGTCTTGAGCACTTTCTGCGCTGCTTTCTTAGGAGCAACCAACAACAACAACTACCAGGTGATTGTGTGCAACTTTTACTTCTGATTCGAATGCAATTCCAATCACTTTCAAGGAGGGACGGACGCTACGTTGTTGAGGTGATCTTGTTCTAGATATGAAAGGAAGGAAGGTTTTAAAGGGCGGACTGGCAATTGCCTATAGATGTGCATAATCACCCTATATAGGATGAAAATGTGTTTCATATTTGTCTTAAATTCCAAGTATTGGTTCAATCGATTGGAAGACAATTTGGAGTTCTAAATTCTGGAGAGCAAACTAGGAAATCAACATATTGGTGGGCTGGTAGCTTTTCACAGAAAAAATTGTGAAGACGTTTTGTAACCACAGACAGCGGGAGACCCTATGCTGTGATATGTATCTGGATATGGTTATAACCAACATTCGGATACGAGATCAGATCGGTGATCCAGCACTCCGAAAGCTCGCTCAGGTCGGCAAAGAAAGGTTTTCGCAATTTGTGGAGTCGGGCTGGACATTTGCAGCCATAATGAATGAGAGTTTCATTCTCATTAACATTCCAGCAACTTCTGTAAAGTATATTATCCGAGAGTCCCAGATTGGCTGCGTGGCTGCCCACCGCCCAATCGCCAGTGATTATAGAAGCATCGATTCTAAAAATATCTTTCCGTGATCTGGAGATCAGCAGAACAAACTTAAGATCAATTCCATCTGGACCTGTAGCATTAGAGTTTATGCCAAAAAGAGCTTGCACAACATCCTCTTCACAAGCCCTGTTACAGCGAAAAGAGCTATTGTGGTCATCTTTGGCGTTTTATTTTAAGCACTCCGACTAGCGAGTGCTAGAAGAAACGATGAATTCAGAATTGAGCAAGCTGGCCAGTCACCATCATCATCATTATCATCCTCTGGTAGGCTTACTGTTTGTCTTTTCTTCAAGATTGGGGACGGAACACTTCTAGATTAGCGCTTGGGTAGTGTCAAAGTTGACACATTGATAGTCACATTGAATTCTAGCTTCGCGATTGGTTCGTTTCAAGGTTGACACATTGGTAGTCAAATTGAATTCTAGCTTAGCGATTGGTTCGTTTCAAGGTTGACACATTGGTAGTCACATTGAATTCTAGCTTAGCGATTGGTTCGTTTCAAGGTTGACACATTGGTAGTCACGTCGAATTCCAGTTTAGCGCTTGATTAGTTTCAAGGATGACACATTGGTAATCATATCGAATTCTTGATTAGCGCTTGCTAAGTTTCAAGGGTAGTCACATCGAGTTCTAGCTTAGCTCTTGCTTAGTTTCAATGATGACACATTGGTAGTCAAATCGAATTTCAGCTTAGCGTTTGCTTAATTTCAAGGGTAGTCAAATCGAATTCTAGCTTAGCGATTGGTTAGTTTAAAGGATGACACAATCGAATTCTAGCTTAGCGCGTTGTAAGTTTCGAGGATGACACATTTGTAGTCACATCGAATCCCAGTTTAGCACTTGATTAGTATCAAGGATGACATAATGGTAGTCACATCGAATTCCAGCTTAGCGCTTGATTAGTTACAAGCATGGCACATCAAATTTAAGCTTAGCGCTTAGTATCGAGAATGGCATGATGGCCAGTCAGCATTATCATCATCCTTCTGAGTGCGGATCTTGGCCTTATTACCCTTCTTATGGTCGCCCGTTTGTTTTGTTTTCGATCTGTCTGGTGTACCATGCAGTATGGATGACGGAGAAGAGACCCATTTCCGTTCTGGTATCTTAAACGAGAAATTTCTCTGGAAATTCATTATTTGTTGTTTGTTGTTCAGTCATGATGCTACCACATCCTGGTCTGTTGGCTTTGATGTAATTTATCATTGGCTTGGCTTGTAGTGAGCGTTGAGCGACGGCACAGCAACACATCAGGCTCCAACATAAATAAACCATAGCAACAAGAATTGGTCTGTCCGTGTCCTTTAAGTAGCATTGAGTATGCGCTCCGCTGGGTATGAGCTTTTTATGATTTTTCGCCATTGTCGGTCGCTAAATTTTGTTTCAAACATAATCTACACGCCTACATCAGAAGCAATCCAGGTTATCACAGACACACACATACAGAGAGACACATAAACACATGAGGACTTGAAAATATGTCGCCTGGCATGTCGCTCTAGGTAGCTAGAGTTTGGTGGCATAGAAGAGCGACCAGTGGCAGGCGTCCAGCATAAGCGAACAGGAAATCTTTTTTTTTTTTTTTTTTTTTTGTTTCTCAAAGAGTTCTGTACGCCGCAATTGGGAGAGCAAAGCCTCATCATAATCATCAGCTTTAGCGCAGAGAAATTCATTAATTAAAGCAACGGCAACGGTCGGAAATTGTGCGCGACGCGCCCTGCATCCGAGCGGGATGATGATCGAGCCAGCGTCAAACTTGAATTTGAAAATTTAATGGTTTGTGTGTCCGTCTGTCTGTCTGTTTGGCTGGTTTTGGAGGCTTTTTTTTTTTTGCTGATATCGTTGTTGTGATTCTGTTTTTTTTTTTTTTTTTTACAGAGATACACACTCTTCGCGCATCTGTATCTTTATCTTATTGCTCTGTCTTGTTTGCTTGGTTGATTTCTCTTGTATCTTATTATTTAACATTTTGTGTGTTCTTTGTGTAACAAGGCGTTTGACAAGCTTTGCCAAAGCTGTCGTCTGTTGTTGTTGTTGTTGTTGTTGTTGTTACGTGCGACCGACCGACCGATCGATCGATCGACCGGACTGAACAAACGGTGGTCGCTTCCTCTCTTCATATATGTTATCCAGTTCACTTCATTCCGTTCGCGCCGCTGCACAAAAATCGATAAAATATTTACGACTACGAGTATAGTTTCTTTATAGTCAATAAACGCAGATGGATCCACCTTTGGGTTGGCCTTGCATCATACTCGTAACTATATATACTTTTTGCCGCCATTGGCTTATGCGCTCGATGCCCACAGTTCAGGAATCCGAACGAGCGAATAAATTCACAAAATTATTAATTTTGATTCCTCATTTTGAGAGGATCTCTTGAAATGCCAACTCGCAGAGAATTGTATCTTTGTTTGAAAATTGAATTGAATCAAATACCAACCAACTGCTCGATCACTGATGGCAGATGATCTCAACAAATGGAGAGGATGAATTTCATATTGAACCCTCGAATCATAATTCGCGCAAAACATTGCCATGTATAAAAAAGGAGATCAAATGTTCTCCGAACTTTTGAAAATTATTCCCGAATTTTCCTACGAATTTTTGCAAAATGTTTTCCGAGTTTTCACAGAAAGTTTCCTAAGCATACTCCGTATTTTCTCCGAATATTCTCCGAATTTTCTCCAAAAATCCTCCGAATTTTTTCCAAATATTTTTTGCACTTTCTTAGAAAGTTTCCTAAGCTTTCTCCGCATTTTCTCCGAATATTCTCCGAATTTTCTCCAAATATTCTCCGAATTTTTTTCCAAATATTTTCCGCATTTTCTTAGAAAGTTGCCCAAGTATTCTCCGATTTTTTTCCGCATTTTCTTAGAAATTTTCCTAAGCATTCTCCGTATTTTCTCCGAATATTCTCCGAATTTTCTCCAAATATCCTCCGAATTTTTTCCAAATATTTTTCGCATTTTCTTAGAAAGTTTCCTAAGCATTCTCCGTATTTTCTCCGAATATTCTCCGAATTTTCTCCAAATATCCTCCGAATTTTTTCCAAATATTTTCCGCATTTTCTTAGAAAGTTGCCCAAGCATTCTCCGAATTTTTTTTTCAAATATTTTCCGCATTTTCTTAGAAAGTTGCCCAAGCATTCTCCGAATTATTTCCAAATATTTTCCGCATTTTCTTAGAAAGTTGCCCAAGCATTCTCCGAATTTTTGCCAAATATTTTCCGCATTTTCTTAGAAAGTTGCCCAAGCATTCTCCGAATTTTTTTTTCAAATATTTTCCGCATTTTCTTAGAAAATTGCCTAAGCATTCTCCGAATTTTTGCCAAATATTTTCCGCATTTTCTTAGAAAGTTGCCCAAGCATTCTCCGAATTATTTCCAAATATTTTCTAAACTTTTTCCAAAGTTAGTTTTTTCCGAATTTCTTCCCAATATTCTCGTAATTTTTGGAAAATGTTTTCCGAAAGTTTCCTAAGTATTTTTTCCAAATATTTTCTCGAAATATTCCCCACTCCGAATGATCTCCAAATATACTCCGAATTTTTCCCAGATTTTTGTAGAAATTTCCGTAAGTATTCTCCAAATTTTCTTCAAATATTCCCCTGAATTTTTACAAAAATGTTTTCGGAATTTTCGTAGAAAGTTTCCTAAGTATTCTCTGAATTTTCTCCAAATATTCTCCGAATGTCCTCCAAATATTCTCCGAATTTTTGCAAAATGTTTTTCGTACATCCGTAGAAAGTTTTCTAAGTATTCTCCAAACGCTCTCCAACTATTCTGCGAATATTAACTAAATGTTCTTCGAATATTTCTCAAATTTATTCCGAATTTTCAACGAATGTTCTCCAAATTTTTCGTCAAGCATCCCAATAAAAGTTCCACGATTTATGTTTTAAGAATCTTTTCCGGAGGTTCCTCAAATGTTCTTCAAGTGTTTCCTTTAAAATATTTTCCGAATTTTTGACGAATGTCGGAGAAATGTTTTCCGAATATTTCCGAAAAATATTCTCCGAATTTTTGAGGATTGTTTTCCGAATGTTCTTCAAATGTCTCCTAAAAGTATTCTCCGAATTTTCGACGAATTTTCCTCGAGTTTTTATTTTTAACCCCCCTCTACGCCGCTACCAATATTAATCATAATTTATCATTAATTTAATTTCTCTCTCTCTTTCTCACACACAGCTTGTCATCTCGTTAACAGAAATGCCAAAAACTCATCGTTGCCATCAACAAGAAAACAACAAAACAAAAACTGGCTACAAAAAAAAAGTGCATAGAGCAGAAGTGTGGAGTCTTTTTTGTACAAAATAGAAAGTAGAAAAGCCAGGAAGGCAATCAGAACCGAAAAACCACCAAACTACAAACCTCAAAGGATATTTTTGCAATAATTGGAACCAATGTAGACATGGCCTACAACAGCAGCAGCAGCAACAACAACAACAACAACAACAGCAACACCAAGAAATTGCAATCATTTTGAGGAACAAGAAACAAACAAACAACCAACAGACAAAATATAAAAAAAGTGTATCCGTCGCGTTCTTGTGGTTCTTTTTTTTTGGTACCCTCTCCTTTTTTATGCAACGGAAGAAGGATAATTGCGACGATTTAAAAAACAACAACAAACACAACAACAACAATAACAAACAAACAAAGACTTTTATTTAAGCAACAAAACTTGTGATTTTTTTAAAAAAATAAATATTAGTTAAGTAATTAATTAAAACGAAACACACACACCCACACACACACACACACAAAATAGATAAATAATTAATTAATTGTAAATATATATACATATACATATGTATAACAAATGGAATAATAATCAAACGTGTGTGTGCGTCTGTTAAGGTAAAGGCAAAAAAGAAAATCAAATCGTGGGAGAGAGAAGAGAAAAACGGGGGAAAAACAACAACAACAACATACCGCTCTTATGCACCAATAAACATCATCATCACTAATTTAACAAAAAATGCCACATAATAGTCATAGTTCTCATTCGCGCCATGGTGGTGGTGGTGGTGGTGGTAGTGGTGGCGGCGGTGGTGGGTCGTCCGGTGACGACTTAGGCAGCACCGACGAAGTGAAGATCTTCAAGGATGAGGGCGATCGCGAGGATGAGAAAATCTCATCAGAGAATCTTCTAGTTGAGGAGAAATCGAGTTTGATCGATTTGACAGAGAGTGAGGTAAGTCCCTAAACCTTTTGATGTTTTTTTCTCTTTCCTTTTTTTCGACTGTTCTTCAAATGTTTCCGAAAAATATTCTCCTAATTTTCGACTAATTGTCGCCGAATGTTTTCCGAAATGTTTCTCTAATATTATCCGAATATTCGACTTAATATTCTCCGAATTTTCGACCAATTGTCAACGAATGTTTTTCGAATTTTCTTCAAATGTTTCCGTAAAATATTCTCCGAATTTTCGACCAATTGACCAATTGTCAACGAATGTTTTTCGAATTTTCTTCAAATGTTTCCTTAAAATATTCTCCGAATGTTCAAAGAATATTTTTCAAATGTTCTTCTCCGAATGTTCGAAGAATATTTTTCAAATGTTCTTCTGAATTTTCCTTAATATTCTCCGAATTTTCGACCAATTGTCAACGAATGTTTTTCGAATTTTCTTCAAATGTTTCCGTAAAATATTCTCCGAATTTTCGACCAATTGTCAACGAATGTTTTTCGAATTTTCTTCAAATGTTTCCTTAAAATATTCTCCGAATGTTCGAAGAATTTTTTTCTAATGTTCTCCGAATTTTCGACCAATTGTCAACGAATGTTTTTCGAATTTTCTTCAAATGTTTCCTTAAAATATTCTCCGAATGTTCGAAGAATTTTTTTTCTAATGTTCTCCGAATTTTCGACCAATTGTCAACGAATGTTTTTCGAATTTTCTTCAAATGTTTCCTTAATATTCTTCGAATTTTCGACCAATTGTCAACGAATGTTTTTCGAATGTTCTTCAAATGTTTCCTTAAAATATTCTCCGAATTTTCGACCAATCGTCAACGAATATTTTTCGAATTTTCTTCAAATGTTTCCGTAAAATATTCTCCGAATTTTCGACCAATTGTCAACGAATGTTTTTCGAATTTTCTTCAAATGTTTCCTTAAAATATTCTCCGAATGTTCGAAGAATATTTTTCTAATGTTCTCCGAATTTTCGACCAATCGTCAACGAATGTTTTTCGAATTTTCTTCAAATGTTTCCGTAAAATATTCTCCGAATTTTCGACCAATTGTCAACGAATGTTTTTCGAATTTTCTTCAAATGTTTCCTTAAAATATTCTCCGAATGTTCAAAGAATATTTTTCAAATGTTCTTCTAAATTTTCCTTAATATTCTTCGAATTTTCGACCAATTGTCAACGAATGTTTTTCGAATGTTCTTCAAATGTTTCCTTAATATATTCTCCGAATGTTCGAAGAATGTTCTTAAGATGTTCCCCTGATATTCTCCGAATTTTCGACTAATTGTCGCCGAATGTTTTCCGAATTATCTGCAAATGTTTCCCTAATATTCTCCGAATTTTCGACTAATTGTCGATGAAGGTTTTTTGAATGTTTCCTAAAAATGTTCTCCGAATGTCAGGTAAAGGAGGACTTTCTTTTCAGGTTCTCCCCCCCCCCCCACGGCAAGGCCACAAGAAGTCGTTCCGATCTTTACAACTACTGACCACTACTTAAATATAAAATCTATTTTTTTTTATTTACATATATACCCTATAGTTATAAGCAAATAATTTATTTGATCCACAAACCCAACTAATTGCATTTTCGTTTCTTTTATTGCCCGCAGGAGAAAGGTGGAAAAATAATTACGCGGCCGGATCACAGTCCTGTTTTCAGTAAGTCCATCATTATTCTCTTTTTATATTTTATATATAGTATTACATGTTAATATAAAAGAATTATTAATTATGAAAGGTAATAATTGATTTGTCTGATGTATGCATTCAGTTATCGTCAATACAAATCAAATGTCCGCTGATGACGTTTTTAACATGTCAGGATAAGAAGTGACAGACACATTGTGGTGAAAGCTGAATTTTCTAGGAGCATACATTGGAGACCAAAAGAGAGAAGAGAATTTTCTGCTCTTCTTTTAAAGGCTTTTTTTAAACAGTTATCATTAGCAGACTTATTAACAACCTTTTCTTGAAACAACTTTTTTTAACAGACCTTTTTAACAGACATTAATCGACAGATTTTTTCGAACAGCTTTCTTTTAAACAAATTTTATTAACAGACTTTCACAGATTTTTTGATCAGCATTTTATTAACAGCCTCTTATTAATAGATTTTTTAACACAGACATTCAAAAACTAATTTTTTTTACCAGAATATTATTAACAGTCTTTTATTAATAGATTTTTTAACAGAGACATTCAAAAACTAATTTTTTTTATCAGAATTTTTTATTAACAGAGTTTTTTGATCAGCATATTATTAACTTCTTTCGACAGACTTTTAATAACAGAATTTTATTAACAGACTTTTAAACGGAATTTTATTAATAGACTAGAATATCGGCAGTCCATTGCGGTCCAAGGCCTAGTTTCTCGCGACCAATTGTCTTGTGCATGTATATTTTTGCACATAAATGAAAGGGGCCAACAATTTAACGCCTTATCCGAACTGAGAAGCTTTCAGTGACAAGCTATTACTCTGGATGTTTGTGAGGCATTCGCGAGAGCTAGCACCGTGAAAGATACTTTTGGTGTTTACTGGTATTTGAACCTCGAAGCCCAGAAGCCAATGCGCTTACCACTGAGACACGACGCCTTTTTTTTATTAACAGACTTTTATTACAGGCATTGTCCGAACAAACTTTTATTTACAGACTCTTTTGAACAGAACTTTATTAACAGACTTATGTAAGCAAGATTTTATTAACAGACTTTTTTCAATACTGTTTTTTAAAAAGACTTCTTTAGCAGCCTTGGGTATCTTTGTATCTGTGAATTGTTTGTCTTTGTATCTATGTTTGTATTTTTGTTTGTATCTATGTTTGTGTCTACCTTTGTATCTATGTTTGTCTCTATCTTTGTCTCTATGTTTGTATCTACCTTTGTATCTGTGAATTGTTTGTCTTTGTATCTATGTTTGTATTTATCTTTGTATCTTTGTATCTGTGGATAGTTTGTCTTTGTGTGTATGTTAGTATTTTTCTTTGTATTTATTATTGTGTCTTACTTTGTATCTATGTTTGTCTCTATGTGTGTCTCTATGTTTGTATCTATCTTTGTATCTGTGAATAGCATGTGTTTGTATCTATGTTTGTGTCTATCTTTGTATATATCTCTGTATTTATCTTTGTATTTGTTTGTCTTTGTGTCTATGTTTGTATCTATGTTTGTATCTGTCTTTATATCTTTAAATTGTCTTTCTTTATATTTATGTTTGTTGTTGTTGTTGTTGTTGTTGATGTTTGTATCTATGTTTGTATCTAACCATGTATCGATCTATCAATCTATCTTTGCATCTATCTGTACTATCAGTACTATCTATCTGACTATCTGACTATCTGACTATCTAACTATCTATCTAAGCATCGAAGTGTTTAACTACTGTCGAACTATCTAAATACATATCTATCTATTTGTTGGCTACAAACCAACAGCTGACACAGTTGATGGCGATTTTTCCATCTATAACCAGCAAACTGATCGTTTTAGGCCGTTTCGGTTGGCCACCGTTATCGTTGACGGTGTCTTTTAGATCGCCGTCATTCGTAAGTGCAACTGCTGCAGGCTCTTGGGGATTTAGATAAAGCTTTGCGTTACGTTAGTTTTGTAAGACGACGTTTAAGTGTGAACCAAACGCCCAGCACCAGCATCTGCATCGTCATCGTAATCCAAATGCACCTCTCAACCTTCTGCTGCCGTCTCCCAGCATCCCAACATTTTCTTTTTGTTGGCTTTGCTTGCTACTATCGCTGGCTGTGTCGCGTGCTGCGGATGATGTGCTTTTCTTCTGCTCCTCCATCTCACCACCCCTTTGTTTTCTAGCAGATCTCCGTCTGTGTGAGACGATGATGATGATGCTGAGAGTTGCACTGCACTACAGAGTGTTATTACTACCCATCCGGTGCCATTCCTTCGCCTTCCCTTCACAACTTTTGTTTGTTGGATGATGATGATCATCCATCCATCCATCGCTAGAATTAACGTGGATTTTATGTTGATTTTTACACCGCATTCTTGTTAACACACAGAGGATAAGCAGCAGCAGCAGTCGATGGCGATTGCAGACCGACACGATCGCTCGCTCACTCGCTCGATCACTTGGTGCGCTGCGAATGCGCAAAACTGGTCTGATTCTGTGTAGATGCAGATGATGCAGATGCCAGAAGATGCTGAAGGTGAAAAGGTACACACACCACCAGGAGCAATCATTGCAAGATCATCGCGCACATTAATTTTTTTTTCTTACCTTTCTTCTGGTTTTTGTTGTTGGTTGTTGGTGCTGTTGCTGTTGGTGCTTTTGTATTAGATAAACACGCCATCACACCACCACATCACACATCACAACACACCGGGTAAGATCCATTCGCTCCATGGATTTCCGTTCTTTCGGTTCGGTCCTTTCGTTTCGCATACTCCACTCGACTTTCGTTGTTGTTGTGTTGTTTGTTTGATTATTATTTTTTGTATTCCTATTTGGCTTAACAACCAACGAACGCCCTATGCTGCTTTCCAGTACACAATCGATTGTTTTTCTTTTTTTGTTTTTGTTTGCCATGGATGCGCGGCGGATGGCGTTGTACCTGCTGCTGCCGTACCACGCTGTGCTCACCTAACGAGGTGCAGAAGACGTTCGATCCTTTTTTCAGAGCAACAAAAAAAAATGAATAAAAAACAATCATCCACCTTTCCGTCTTTTCTTCTTTCTTCTCCTGTTGCTGCTGCTGCTGCTGGTGCTGCTCGGCGTTCGTGCTCATCATAAGCATCAGCATCAGCATCATCCAGAAATTATATTCTCTTGTTAGTTAAACAAATAAAGCAACAGGAAGACGGGGCACATTTTTCCCTTCACTGGGACTGGGGACTGGGCGTCTTCGACAAATTATTGTAAAGAACGAGTTTTTTTTCTTTGTTGTTCTCCTGTAGATATTGCAAGACTCGTTGACTCTGCGGTGTCTGTTGATCGAGGTTTTCGTTTCTGTTATTTCTTGCATTGCCTCTGCGCATATCTTGTCTGAACACTAGCTACAAATCTACGAAGAATAGACCAGGATGTCCTATTGTACTCTCTTATAATATTACTCTAGCATCGCATTCTCAGAGTGAAAGTTGTTTGGGTCAGTATACGATCATTTTTAGACCAGTCGCGCGAGCAATTTTTCAAATTTTCTCATGGAACCTCTTAAATTCCGGATCACTTTCGTTTCTCTATGGGCTTGCAATTCCTAGAAGTGTATACCGAGGACAGTAGGGTTTACGTTCATTTTTAGACCAGTTGCAAAAGCAATTTTTCAATTTTCCTCACGGAACCTCTTAAATTCCGGATCACTTTCGTTTCTCTATGGGCTTGCGATTCCTAGAAGTGTTTGCCGTGGACAGCAAATTACTTCCTTGGAGTTTGTAGGGTTTGCGATCATTTTTAGACCAGTCTCGTGAATAAGTTTTCAATTTTTTTTAATGGAAACTTTAAAATTGCGGCTCTCTTTCGTTTTTCGATAAGCTTGTAGACAGTAGTTGACTTTCTTAGCGCTTGTAGAGCTTACGATAATTTTTCGACCAGTCTTATGAATTTCCATTTTTTTTTCTCATGGAAACTCTAAAATTGCGGCTCTCTTTCGTTTTTGGATAAGCTTGTAGACAGTAGTTAGTTGACTGCCTTGGCGCTTGTAGAGCTTACGATCATTTTTCGACCAGTCTTATGAATTTCCATTTTTTTTTCTCATGGAAACTCTAAAATTGCAGCTTGTAGACAGTAGTTGACTTCCTTGGCGCTTGTAGAGCTTACGATCATTTTTCGACCAGTCTTATGAATTTCCATTTTTTTTTCTCATGGAAACTCTAAAATTGCGGCTCACTTTCGTTTCTGGATGAGCTTGCGATTTCTGAAAGTACTGACCGTAGTCTGTAGTTGACTTCCTTGGACCTTGTAGAGAGTTTATGATCATTTTTCGACCAGTCTTATGAATTTCCATTTTTTTTTCTCATGGGAACTCTAAAATTGCGGCTCACTTTCGTTTTTGGATAAGCTTGTAGACAGTAATTGACTTCCTTGGCGCTTGTAGAGCTTACGATCATTTTTCGACCAGTCTTATGAATTTCCTTTTTTTTTCTCATGGAAACTCTAAAATTACGGCTCACTTTCGTTTTTGGATAAGCTTGTAGACAGTAGTTGACTTCCTTGGCGCTTGTAGAGCTTACGATCATTTTTCGACCAGTCTTATGAATTTCCATTTTTTTTTCTCATGGAAACTCTAAAATTACGGCTCACTTTCGGTTTTGGATAAGCTTGTAGACAGTAGTTGACTTCCTTGGCGCTTGTAGAGCTTACGATCATTTTTCGACCAGTCTTATGAATTTCCATTTTTTTTTCTCATGGAAACTCTAAAATTACGGCTCACTTTCGTTTTTGGATAAGCTTGTAGACAGTAGTTGACTTCCTTGGCGCTTGTAGAGCTTACGATCATTTTTCGACCAGTCTTATGAATTTCCATTTTTTTTCTCATGGAAACTCTAAAATTACGGCTCACTTTCGGTTTTGGATAAGCTTGTAGACAGTAGTTGACTTCCTTGGCGCTTGTAGAGCTTACGATCATTTTTCGACCAGTCTTATGAATTTCCATTTTTTTTTTCTCATGGAAACTCTAAAATTGCGGCTCACTTTCGTTTCTGGATGAGCTTGCGATCTCTGAAAGTACTGACCGTAGACAGTAGTTGACTTCCTTGGAGCTTGTAGAGCTTACGATCATTTTTCGACCAGTCTGATGAATAATTTTTTTTTTGAATTCCTCATAATCCTTTATTGAAGGACTCTTTTCCCGTTCCTTTTCGTTTTAAGCTTAAAGTTAACTTTTATTTGAATTGTGTCAGAAACCGGTAATGATCCTTACTGGAGGCTGAGTATAGTCCTTTACACGCACACAAATACACGATCTTCCCTGAATTTAATTGCTGCACTTTTGGTTGGGAAAACGGAGTGAACGGGGAGGGTGTGTGTTGTGATTGCCTGATTGAAATGGCTCGTCCTAGCACAGGTCCAACAACGAGCAATGATGGAGTAATCGAGCAAAATGAATGGAACACACTTGCTGTTAGGAAGACGGGAGGGGAGAGGGACGGACACAAGAAAAAATAAAAAAACGCTCGAAACGAGCAGCAGCATCTTTTCCACAGCAGCACTAGCAGCTAACGAGCTGAAGACGATTCTCAAATAAAAAAAAAATCCTTGGAAATTAAATTTTAATGGGCCGGCGACGACGACGACGACGACGACGACGACGACCTCGTCTGCTTCTGTCTCGGACGACTGACAGTTTAAGTTGTCGTTGTCGTTGTCGTTGTCGTTGCCGATCGACCGGCCGGCCGATCAACCGGATCCGTACTTCCACAAATGATCATCACGTGTTGCATACGAAACGATCAACGAAGCAACGGAGCGACTTTCTTGGATGCTCTTCTCCGTCGGATGTGGAGCACAATTATCCTCTGTGTGCCGGGAGGATCATTTTCTGTGCAAGTGTGTTGGTACCTGCCTGCCTGCCTACCACCCTTCCGCTGGTGCTTCTCTTTTTTATGGCTTATGGCTGCCTCGCGTTCCATTTCGTTATTTCTTTTGTTTTTTTTTTTGGTTCCTGGCGTTTCTGGCAAAAAAATGCCTCAGTAAAAAAAAACCGAATGCGCATGCCTAACCGAACGAACCGAGCAATGAGGAGGCTGATGTAATTCCGGAAATTTGACCGACATTTATGGGAATTCTGCTGTAGGTCGTCCGGTCGTCACATGTTGCGTTCTTTGTTTGCCAGCAGTAAACTTTATGTAGCTGTAGGTAGTTGTAGGTAGGTATGTACTTATTGATGGCACTGTCAACGAAGAGGGCGGGGTGTTTTTTTTTTGTAATGTGACGTTTATGAATTTTCTTGACATTTAAAGAAGTTAGCAAACGTCACTCCTTGATTAGCTCTTGTGTCCGATGTAAGAATCCTTCCGTATTCCGGAAACCTCAGAGTAATTCTCCAATTTTCTGAGACTTATTTTTTTTTGATTCGTTATCCCTTCTCTCCACTTTGTTGGTAATTCTTCAATTTTTTGGATTCGATATCTCTCCTCTCCATTTTGTTAATAAATTCTCCAATTTTCTGATACTTATTTTTTTTTGATTCGTTATCTCCATTCTCCACTTTGTTGGTTATTCTCCAAATTTTTTGGATTCGATATCTCTTCTCTTCGCTCTGTTGGCGATTCTCCAATTTTCTGATAATTTAATTTTTTGGAATCGTTATGTCTCCTCTCCCCTTTGTTCGTAATTCTCCAATTTTCTGCGAGACTATTTTTTTGATTCGTTATCCCTTCTCTCGGCTTTATTAGTAAATCTCCGAGGCTTCATTTTTTTTGATTCGTTATCTCTTCTCTTCGCTTTGTTCGCAATTCTTCAAGTTTCTAAGACTACATTTTTTGTTGTTAATAATTCTCCAATTTTCTAATTTCTCTTCGTCCCACCATCTCTTTATCTTTTCATCTCTTAATCTCTCCATCAGTTCATCTCTTCATCTCTTCATCACTTCATCCCTTCATCTCTTAATCTCTTCACCTCTTCATCTCTTTATCTCTTCATCACTTCATCTCATCATCTTATCATTTCATCATCTCTTCATCTTTTAATCCTTTAATCCTTCAATCTTTTTATTTTTTATCTCTTTGGCTCATCATCTCTTCATCTCTTCATCTCTTCATCTCTTCATCTCTTCATCTCTTCATCTCCTCATCTCTTCATCTCCTCATCTCTTCATCTCCTCATCTCTTCATCTTTTCATCTCTTCATCTCTCCATCACTTCATCTCTTTATATCTTCATCTCTTCATCTCTTTATCTCTTCACCACTTCATCTCTTCATCTCTTCATCTCTTCATCTCATCATCTCTTTATCTCTTCATATCTCCATCTCTCCATCTCTTCATCTCTTCATCTCTTCATCTCTTCATCTCATCAACCTTCCATCCTTCCCTCGCACAAGCTGGGTAAAGTTCTGAAACTACCAACCGTAGCTACCGATGAGTGTGATCTTTTCCTTGAAATTTACCTGTGCGGGTTGAATTTCTTGTCCTGTTTATGTTGTTGTTGTTTTGCGTCTTATGCGAGTTGTGAGCGTCGACATGTAACTTCTCATCGCCGGAGCATGCAAGCATGCGCGGTCGTCGATCCTTCTTGGTGTAGTAGTTGTGTTGTTGTTGTTGATGCTATTGCCAACGTTCCGTCCAACCGTCCCGCAAACGCCCAGTTTATCTTTGTGGTTGTTGTTGTTTTGTGTACTGCGTTTCACGCTGGCCGGCCGGCCGGCCGCTCCAGCTCGTTCGTTGATTCTTTTGTGGGCTGTTTGTTACCTTATCACGATGTTAAATATGTTGACGACGCACCAACAGGATAATTAGCAGTTTTATACTACATATTATTTTTTGTGAGTGCACGTCGTTGGACGTCGTTGGACAACAACGAGACAACTCGCGAACGCAGATAATAGCGCACAGGCAGACAGTAAACCAGCCAGCTAGCCAGCTAGCCAGGTATATCCTCGTTCTTGTCCTCTTTTTTTTATGTCTCCCTCCTGTTGTCTTCCTGCCATTGGGGCTTAAACATAACATTTATTTTGCTGCTGCTTTTAATTTTGTTTATTGTTTTCGACTTTTCGAATTGATATTGTGATGTGTTGTTGTTGTTGTTGTTGTTGTTGGTTGTGTTGGTTTTACATACATTGGTCCTCATCGAGGTCCAGCTCCAGATTATAGCATGCAGTCCAGTTCAGTTTGTTTGTTTTTTCATTTGTCGTCCGCGGCCCGTCGTCCTCATCGCCATCGTCATTTTCGAGTTGAACGAGAAAGATCGTTTTCTTAATTGTTGTTGTTTTTGTTGTTGTTGTTGCTTTTATGGTTGGTGTTATGCACTGGTCTTTTCGTTCCGCCAGTTGTGTCAGTCGGTGAAGATCACCGAAAGCGCAGCCGGCAAATATCTAATTAAAATCGGGGTCAATTCATACGGCCAAGGAATGAAAATTCCAACAAAACACTGGAAGATTTCCTATTAGATATTTGCTTTGGCAATTATTGGCGTTTTCTGTTTGCCGTGTCACGTTGGATGTGTGATGTTTGATGATTCGTTTCATTGTTTGTTGGCTTTTTTTTTCAAAATTCTTTGGAAAAACATTAGTGTGGAAGCAGTCGGTTGTTGTCCGTTCCATTCCAGTCAATATCCTGACTCGAAAAAAACACAAAGATCGAGTCTTACCTGCCTGCTCTAACCCTAATTGCATTATAGGTATATATGATGAAGGAGTTTCCATACCTTGATTTGGTTTCTGGAAATTCTTTGGAAAAACATTTGAAACCAGTACAGCCGACACAACAACGCCCAAAGATCATGTCAGCGGTACCTACGAGTATCTACTATCCCATTGTTATTATTATTTTGATTTCAGTCAATATCCCGGCTTGAAAACAAAACAAAAACCAACATCGAGTCAGCATTATTATGTATTCCGAAGGAATTTCCATTTCTCTTTAACGATTTTTACCTTCAGTAGTAACATCGAGTTCTATTAAATGAGAGAGATCTCCCAAAAGTATACAGTGATTGTTGCAATAATTGTTTAAAAAATGTAAACCAAAAAGTATGCTATAAAATGTAACGATTGTTGCAAATTTTTATTAAAAATTCAACCCTAAAAGTATGCAATGAAATGTAATGATTGTTGCAAATTTTTATTAAAAATTCAACCCTAAAATTATGCAAAGAAAGGTAATGATTGTTCCAAATTTATTGAGTAATTTAACTCTAAAAGTATGCAATGTAATGAAATGAGCAAATTTTTGTTAAAAATTCAACCCTAAAAGTAAGCAACGAAATGTAGTGAATAGATATTTACTAAAAGACTCAACTCTAAAAGTATGAAATGAAATATAAGTATTGGCGTAAAATTGACTCAACGCTTAAGCATGCAATAGTATATGCAATAACTACTAAAATATTTATATTTACTATATGATTTATGTAAAGAAATGTTCCAAATTTATCTGAAAATTTAACACTTAAAGTATGCGATGAAATGTAGTGGTTATTGACAAAATTTATTAAAAGCTTCAACTCTTAGAGTAATGATTGTGTTCTCTCATTTGTTGCCTCTTCTTCTCCCTCTCTTTTTTTCTTCTCGATCTTTTTTGTTTCTCTCTCTCTCTCTATCTTTTATTTGTCTCTCTCTCTAGCTCTTCTAAATATCTCTCTTTTTCCTCTCTCTCTCTCTCTTTATCTCTCTCTTTAGCTCTCTCTCTCTCCCGCACTCTTTTTTAAATTCTCTATATTAATTTCATGTCGGCATGGTTCTGTCTGCCTGTTGTTCGTTTGGTTCGTTCGGTGGCGATACATTTTTAACTCACTTCTCAAAGCCCAATTTTATTGAAACTTAGCACACTTGTGTTTTTCCGGTGATAACACTTTCTATTAAAATTTGATAGTGATCGGGTCCTAGGGTCGGGAGTCTCCCATACAATTGTTTTTTTTTTACAATCATGCCGCATAACAGCATCAGATCATGTCATACTTTAATGACTGTGTGCCTGTGTGCAGCGATGCTTTACGATTTGAACCACAAATGCAGGCAGTGCTTCTTCGCATGTACTTGTATTTTTCAGCTTTTATAGGGGATTACTTTTAGGCGAATATTTTGGTTATTAGAGAATTTACATGAAATTTTTAAATTTGTATGGGCCATTTTTTTTTGTCTTCACTCTCTTCTTCTTTTTTCTTCTCTCTCTCTCTCTTTACTTCCCTTTTTTTCTTTCTCTCGTTTGTTTTTCTCTCTCTCTTTTTTTATTCTTTCTCTCTTTTTTTCATCTCTCGTTTTCTTCACTTCAACTCTTTTTGCTTCCCTTTTTTCTTTCTCTTTTTTTCGTCTCTCTATTTTTTACTTCTATCGAATTTTTTCTTCTCTCTCTCTCTCTATCATTTGTTCTCTCTCTTCTTTGTTCTTATCTCTCTCTTTTTCTCTATTTTGTTCTTCTGTATCTCTCTTTATTCTTCTTTCTCTCTATTCCTTTTCTTTTCTATATCTTATTACTGCCTTTGGCTTTATTCTTGAATCTTTTCCTTCTCTTTGTTTCTTCTCTCGTTTTCTTCACTCTCGCTCTTTTATTGCTTCTCTTTTGTTCTTCTTACCTTTTTTCCTTCTCTCTATCTCTTTTTTTTCTTCTCTTTAATTTTCCTTTTCTTTCTCTTTTGTTTTTCTTTTCTTTTTTTCTTCTCTCTCTTTGTTTCCTTCTCTCTTCCTTCTCTCTCTCTCTATCTTTTTTTCTTCTCTTTAATTTTTCTTTTCTTTCTCTTTTGTTCTCTGTCTCTCTCTGTTACTAATACATTTACACTAATTAGATCATGTCCAGGTGACTTTTTAGGGTTTTTATAGCTCGCTGGATAAAACATCCGTGACATCGGCTCGAAATCGGGACCGGTGGAGAGACTTTTAGCGGGAGGCCAGAACTGAACCCCGGTTGTAGAGCCAAATATGATAATGATGATAATGTTCGCTAATCAATGTTTTTACTTGGTGCCAGTTATATTTAATTGGTTGGATTCTGGGACTTCGGTTTCTTCCGGCAACAGTTCCGAATGTTCATTGTTCTCGTTCATGGTAAATAACGTAGCTAAATGTTGGGCGAATATGTTTGCTTTTTCTGCATCGCTTTTTGCCATCAGTTTCCATCGGAAAGGCGAATCGGAGAGCATAATTACGTAAGCCGTTTCAGCTTTTTTGTGGCTTTCCACAGCGAGTAGTCTGTTGCTTCTGTCGTTGAAAGTTTGCTTAGATAGAGTTGGATTCCGTCATCTCTTTTCATGTATCTCTCTTTTCTTCTCCCTCTTACTTCTCGATATCGTATTTTCTTCTCTCTTTCTTTTTTGTTCTCTCTCTTTTTTGTTCTCTATCACTATCTTGTCCAATATCCTGATCAATTGTTCTATTTCTCTGGCTCACTGTCTCATTTCTAATCTTTCTCTCTCCTACTATGTACTATCTATTTACGACTCTCTCCCAATTAATTTCTCTCTCCTTCTTTCTTCAACTGTCTCTCCTCTTACTTGTTCTCGCTCCTCCTACCCGCTCTCTTCTGCCCTCTATTACTATCTTGTTCAATATCCTGATCAATTGTTCTATCTCTTTGGCTCACTCTCTGGCTCACTCTCTCATTACTAATCTTTTTCTCTTCTACTATATCTCTCTACTACTATGTACTATCCCAACTAATTTCTCTCTCCTTCTTTCTTTCACTGTCTCTCCTCTTACTTGCTCTCTCTCCTCTTACCCACTTTCTTCTGCTCTCTATCGCTATCTTATTCAATATCCTGATCAATTGTTCTATCTCTCTGGCTCACTCTCTCATTTCTAATATTTCTTTCTCCTACTATCTCTCTCTACTATTATCTATTTACGACTCTCTCCCAACTAATTTCTCTCTCCTTTTTTCTTCCACTATCTCTCCTCTTATCCACTGTCTCTACTCCTACCCACTTTCTTCTACTCTCTCTCTTTTTCGCTCTTCTACTCTCTCATCTTCGCTATTTTATACTCTTTTAACTTTCTGGCACTCGCTCATTCTCTCCCTGACCAATCTGGTTATCCAAGACATCTACACACGAGAAGAAAATGTCTCTTAATGTCAGAGCAGATTCTCAAAGAGAATTCCCATCTTCTTCAAAACCAGTCCTTAATAAAGAGCACTTTAATTTGCATGTATGATGGCTACATCTATATACATATATGTGTATAAATTATAATTATATATATATATATATATATATATATATATATATATATATATATATATAGCTGAGAAAGGTTAAAATCTACGAGGATTGCTATTATGTTTTGTTTTTCAAGAGTGGACAAAAGAGTGACGGACATTGACAAAAACGTGAAGAGAACCATAATGGAAGATCAATTATTGCCTTTCTGCTTTACTATATGTTTGTCTCGTATTTAATTAAATTAATTATTAATCATCTAATTTGTGATTTTCCATTTGTTCGCTCTGACCAACAGGCAAAGTGGAACCGCATGCATCAAGCTTTAATATGGGTTATCTAGTGTCACCGTATTCATATTCGAATGGCGGAGCGGGAGGATTACCAGTGTCAATGGTGAGTTGTACAAATATTCAATTATTATTTTCTATTCATTCTTTTTCGTATAAACATTTTATCGAATGAATGGCATTCCTATTTATCCCTAAAATGTGTGAGAAGATCGATGAGAAGCGATATCGTGATCCTTTCTTCTAATCCTCTGCTGTGTTTGTTTTTATTTTTTTTTTCGTATTTTTTTGTTTGTTCTCTGTGTGACGAGAAACCCAACAACATAGAAATTCCTTGAAGGATTTGACAGATTTATAATATTACCAACACCGCACCGCACCGCCACACACATCACCTTTTATAGAAGGTCACTAACACGCACGCACACAAGAAGTTTCCTCCTTTTTTAGGTACAGAATTTCTCAATAATTATTGTTATTGAGGTTTTGTTGTTATTCCCGTTGCCGTTCCCGTTCCCGCTTGAAACCGATACCGACGATGAATGTTTTTCTTTAAAAAAAAAAATCCTCCTGTCCAAGCGCGCGCAAAGTGTTGGATTTATTTGTTTGAGCTCTGGCGGCTGCTAAGGTTTCTCCAAAGTGATGATTACGAGGAGGAGGTTGAGGTGGATGGCGAGCGAGGGAGGGAGGAGGGAGGATTTTTTTATATTTTTTTTTAATGCGTGTTTGTTATTACAATTTTCATTTGGATTCGGATTCGATTGAGAATCGGATTGGATTGTTCTGGTGCTGTTGCTGTTGCTTTCTCTTTGTGGCTGGCTTTGCCTGCCTGCTCCAGCTCCACACACACACACCGCACACGAACACAGAACATCGTTCCTTTTTGTGTTTGCTTAATGTTTCTTGCCTGCACAAACACAAAAACCAACAACAACGACAACAACAACAACAGCACACATTGTTCTGTGTAAATCCTAAACATACATATATATCACAAGGAAGGAAAAAGTTTATCCTTTAAGGATTTAAGATGGATTCCCATCGCTCACAACGACACATTATCGACGTTGTGCATTAAAAATTCATTCGAGCATACCACCAACCCACACGACGACGACGACGACGATGACGATGACGACTCTAACGCTGACGCTTCGTTGACTCCTTGGATGGAGTGGTGCTGCGACCAAGCAAATCCGATTTACACTTAACGGAACAAATGAACGACTAAACGAACAAACAAATACACAACAACAACAAAAAAAAACAGAAAAAAATTTACACAAAAAAATTTACACAAAAAAAAAATAGGGAACAAAAAAACGGGAGAAACAGGAGAAACCTTTTACATACTTGTACATACGTACAACCTCGTGTGTTCAATGTCGTGGATTGTTGAAATGAAGTTTCCAAACAGAAAACTGGCCTTTTCCTTTTTTGTTCCAGAGGTTAGAAGGTCAGGTTTTTAAGGTAAGGTCAACTCTTGCTCTTAAATGCTAAAGGTAGTTTAAGAGATTTCAGATATTTCCTAAAAAGCCGTTAAAAATCGTACAAAAAAAAATGTAGGAACTAGTATCGGTACTAGTAGGGAACCCTGCGGTACCACGCTAAGGACAGTTTATGGAATTTCTCCCATTTCCGAAGAAACTGTTAAAATTCTAACAAGAAAAAAAATAACTTTAAAAAAACTAAGAACTAATATCGGTGCTAGAAGGGAGCCCTGCGGAACAATGTTAAGGGCAGTTTAAGGAATCTTTCAGATATTTCACATAAAAAAATCTTTAAAAATCGTGCAAAAAAAATGTATTAGTCTAGTATCAGATCTAGAAGGAAACCCTGCGGTACAACGCTAAGGACAGTTTATGGAATTTCTCTTATTTCCAAAGAAACCGTAAAAATTCTAACAAAAGAAAATCAAAGACTAGTACCTGTCCTGGAGAGGAACGCTGCGGTATAATCCTAAAGTCAGTTTAAGGACTCCTTCAAATTTTTCTTAAGAGTCCGTTAAATTTAGAACAACAAAAAAATTAAAAACTAATATCGGTGCTAGAAGGAAGCCTTGCGGTACAATGCTAAAGGCAGTTTAAGGGGTCTTGCAGATATTTCCTAAGAAATCGTTTAAATTCTAACCAAAAAAAAACTAAAAAAAAAATCCAGAACTAGTATCAGTCCGAGGAGAAAGCCTTGTACGGTACAATGTTTAAGACAGTATAAGAATTCTTCTGATATTTCCTAAGAAATCGTTAAAAATCTAACCAAAGTATATTACATAACGAGCGAGGAACTGGGAGTTTATCGTGTGAGTTAGAAGCTTAAAGCACGATGCGGTAGCCAAGTGCGGCAATCTAACGAGCACAATGCGCAATTTTCCGTGGGTAATGTATGCTATTTTTCACACGGGTTTTCTGCTAAACCGGTTTTGCGCAATGCAAAATTACTCTGGGAATTTGTTTCCGCTGTGACTGCAGTAAATAACAAATGTATTTTATAGGTTAACTCACTAGTGTGTATAACGGCTACTTTCGAAGCCGTTTGAAACAGTCACTTTCGTCTATTGGCGAGTGAAAAAAAAACCTAAAACAAACTTTCAGAACTAGTATTGGTTCTACAAGGGAGCCCTGTGGTACAATGCTAAAGGCAGTTTCAGAACTTGTTAAGGTATATATTAGGAAACCATTAAAATTCTAATCAAAAAATAATTCAAGAACTAGTATCGGTCGTAGAAAAGGGCCCTGCGGTATTGCATTATACCGCAGTTTAAGGACTCTTTCAAATTTTTGCTAAGATTCTAACAATATTCTAACATAAAAACATTCAAGAACTATTATCGGTCCTAGAAGGGAGCCTTGCGGTACAATGCTAAACTGAGTTTAAGGACTCTTTGCAATTTTTCTTAAGATTCCGTTGAAATTCTAACAAAAAACTTAAAAAAATTCAAGAACTATTATCGGTTCTTGAAGGGAGCCCAGCGGTACAATGCTAAAGTCAGTTTAACGACTCTTTTAAATTTTTCTTAAAAATTCGTTAAAATTCTAACAAAAAAAAAACCTAAAAAATTTAAGAACTAGTATCGGTCCTAGAAGGGAACCTTCGGTACAATGCTAAACACAGTTCAAGGACTCTTTAATATATTTCCAAAGATGGCGTTAAAATTCTAAAAAAAAGAACCTCTATGGAAGGAAGTTTTTAAACAGAAAACTGGAGTTTTACCTTCCAGAGGTTAGGTCGGGTTGGAAGGGTCAATTTGGAAAGGTGAAAAACTCCTCTTGCTCTAAAGTGCTAAATGCAGTTAAGGAACTTTCAGTTATTTCTTATAAGAAACCGTTGAAATTTGAGGCTAAAACCCCTCGAAAAAATATCAAAAAACTAGTATTGGCCCTAGAAGAAAACCCTGCGGTACAATACCTAAAGACAATTCAGTATTCTTTCAGATATTTCATCTTAGGAAATAAAATAAAAATTAGAACAAAAAAAAACCTAAAAAATTGCAAGAACTAGTGTCGGTTCTAGAAGGGCTCCCTGCGGTACAACAATATATGTTATGCTGGTCAATTGTCTATTTATTTAATCACGCTCGCCTTAATGAGTCTTAATCGACAAATGCGTACATTACTTCCGGCTAGTGCCATTTTATTCTATGTTCGGCTGCTCCAGTTATTGCAGACTCTTGTCGGTGTTGACCTTTTTCTGTCCTCCATAAGGCTTTTTTTTGCCGAAAATGATAGCCTAGTCAATGTGAAGGTTTTCTGTTTGTCCCTCTGGCTTATCGATACTATCAGAAGCAGTATATCAATTCAATAGAGATTCACAGGCTTATTGCCTTTTATCCTTCAATCCATCCATATGAGCACAGGTTCACAAACCCGCAAGTATACCAATGAGCCCGCCCATCTTCGGAAGTACTGATCAATGGAGTGATTCCTTCTTTGGCCCCCACGAAGCACGACGAATTTGGAATGATTTGCCAAGATTAGTTCCAAGTTCCCACAGACATTGAAGACACTGACGTGCATTTGCATTTCCTCCTTTTCTCTCCTTTTTAAGTTCCTTACGGCACCGCTTACCACAAAAATATAAGATCAAAATCACTTGAGCGTTTGTACATTAAAAGAAAAAAAAAACATGGCTCAAGTATAGACTCCTGTGGTACTCTTCATCATTGTATTGATTTAAATATTGATATTAAATATTGTTATATTGACCCTTGTGCTATTATTACATTGATATCCATTGTTTAGATAAGAACTAAGAAAACTATATACATACGAGTACATAAGTGCGTCAAGCACCCCCTAGTGGCTACAGTTTTAATTGATTCCAGTAAATCCCCTGTACCCGAAAGGAGGTGTACTTTTCTCTTTCACTCTGTTGTATTTCTAATTCGCTGACTTTAAAAACTCTTCTACAATTTGTTCAGTGGAAGTTTTGGTGATCCCATTCGATATTTTATTTGAGTTTGTTTTGGAATCCAAAAGAAAGTTACCCTTGACATTTTCAAGGCCAATTTTCCAGAGCAACCGTATCGAAGTTTATGTCAAAAATGCGTGAATCTGGACGTAGATTACTACCAGAAAGATTTCAAATCAGAAATGCGTTGGCATCCCACAAGGATCCCTTTTATGTCCAACACTTTTCAACTTTTCTATTTTTTTTAAAATTTGATTGAAAACTATCTCTCTAGCTATTACTATGAAGTTATTTTCACCGATCGATTTCTACTCAGAAATGCATTGACATCCCACAGGGTTCTCTATTATGTTCGACACTTTTTCCTTTTTTTTCAAATTTTTTTTTATATACTTGCTCTGCCATTGGATTGGAAACTATCTCTGTAGCTATTCCCATGAAGTTATATGAAGTCAGCGATTTCTACCCAAAAAATGCACTAGCATCCAACAAGGCTCCCTTTTTTGTCCTACACCTTTTCTTATTTTCTATTTTCTTGATATTTTCGCTGCCATTGAACTAGAAACTATCTCTGTAGCTATATCTATAATATTGTTTTCACGGATTTCTACTCAGAAAATGCATTTGCATCCAATACATTGACATTCCACAAGGTTCTTGTTTATGTTCGATACTTTTTCATCTTTTTTATTTTCTTGGTATTTGCTTGCCATTCGATTAGAAATTATCTCTTTATTTCATATGTAGTCGTTTTCATCGATTTCTACTCATCAAAGAATTGATATCCTACAAGGCTCTCTTTTATGTCTGACACTATTTGGTTTTTGCTATTTTGAACTTTTCTCCGCCATTGGATTGCAAACTATCTCTGTAGCTATTTATATGAAGTTGTTTTCACCGATTTCTACTTAAACATTGACGCATTGATATCCTACAAGGCTCTGCTTTATGTCCGACATTTTTTCATCTTTTTTATTTTCTTGAACTTTTCTCTGCCATTAGATTGGATTGGAAACTATCTCTGTAGCTATTCATATGAAGTTGCTTTCACCGATTTCTACTCACAAATGCATTGGCATCCAACAAGGCTCTCTTTTATGTCCGACACTTTTTGGTATTTCCTTTTTTTATTGATATTTGCTCCGCCATTGGATTAGAAACTATCTCTTTAGCTTTTGCTCTGAAATTTTCACCGAATTTATCTCAGAAATTCATTGATATCCCAAAGGGCTCTCTTTTATATCCGAAACTTTTTTTTTCTTAACCATTTTCTTCATATTTTCGGTGCCAGTTAACTAAAAGCTATCTCTGTAGCTGTTGCTACGAAGTTAATTGAAGCGATTTAAACTCAAATGCATTGGCATTCCACAAGGTTCTCTTTTATGTTCTTATTTTTTTTTTAAATTTGTTCTGCCATTGTATTCCAAACTATCTCTAGTTCTCTAGCTATTCATATGAAAAAGATTTCAACTCAGAAATGCATTGACATCATAAAGGGCTCTCTTTTATGTCCAATACTGTTTCTCCTTTCATATTTTCTTGATCTATTCTCTGCTCCCTTCAGTTCTGTTGCTTGTGATGTCATTTCAATTCATCTCTCGTTTTGGCTGTTTGTCCGTCCTTCCTTCAACGACCCAGATCGACTTTCTAATAGCAGCTGTCATCGCATACTTTGCGTGCGTTAGTGCGCTCGTACGTCTGTCTTGTCATCACTTCTAATCTGCATTATTATTAATAAAAAAATTTAAGTGTTTTTTTTTGTTGTTCTGTGATATCATCACATATCGACGATGAACTTATTAATTGGAGGGAGAGTTTTTCAACGGCACGGAATGCGTCGCGCGCAGGGGCGGAAAGGGCAAAACTATAAATTGTTCGAAGACGCCCACATGCGAGTGCGGGTATAATTGCGCAATATTCGGGGGATCAAATGGATCAAATATTTCGTAGAACCAACCTCTCAACTTTTCCGTTTTTAGTTCAAATAATGACAAATGTGTCTCCCCTACAATTCATCCCTAACTGCACTTAGTCTAGGGCTGCAATTATTGTTTGATTGTCGCATGGTTATTAGAATAATTATTATAACTGTGATTATTACCTGTGTGTGTCTAAATGGCGATGAGTGGCTGGCTGTGTCGCCGTCGTCACACCACTTATCCCTGTCAAACCAAGCAACCGAACAACCGTTGAACCACGCTCAACCCTCGGAACGGGTGAATACTGAATAGTTACCTCTATGTGGAACCCTCTCACAATTATGATATCCTTGTTCGATAGAAAAAAAAGGCTGATAGATGCACAGCACAGCAGACATCAATTCCTCCTCGAAACACATGTATCTGTGTGTATCTGTGTCTATTAGATTTAAATGTGCCTTCGGGCAAAATGCTGCTTGTGTGTGTATGTGTGTGTGGTTGTTGTTGGCTATCATCGGCTCATAAGTAAATGCCGTGTAATTTATCCAAATTGCATTGTTGCTTTATTGTGTGTGGCTATGTATCTCGCACAATAGGAACAAGACCGACAACAACAACAGCAACCTCTCCTATTACCATTACTATTAGTAATTTTTTTTGTCCTCTAAATTGTGATAATCGGAGGGGTGTTTATAGTGCTGCGTGCTGCGTGCTGCACTACACTCCTATAAGGTCACAAGGCCCATTATTGAACCGCCAAAGTCTCAGGTTTTTCCCTCCCTTGTTCCTGTTTTGTTGCTGAGGTATTCATTTCGATGATCGCATATTCCGCTGCAGCTATTGTTGTTGCTGTTGCTGCTGTTCGATCCTTATCTCCCGTTTGCATCATTGCGCCTTCCATATTCGTCATTCGACATCGATTTCATTCATGTGCGCGTCCCTGATATGATTTTGTGCACTGATAACAGCAGCACGTGATCATGATGATGCTGATAACAAGGCCAGAGCATTCCACCCTGTGCTCGGATTTGCTGCAGTGGAGTTTTCCAGACAAATTGGCGATTGGATTCGACAATGATGAGGATAAGATTTATGCAAATGAATTTTTAAATGTTTAGTAGTTGTTTTTTCGTTTTTAAATTAATTCTTTCTTAATCTTTTATATATCAAAAAGTCGGGGTGGTTGTATAAGAAAAGATGAGATCTAAAAACAGGCGTTGGGCGTAATCAGAATAAGACCATAGCGTCTCAAAAGACACGGTCGTTCGAAATTTGTCCTTTGAGAAATCTCAATTTAACATTAAAACTGAATAGGTTCATGCTAATGGTTTATATATAAACATATACTATATGTCGTTAAAAAGGTCAAGAAACGATCTATCAACTGGCATAGAACATTTTTTGTTAATTTCGTTTATTCCATCAAATTCCATCAAAAGTTATGTTAGCTGATTTTTTTTTTTCAAAAAATGAGTCCTTTGATGATTCGTAATTGTGCTAAAAACTATGATAGATATATATTTATACTATAAATTGTTGAAGAGGTCAAAAAACGGTCTATCAACTGACATACAACATTTTTGGTTAATTTCATTTATTCCATCAAATTCGATCAAAAGTTATTAAGTTTCTAAGTTAGCTGTTTTTTTTCAATAACTGATGATGATTCGCAATTGTAGTCTAAACTATGATAGCTATATATTTATACTATATATCGTTAAAAAGGTCAAAAACGATTTATCAACTGACATACAACATTCTTTGTCTGCTTCCTTTATTCCATCAAATTCCATCAAAAGTTATTAAGTTTCTAAGTTAGCTGATTTTTTTCTTCAAAAAACGAATCCTTTGATGATTCGTAATTGTGCTAAAAACTATGATAGCTATTTATTTACACTATATATCGTTTAAAAGGTCAAGGTCAAGATCTATCAACTGAAATACAACATTCTTGGTTAACTTCGATTATTCCATCAAATTCCATCAAAAGTTATTAAGTTTCTAAGTTAGCTGCTTTTTTTTCAAAAAACAAGTCCTTTGATGATTCGTAATTGTACTTAAAACTATGATAGCTATATATTTATACTATATATCGTAAAATAGGTCAAGAAACTACCTATCTACTAATGTACAACATTCTTGGTTAACTTCGATTATTCCATCAAATTCCATCAAAAGTTATTAAGTTTCTAAGTTAGCTGCTTTTTTTTCAAAAAACAAGTCCTTTGATGATTCGTAACTGTGCTAAAAACTATGATAGCTATATATTTATACTATATATCGTTTAAAAGGTCAAGAAACGATCTATCAACTGACATACAACATTCTTGGGTAACTTCGATTATTCCATCAAATTCCATCAAAAGTTTTTAAGTTTCTCAGTTAGCCGAATTTTTTTAAGCAAGTCCTTTGATGATTCGCAATTTATGCTCAAAACTATAATATCTCTAAATTTATGTTATATATCATTAAAGTGGCTATAAAATTATCTTTCCATCAATGTACAATATTCTTGGTTAAGTTCGTTGATTTCATCCAAAGTTGTTAAGTTTCAAAATGGATTGAAATTTCTCTCAAGAAACAGACTTTAAATAACCTCCATTGCACCAAAGAGTAAGATAGTTAGACATTTATGTTATATACCATTGAAGACATCAAAAAATACCCCATCCAACAATATGTCCAATTCTTTGTTAGTTTAGTTTATTCCATCAAAAGTTATTAAGTTAAAAAATTGATTGAAATTTGTCTCAAAAACACACCTTCGGCAATCCTCCGTTGCACTTGAAAGTAAGATAGTTAGACAGTTATGTTATATACCATTGAAGACGTCAAAAAATGCCCCATCCAACAATATGTCCAATTCTTTGTTAGTTTAGTTTATTCCATCAAAAGTTATTAAGTTAAAGAATTGATTGAATTTTTTTTCAAAAAAAGTTCTTCGATAAATCTTTATTGGACTTGAAAGTAAAATAGGTACACATTTATGTTTTATATCATTGAAGAGATCAGAAAATTACCTATATAACAATATGCCCAATTCTTTGCTAATTTGGTTTTTTCCATCAAAAGTAACTACGTTTCTAAGTGGATTGAAATTTTTCCAAAATCAGTCCTTTGATAAACTTGAAACCAACATAGATACATATTTTTATTATAAATCGTTGGAAAGACCAAGAAACTGCCAATTCACCAATATTTGGCATAATTTGATAATTTGTGTTATTCCATCAAAAGTTATTAAGTTTCTTAGTTGATTGAAATTTGTCTCAAAAACAGTCCTTCGATAAACCTCCATTGCACTTGAGAGTATGATAGTTATGCATTTATGTTATATATCATTGGAAAGGGCTAGAATGGACCTATCCATCAATATGACACATTAATTGTCAATTTTGTTTATTCCATTTAAAGTTTCAAAGTTTGTTGAGATTTTCTCAAAAGCAGTACTTTTCCAAACACTTCTACTTCTATTATCGATTAAATGTTTTATTAAATGCAGCAAACTTCCAAAAAAAGTTTCAAGCTACTCCTGTTGAGCCTTATAACTTAAATCCAATCGAAATTTGGTGGATTGTTATTAGCAAAATTAGCCAAAAAAAAAGGGGGGCCCATAAATATTTTCCATCCTATAACTTGACAACAGACAAGCAAACGACTTACGAGTGTGTGACAGAAAAAATGGCAACAACAACTACACAAAACACAAAAGATAGCCATCTAGCGATAGAAACAAAGCTCTTAATTGAGGAGGTTTTGGTTGTCGCAGCCACCGCCGTTGCCGCCGTTGCCGCCGTTGCCGCCGTTGCCGCCGTTGCCGCCGTCGCCGCTCACTATCCAATAACTTTAATTAAGTGAGGTCAGACGCGATGCCAGCGATGATGAACTACATATAATTTACAGGCAGACTACTGGATTGGAGCTGAAGCTGGAGCTGGAGGAGTAAAAGTGCGACAGCGGCAAACAAAACAACAAAAAAACCGAAGAAGTCATAAGTCAAGGCGTCGCATTGTTGGTAGGCGTCAGCAGCTAGATGGGACTAAGCAATCAAGCAACAACAACTGAATTTTTTTTTTTAATTGACGAAAACCGAAGCGATTAAGAATGTTTAGCGTATTGTGGTGATCGCGATGATGATCGAGATGACGAATTAATCAGCCGTTAGGCAGTCAGTCGATGCAATCCAAAATAAGAATAGTTTCTAAGTGAGTCAGTAAGATTGTCGCTAGGTGATTACCAAACAAATCCTAAAATTCGTGAATTGGTTTTAGTTTTTATGGCTATATGGCCTGATTTACTGTCTGATTAACTGTCTGACTGCTGACTGACTGCAGACTGACTGCTGACTGACTGCTGACAGACTGCTGAATGACTGCTGATTGTCTGACTGACTGCTGACTGGCTGCTGATAGACTGCTGACTTTCTGACTGACTGCTGACAAACTGCTGACAAACTGCTGACTAACTGCTGATTGATTGCTGACTATCTGTCTGACTGACTGCCTTACTGACTGTCAGACTGATGCACTGACTATCTGACTGACTGCTGACTGTCTGGCTGACTGTCTGACTGACTGTCTGACTGACTGTCTGACTGACCGCAGACTGACTGCTGACTGACTGCTGACAGACTGCTGAATGACTGCTGATTGTCTGACTGACTGCTGACAAACTGCTGACTAACTGCTGATTGATTGCTGACTATCTGTCTGACTGACTGCCTGACTATTGACTGCCTTACTGACTGCCTTACTGACTGTCAGACTGCTGCACTGACTATCTGACTGACTGTTGACTGTCTGGCTGACTGTCTGACTGACTGTCTGACTGACTATTGACTGGCTGCTGAGAGACTGCTGACTGGCTGCTGATAGACTGCTGACTGTCTGACTGACTGCTCACAGACTATCTGACTGACTGCTGACATACTGCTGACTGAATGTCTGACTGCTGACAAACTGCTGATTGATTGCTGACTATCTGTCTGACTGACTGCCTGACTGTCAGACTGCTGCACTGACTATCTGACTGACTGCTAACTGTCTGGCTGACTGTCTCACTGACTGTTGACTGTCTGCTGACAGACTGCTGACTGTCTGACTGACTGCTCACAGACTTCTAACTGACTGCTTATTAACTGCCTGTCTGACAGTCTGCTGACAGACTGCTTACTGACTGTCTAAGAGAATATTTGCCTGTCTGACTGTTTGACTATCTGACTGTCTGACTATTCGACAGCTCACGGACTGTCTGTTTGACTCTCTGACTGACTGCACCGACTAACTGGGCACAAACACGATCACATTAATATTTTTGGATGCACTGCCTGCCTGCCTGCTGAGTATCTTGCATCTTTGTCAGACACTGAATCTTGTTAACGTATCTATCTATGTATATCTTGTGCTCGATCGTCTGTCGTCAAGTGCAGTACATGGTATGGTGCTCCTCTTTAGCTGCACACCCATCCCCATGTTCATCGCCAACCCAAGAGTATATCCCTCATCACTTGACACAGCGAACGTATACATGGCCACATCCTGCTCTGGATGCTCTCTGGGATTTCCTGGAAAAAGTAAAAACTAATTGACAGCAACGGGACTGCACGCGGGGAAGACTCGAAATGTTTGTGTTCGGAGAATCTCGCTTTGTTTAGGTTTTCCGTTTTTTTATTTTATTTTTATTTATTTATGTATGCGCGTCTGCCGTTTTGTGAAATGGCCGCCAAACAGTCAGCCGTCAGTCAGTCAAACAGTCAGTCAGTCAGCTGATGCAAGACGCTTTATGGGTGCAGCGTTTTTCATTTGAAATGCATTTCATCCATAAATGAGGCAACTGTGTTGCGTTGCGTTGGCGTGTGACGGAAGAACCGCTTTCAGTTTCGTTTTATTGTCGCACTGCATTGCATTGCATTGATGATTGTCGGCGGCGACGGCGACGGCGACGGAGACGGATAAACAGAAACGATACGGGCGCTCTTTACAGATAAACAGATAAACACAAAATTGGATGCAGATAGATTGGTGCCATACCGCTGCTCTCTTCCCTTTGCCGTTTATTATGGTAAGCAGAACACACGACGCACACGTCACAGGAAGAGTGTGAAACTGTAAGCTTGTAAATCTATTTTTGTTTATTTGTTGGATCGCCGTGGTGCCGTCGATCGGAGGGGCCGGCGGCGGCCGTGCGTTACAACTGATACGACGACAACGGCGACTACCTACATGCGTGTCTCAAGTTTGTACGGAGATATATTAATATAACAATCAGCAACAATACACCAGCGTGCACTAACAATAGCAACCAACAACAATAATTTTGTGTATCTTGATCTCGCAGATACATGCATTTAGATGGGAAGGTGCGATCGCGATCGCGAGTGAGATGATTGGTGCATGCAGAAGCAGCCCCACTCCGCTTTATCTTCCATCGCCTTCAGGAAGTAATAAATTTTTATCGGTGCACTTGTGCGCGTGAATGCCCAACAACAACAACAAAGCCGCCAATTAAATGAATTGTATCCCCATGAATATCCACTCACCATCGATCATTGATTGTGGTAAAGATCCGATGAAATATTGCGGCAATAGGCTAACAAGCAATCGTAACCAATTCCTTAGGGATTCCGTGCCACACACACACACCTACACACAACACCTGCCAGTGCACTTCTTCATTCACCCCTAACTACTGTTCCTTTTTTCCGCCACCCGCCACGACGTTCCTTCTTTCGGTAGCACCCAGCACTTTATTCAATTAATTCACGGAACTAATGACAGCAACTGAACTGAATTTGACATTTCTTTCACAAGCAAATAAGTGCCGCCAAACTGACATAATGTACCCTATGCTTTCAATCGAGGCCGAGTAGTGCGCTCCCATATTGGTGTTGTTGTCCAATCTCTCAATCATAAAAGTTCAGCTTTCAAAAGCCGTTCTTCAGTCTCAGAATTTAAGAGTTGAAGAAAGGCTGAACTTAAGGTTCTTTCTTTTTCGTGTTCTTCATTCACAGAATCTTAGAATCTACCAGCCTAGCTGTTCAAAGTATCTTGGAGCCTTTCTTTTCTTTTCTTTTGCTGAATCTTAAGTTAGGCGTCTTGAGTTTCAGAATTTCAGAAAGTTATCCTTGGATTTCAGAGGTCTACCAAATGGTGCGCATTTTTTTAAAAAAGTTTTTTTTTCGTCTCTACCCATTCCACAGTCTCTGAATTGTAGATTATAGCCTGGGCTTTGAAAAAATTTCGATTTTTTCGCTAATTTTTATCGTCCTTTCTTCGTCAGTCTCATTAGTTGCTCTTTTTAACGATAGTCTTTTCCTTTTTGACTCTCACAATTAATTGTAAGCCCTCTAAAAGCCTTTCTTCAATCTCATGCCCTCCAAACCTCCAAATCTCAGCTCCTAAAAACTTTTCTTCAATCTCATGCTCCTAAAATCTTTAACTTAAGTCCCTCTAATAGCCTTTCTTCGATCTCATGCCCTCATAACCTTTTATCTAAGCCCTCTAAAAGCCTTTTTTCAATCTCATGCCCGCCCTCATTACCTTTTATCTAAGCCCTCTAAAAACCTTTATTCAATCTCATTCCCTCAAAACCTTTAATCTAAGCCCTCTATAAGCCTCTCTTCAATATTTTCTCTTAAAACCTTTAATCTAAGCCGACTAAAAGCCTTTCTTCGATCTCATGCTCTCAAAACCTTTAATCTCAGCTCCTTAAAGGTTTTTTTTTTAAATCTCATGCTCTTGAAATCTTTAACCTTCGTCCCTGTGGCTCTTAACACCTTTAATCTAAGCCCTCTAAAAGACTTTATTCAATCCCATGCCCTCAAAACTTTTAATCTAAGCCCTCTAAAAACCTTTCTTCAATCCCTTGGTCATAAAACCTTTAATCTAAGTCCCTCTTTAAGCCTTTCTTCAATATCATGCCCTCAAACCCTTAACTCTAAGCCCTCTTAAGCACTCTAAAAGCCTTTCTTCGATCTTATGCCTTCCAAACCTTTAATCTAAGCCCTCTAAGAGCCTTTCTTCGAGCTCATGCCCTCAAAACCTTTAATCTCAGCCCTCTAAAAACCCTTCCTCAATCCCTTAACCATAAAACCTTTAATCTAAGTCCCTCTTTAAGCCTTTCTTCAATATCATGCCCTCAAACCCTTAAATCTAAGCCCTCTTAAGCACTCTAAAAGCCTTTCTTCGATCTTATGCCTTCCAAACCTTTAATCTAAGCCCTCTAAGAGCCTTTCTTCGAGCTCATGCCCTCAAAACCTTTAATCTCAGCCCTCTAAAAACCCTTCCTCAATCCCTTAACCATAAAACCTTTAATCTAAGCCCTCTTTTAGCCTTTCTTCAATATCATGCCCTCAAAACCTTTAATCTAAGCCCTCTAAAGGCCTTTCTCCTACCGCATGCCCTCAAAAACTTTTATCTAAGCCCGCTTAAAAGCTTTCTTCAATCTCTTGCTCTTAAAACCTTTAGTCTAAGCTCCTAAAAGCATTTCTTCATTTATTGAATTCACATTCAACTCCAAAATCGGCAAATTGGTAAGCACTGTCCATCAATGATTAGTGACGATCGGTGCTCGGAGCTCAAATGTTGGACTACAACAACAACAAAAAACGCTCCTCCTTTGCATTTTGCTAAAAATAGTTGGTCACATCACAGGCACAGCACATAGCACAAGTGGCCGCTGGCTAGTTGTGCCGCCTGTTATGGCCGAGCGGATGGAATGCGCTCGACGACTCTCACCAATACGCTCGCTCGCTCTCTTCTCTTAAACAACTAGAATGCAAATTATTGTTTATATCTTCCATAATTAGCTTTTGGTTGGGTGGAGCGGCATGGGGGCTTCTTCTCCCCGCGTCGTTCTCATTCGTTTTCAATCATCTCGCGATCCGTTTTGATTCTGATTTTCCGCCAAGATGATGAATTCTAGAAATTCGTCATTCCTACAGTCGTTGTCGTCGTTGCGCCTTCCTAATTATCTGTGGAGGTCGTGTTGGTGTCAGAGACTCAACTCTTTTGCGTACGACTGTTATAAACATCAAAGGCTTCTTAGTTTACGTATGTGTGAGTGTGTATCTGTGGTTGGGGGAGTCAGTCAGCTCATCCATATATTTTTCTTCTAGTGTCATGCGTAGTGTCGGCGTCGTTGTTGTCGTCGTAGTCGCTAGATTGTAAAATGATATGATGTTGCCCTTGCGGCCGACCGACCGACCGACCATCCGAACGACTGACTGACTGGCTGACTAGAAACGAAAGACCAAGAACAAGAATCTGAATTCTGAATGTGTCCGTCCGTCTGCCCGTTCGTACCCAACTCAACCTCACCAGTGCTCTGGTTAATACCTTCTGCTGGCTGGCTGTTAGTCGATGGTAAGTCGGCCTAAAACACACACTCACACACAACACTACTTTCTGCCCTCATAAATTTGTGCTGCTATAGCCGGGTGGCTAACAGATGACACGACGGCGATGTTGGTGACGACGACGACGACGGATGACGAAGCCTCAAGTATATTGTTGCTAGCACCACTGACTCAGGCGGCCGGCACTGCCTGCCTTCCATCGCAAAAAGGGTTGCATAGCAGAATAAATTTGTTCTGCGTTCAGCAGCCACACATGTGGTGCGGCGCGCCGCCCGACAATGGCGACTATGATGACGACATCCCATCCATCGACGATATCACGGATTTCGTAGAGAGACGATGACGACGCCATGGACAGACATCACATATCAGATGCAAATGAATGAATGAATGAATTGTCGAGCAAACGAACGCTCCATGTGTGTGTGTGTGTGTGTGTGTGTGTGTGTGTGTGTGTGAGAGAGTTTGGGTGGGCGGGCGGACGCGTCAGTTGTTCAAGTCTGGCGGCGAATGTTACTAAGAGAATTATTTCTTTCCTCTTTCCAATCCAGAATTTATCCCATTCTTCCCCCCTTCGTTAATATTTTTTTTGCAAATATAATGAGTCCGTTCGTCCGTTTAGAAAATTCAGTGTCGAAATTAAGAAAAACCGCAAAGGCCTAAAAATAGGAAATATAACGCACGCGCGCAGTTCCAAAAATCTCTCCACTGGTCCCGTTTTCGACCCGATGTCATCCAGTTTGGCATTCCTAAACTCTAGGCGTCCTGGTGTACGCCATCCTTTCAGCGTAGGCTTGGCTTACCTCGCTGTCATGTCCCTTTGAATTCTCCTAACTCTCCGAACAGGATCCTCTTCACTTATGCGAGCTATGTGTCCTACCCACCGGAGCCTACCGAGCTTAATTCTTCTCACGACGTCGACATCGTCTCCGGAATCGTTCTTCCCCACATGCGAGGCCAACAATTCTCCGTAAGATTTTTCTCTCGAACGCGGCTAAGAGGTCAGAATGCTTCTTGCTAAGCACCCAAGTCTAGGATCGGATCTCGGAGTACTGGTATACACCAGCAGCTTGGATGTTACGCTTAGGTTCCTGGATTTAAAGAGTCTTGACAGACTAAAGTAGGTTTTTTTGGCTTAAGGAAGAATCTGAGCTGACCAAAGTAGGCCTTGTTGGCCTTAAAAAGAATCTTGGCACACTAAAGTAGGCTTTATTGGCTTTAAGAAGAGTCTCCGTAGACTAAAGTGGGCTTTGTTGACTTTACAGATAGTCTTGATAGATCAAACCAGGCTTTTTTGGATTTAGAGCTTAAGTAGGCTGTGCTGGCTTTAAAAATAGTTTTGACAGACTGAAGTAGGTTCTGTTAGCTTTAAAAAAAATCCTGACAGTCCAAAGTAGGCTTTTTTGGCTATAAAAAAGGGTCTTGACAGACTAAAGTAGGCTCTGTTGGCTTTAAGAAGGGTCTTGACAGACTTAAGTAATCTTTGTTGACTTTACAAATAGTCCTGCAAGACCAAACTAGGCTTTGTTCTATATAGGAAGACTCTAAACAGACTAAAGTAGGCTTCGTTGGCTCTAAGATGACTGTTGACAGACCAAAGTTGGCTTTAAAAAGAGTATTGGCAGGCACAAGTAGGCTTTGTTGTCTTTAGGAAGTGTGTTGGCTAACCAAGGTAGGCTTAGTTGGCTTTAAGAAGAGTCTTGACAGACTAAAGTAGGCTTTGTTGGTTTTACAAATAGTCTTGAGAGACTTAAGTAGACTTTGTTGGATTTAAAAGGGGTTTTGACAGACTAAAGTAGGCTTTGTTGGATTTAAGAAGAGTCTTGACGGACTTAATTAGACTTTTTTGGCTTCAAAAAGTGCCTTAACAGACCAAAGTAAAGCTCCACGCTTAATCAATGGAGCTAATGCATCACGGGCTTTTGCTCTCCTTTCGTTTCGGATGGTACCGGATGTGTACATGAATGGGCAATAAGCAAATTCTCCCATATACTTACCTGTAGATACTTGTATCTGAAAATATCGATCATCAAATATGCGCCTTCGGGTGTGCGTGTGTGTGTGAATAGTGCATCGAATGCAAATTTCCATCAAAATTTCCTCGACTTCTAAGGAAACCTCGATAACGAGTGCTAATGCTGATTGTGATCTAATTAGATAACAACAACAGCAGCAACAACAACACAAGGAAATCGATCGCCGATCATTGACGGGGCCGTTGCGATATGGAAGGGAAGCCAACATGAACGTCCAATCAACGCAGAGTTCCTTCTTGTGCATGTTGCGGGCGTCTGGCGGCGGGCGGCCCAAACCTTATCTTCTCATTAGCGCGATAACTTTCCATTCTTCTCAACTTTGCATCCGACGCGACGGGCCCACGAATGAACGCACGACGAAAATAGGCGGCGACGGAAAATCGCACGTTAGTTTCGTTTGCATCCAGGAATACTCTGCGTTGGTCGAAGCAATCCTCTTCCCCGCCCCACCATCATCCGTTCCTTATTCTATCAGCATTTCATACTTGGCGTTGGCGTTGGCGTTGTCCGATAGTGCGTTCTTCCGCAACATGGCACCATCTTGTTAGTGTTGCTGGGCGAGACGGCGACAGCGGCAACAGCACAACTGATTTCCCTTGCTAGTGACCGATCGTCGGCTAGGGTGGTGAGAGCGGAGTGTGGGGTGAAAAAAAACACCAACAACTCCGGACGAAGTCAGTTGCCCGCTGATAACAATTAAACGAGCAGCAGTCCTTCCGCCGGCTTCACACCGTCGTCGCGCACACCACGCCACGTTCTGCTGCGACGAATGAAGTTTTGTTGTCGTTGTTGTTGTTTTTGTTGTGCCTTGTTACTTATGGATGGACCGACGATCAAGTGACGGCGGCGCAGAAGCAGCCGCACCTTGGTGCTAAGTGACCATTGACTACTTACTGACTCCACTGTACAGTGAGAGAGAGAGAGAGGAGGGAGCAAGTTCTTCTTTGGTGGATGATGGAGCATCAAGCAGCAGTCGCACAGGCTTAGCATTGAGTGGCCGTCGTCGTCACAGAACACATACCAATAGATTGTGACTGTGACTGTTGGCTGATGGAATGAGGAGCTGTTGTGGTTGCAGTTGTTGTTCACCTGTCCGTCGCGACGCCGCACCATAGCCGACTTATGTCGTGTTCGTCCCATTCGATGATGAAGATGATGATGATGATGGTGACCATGAGATGATTCTCTCGTAAAGCGAAGGAAGGCTACTCCGCCGGTGCTTTTTTTTTCTACTGTGCTCCTTTTTGACTTGCCCTGTCCTTCTTCCTGACGACTGCGACGAATGCCTGCCCCGGCTGGATCACCGCCATTAATAGTTTTACGATGGCGCACAACTTAAAATGAATTCAATTTTAAAACGAAAACAATTACACAGCATTAATCGTAGCAGGTACATAGCTTCCATAACCAGAATCCTCCCCTCACACATCATCAATTAAGCATCGATCGGATCGGCGCTAATCGGAGTGTTGGCTAACCCGCCCAACCTAGACTCCGAATCCGAATAGAGGTCATTGCAGTTAAATCCTTTTCACAATTGTTTTAAGGTCTCTAAGCGCCAGCGGAGTCTAAATCTCTTCTTATTAGACACCGCTGTTCTAATGTCAACAAAAACGTTAGTCTCCTAAAGTCTTGGGTCTCCTAACGCTTAAGAGTTTTTGGTTTAATTTCTAATCTTTTCGATCTCATCGTGTCTTTCGTCAATATTGAAAGTCTTGGGGTCCTAAGCTTCATTCTTCTAAAGTATTAGGTCTCCCTAAAGCTTCAGGGCTTCTGGTCTTCAAATCTTTTCGATCTCATTGTATCTTTCATCAATATTGAAAGTCTTCGGGTCCTAAGGATGCATTCATCTAAAGTGTTATGTCTCCTGTAGCTTAAGGGCTTTGGGTCTCCTTAAGCTTCAAGGCTTCTTGTCTTCTAATGTTTTCGATCTCATCGTGTCTTTCGTCAATATTGACAGTCTTGGGGTCCTAATGCCTAATTCTTCTAAAGAGTTAGTTCTCATTAAGCTTCCCGTCTTCTAATGTTTTCCATCCCATCGTGTCTTTCGTCAATACTGAAGGTCTTGGGGTCCTAAGCTTCATTCTTCTAAAGTATTAGGTCTCCCTAAAGCTTCAGGGCTTCTGGTCTTCTAATCTTTTCGATCTCATCGTGTCTTTCGTCAAAATAGAAAGTCTTGGGGTCCCAAGCTTCATTCGTCTAAAGTGTTAGTTCTCCTAATGCTTCAGGGCTTCTGGTCTTCAAATCTTTTCGATCTCATCGTATCTTTCATCAATATTGAAAGTCTTCGGGTCCTAAGGATGCATTAATCTAAAGTGTTTTGTCTCCTGAAGCTTCAGGGCTTCGGGTCTCCTTAAGCTTCAAGGCTTATTGTCTTCTAATGTTTTCGATCTCATCGTTTCTTTCGTCAATTTTGAAAGTCTTGTGTTCCTAAAGCCTAATTCTCCTAAAGAGTTAGTTCTCATTAAGCTTCATTGCTTCCCGTCTTCTAATGTTTTCCATCCCATCATGTCTTTCGTCAATACTGAAGGTCTTGGGGTCTTAAAGATTCATTCTTGTAAAGAGTTAGGTCTCATTAAGCTTCAGTGCTTTCGGTCTTCTAATCTTTCCGATCTTATCGTGTCTTTCGTCAATATTGAAAGTCTTGGGGTCCTAAAGCCTAATTCTCCTAAAGAGTTAGTTCTCATTAAGCTCCATTGCTTCCCGTCTTCTAATGTTTTCCATCCCATCGTGTCTTTCGTCAATACTGAAGGTCTTGGAGTCTTAAAGATTCATTCTTGTAAAGAGTTAGGTCTCATTAAGCTTCAGTGCTTTCGGTCTTCTAATCTTTTCGATCTTATCGTGTCTTTCGTCAATAATCAAAGATCTCCAAAAGCTTCAGTCTTCTATATTCTTAGGTCAAAGTTTTAGTCTTCTAGTATTTCAGGTCTACGCAAGCTTAAATTTTTCAGAGTTTTGAGTTTTCGATCACATGGTATTTTTTGTTCAATAATTAAAGTCGTAGGGTTTCCAAAGCTTCAGTCTTCTACATTCTTAGATCAAAACTTCAGACTTCTAGAGTCTTCGGTCTATTAAAGCTTCAGTCTTCCACGGTTTTCGATCTTAGGGTATTTTTTCTTCAACAACCAAAGTCCTGGATCCGCAAAAGCTGCAATCTTCTTGATTGTTAGGTTAAAACTTCAGTCTTTTAGAGTCTTAAGTCAAAGCTTTAGTCTTTGGGCCTACGAAAGCTGCAGTCTTCCAAAGATTTCGATCTCTTATTTCTTCAATAACCAAAATCTTAGGTCCTTTTTTTATAAACAGGTTTTGGTTATTTTTTTTTCAGGAAAGTTTCCTTTAGCTCCTCCGATACTTCCGAATTGGACAGCCACATGTTACTTGTGTTACATAAGGCTTTCGGAATCTTTATTGCCAGCTCATTAATGCCATGTTTTGGGCTACAAAATGAATGAAAGTTTGGAAGTTCTGTAAATCTGAACATCCATAGCAATCGATCGATATGCAAATACACGACCGTCACGTCAGGTCCGTCCGACAACCACCCGGCGCCGATTAATTCAACAAATTATTACCGAAATTGATTGTTATGTTGGTGTTATTGTCGATTTAATGTGTCGGTCGGTTGATCGCGTGCGAGGCAAAGTCCCGACGGAAGACACGCACTCAGTCAGTGGTGAAAGGAGAACCCGAGAAACTGAAATTGAATTCAAAAATTTTTTTCTTCCTATTTACGATCAACGATCTCATCAATAGACCGATCTTGTTGGCTTGTTGGTGCTGCTGCTTCTGCGTTTTTTGTCCATTCGTTCGTGTAGATCATCGCGATCATCTCCATTTTCTGTTTTTGTAGAATTCTGGATTCCCCGCCATCAGAAGGCGTCAATCATTAGTTACGCTCGTTGCGCGATCGACGGATGTTCGCTGATCATCATCATTATCATCCTTTTATGCAAATTCTCTGTTAACAAGAAATTCGAAGTGATAGGTTTGGAGCACAGGAGGGCGGTGGGCCGGGGGGAACAAAGATAGAGATCGTTTTTTATCTGCAACTATTTGATTAGTAATTAATGCGATCGCTGGAAATGGGTTAATTATATACGTTGCTAGTATGTGTGCAGAGGTCTTGGTGTGTGTTTGGTTTTGTTTTTTCGGAACTACTTTGGTTTTTGCTTTCGTTCATAGGTCCATTAACGTTGCAGCCACAACAAAATCTTGCGGCGTCCATTCGAAGCTACAACTCCTGAAGAACTCCAATAGTGTGTAGGATGTTGGCGATGTCCCCTAATTTGCATTAGTTTTGTTTTTAAAATATAAACTACCAGGCCGTTGTACCATCTAACTGCGCTTCATCAACTTTGCAGTTGCGCATGTGTGGCAGATTGTCGTTTCCAGAGAGCGAAGCCTTACGACTATTGCGGTGGTATCGTCAGCATATGCAAACGCTGTTATTTCATTAAAAATACTGAGCATTTCGTTTGTATAAATAATGAAGAGCAATGGCCCAAGCTTTGAACCTTGTGGAACTCCACAATTAATTGGTTTGCTGGCGCTAAACGTTGTTTTTACTTTGACCCTGAAGCTCCTATCACTAAGATTATTTTCTATCCACTTAGATAGTACCACGGATCGGATCCTGACTCTCTCTCTCTCTCTCTCTAGTGCAGATATAAGCTAACAATGGTTTATGTCTCTTTCTCTCTCTGTCTTTATGTCTGTCTCTCTGTCTATCTGTTTGTCTTTATGGCTGTCTCTTTGATTTATGTCTGTTTTTTGTCTTTGTGTCTGTATCTCTGTATTTATGTCTATCTCTCTGTCTCTATATGTGCCCATCCATTTCTGCCTCTCTATAACTCTTTCTGTTTGCCTCTCTATTTCTCTCTTTCTTCGTCCTTCTCTCCTTTCTGATATCTGAGAGTAAGAGTAACAGGAAAAACCAGACAGAGAAAGAGACTCTTTTTAGCTCTTTCTCTCTCTCTCTTTTTAAAAACTTTTATTTAACTTGACTTGACCCCTTTTTGTCTTCTGTACTTTCTTTTCGACTAATTTGAGGTAATTTTTAACCACCTTCCACACGAAAATAAAATTTTGTGAGTATCCAAAATACCATTTTTTATTCCGCCTATGGCGCGTGTCCCGTTTGGTATGTGGCGCGTGTGATGCGTTGAAATAGCGCCATTTTCTCGTTTTTTGAGGTCTTTTTTAACCACCTTTCGCACGAACTAGAGGGCTGACATTTTGTGAGGGCCAATGTTGATATCCCGCGTGTGACGCGTGTCGCGAGTCGCGTTTGGCGCGTGTGATACGTCGAAAAAAGACAATACTTTGAAATAGGCCCGACCTCAAAAACAGATAATTTGCCGATTATTACCAAACAATAAAGAACTGTGTGGCGTGTGGCGATGTATACATAAAAGTTTATAGCCGAAAAACGAAGTTTTTTTACATTTGCTTGTTTTCTCTCTCTTTCTCTTTCTTTTTCCTTTTCTATTTCCTCTTCCTCTCCCTTGTTTCCTCTCTTTTTCTCTATCTCACTTATTATATGTATCTTACTTTACTATCTCTCTGTCTCTTACTTTATTTTCCCTCACTCTCTCTCTCTCTTTTTCCTCCTCTCTATTTTGTTTCTCCTTCTCTCTATTACCTTTCTCTTCTTCTCCCTTGTACCCTCTCTTTTTCTTTATCTCACTTATTATCTGTATTTTACTTTAGTATCTCTCTGCCTCTTACTTTATTATCCCTCACTCTCTCTCTCTCTTTCTCCTCCTCTCTTTTTTCTTTCTCCTCCTCTCTATTTTCTTTCTCCTTCTCTCTATTACCTTTCTCTTCCCCTCTTCCTCTTTCCGACTGTTTTCCAATCACTTCTCTTTACAATTTTTGTTTATCTGTGGAACGTCAATCTGTGCTTTCGAAACTCAAAGCATCTCTGTCCTTACGCTTGCATTTTAAGCGTCCGACTCTTAAAGTAGCTACAACAACAAAGACAACAACATCAACAAAAATCAATAATCTTCCTGTTTAGCTTCAATGTTGGAATGCAACTTTTCTGGCAACATATGGACAAACCCTCACCTGATCCATCGATCGTGCAGCATTCCTTTTATCTAGTTAGTGGGGTGGGGGGGGGGCTGATTTCCTGTATATCTTTTTATCTATGATTGTATGTATGCACTGTGGAATCTCCCCAATCCACAACCTGATCGCACACTCACATTCGTACCGATGAGGCAACAACAACAACAACAATAAGTGAATACTAAGCTCCAAGATCGTACCGCAGCTTGGCTAAGCGAGCATGATCGATCTTCACTCATTATCGCCGCGGCCTTTAAGTAGTCCGCCGTTGTCCGCCTTATTTCAGAGGCCTTAAAATATTTTTTCTACCAATCGCTTTTTGCGCCTTCCTTCCGAATGAGATAAGTGGCGTGTGGTGTGGAGATGGTGTGCTAACTGTTGATTATCTTTGCGCTCCAATGTGCATCTTCTATACGTGCGCATATGTGCATTCCTTATCTTATTGCCTGCCTGCTGATTTCAACTGCCTGGATCGGATCGATCTCAAATTCCTCCCGTCCGTCTCGATCTCTTCTTAAGTGCGCGTGTATTGCTTCGACGAACATGTTGCGCCAATGCAATTATGAAACAACCAAAAGAACGAAGACGACAACACAAAACAACAACAAAACGAAAACAAATTTAAATTAAAAAAAAAAAAAACCAAAAGAAGAAAAGGGTTAACTAACCAACGATCGACGACGATGGGAGATCGCGAGTTTTTATCCGAATGCGTGCGCCGTACGCAACATTACGACTTACGAGCGCATGCGTCCACCAAGCTGTGCGCAAAGGCTTCAAGGCATTTGCTGGCAAGTTTTGTTGAGTCGCACGATGCACGAATAGCAAAATTAGGCGATAAGTGGCACCTTGCACAGTACGGTGGCGGCGGCGGCGGCGACGGCGGCCATCTATTCGCGCCATAATCAGCGCGATAATTTATTTTTTTTTTTTTATTTTTTTTTCTTCTTTCTTCGGGGCAAATAGAACGCTAATTTACAGTTAATTTGTGTCAAAATTTAAATTGGGATTATTGACTTTATGAGCTGCTGACTTTGGAGATGATTAACTTTTTTTTGGGGGGCGTAGGCGTTTTAAGCGGTTCACAATAAGCTGACGCTATTTTAGCAAATTATGTGTCATATTGGTGGATTAGTCGTTGCTTACCCTTGGCAACGATATCCATATTGCTTTAATATGTAGCTATTGTTTAATCCTAGGCTCCCAGGTTCACAGGATAAAAAATTTAATCTTCGGATAAATATTGCTTTACCAGCAAATCGAATTACATACATATCTAAATAAGAAATATTCCTATGTGTCTGATATATTTAGAAAATTATTCCTTTAAGCAGCTGCATTTAATCCGGATAAAATTTATCCAGTTTTTAGTAAAATTGTTATTAATATTCTAGAATAAATTTCAGACCTTAAGGGCGGATTTGCCATTATAGATGATTACATTTGATCTGGATAAAATTAATCTGGTTTATCCGAGACGTTATTATTGAAAAAGTTACTTGTTTTTATGTAAAGAAATGATAAAGACACATAAAAAAGTGATGTTCCATAAAATAATACGACATTCGCTCTGGATTAAATTTATCTGACTTATCCAAGATTTTATTACTGAAAATTTTATTTGTCTTTGAAATAATCGAATAATTTTCAGACATAAAAAATGCTTTTCCGTTAAGGATTACAGCCTGGATAAAATTTATCCAGTTTATCCGAGAAATTTTAATCGAAAATAGGAATTTTTCAACCCCTACAATAAATTATAGATATCCAAAAATTATCTTCTGCAAAAGATTATTCCATTTGGGATGGGAAAAACATATCCGAGGATAGTATTCTGCTCTTAATGCTAAGAATACTATCCGGATAAAAAGTGATATTTTCTTAAGTATGTAAAAAATTAAAAATTTATCTGGTTTATCCGAGAGAAAAATCGTTTTGAGATTGTTCGTATGAGCAGTTGTCGTTGTTGGGGCGGCTATACTCAGAAGCACACGAATCTGCTTATCCGATTGATCTGATATGGATTCTGATACATTACTACGATCGTATGTTAAGTGTATCCATGTGTAAGTGTAAACACCGATTAATGTTAGCAACTCTTCCACACTATGAGTACAGTCGAAAACGAAATTCATGTTAGTTAATGCCATGTGCTCCACTTATGTGGAGTGGAGGACAAAGAGGTGGGTGGCGGGAGGGCATTCCAAACCTATTAACATACGGAAAAATTGTCTGTATTATATTTGCTCCTCTTGTGAGCATTGTGAGCATTGCTTAGATAGCAAAGGTACAATCCCAATGGATAATTGGTGAATGCCGGGGATAAAAATGGGGTAAACTGTCAGATAAAAATAAAATTCTCCTTGTATCTCATTCACTTGTCGCGTCGTTGTCTGCTGCCAGAGCTAAGCTGGCATTCCTCGATGAATACCATCGAGTCGTGTAGCCAGCAACCAGCCGTACTCAATATTCAGGTTCAGGTTATCCTTGTCTGTCGCCGTCACCGTCGCCGTTGCCGTTGCCGTTGCCGATGCGTTCGTTCAGTCGTGCGTACAGCATGCTCTGGGTTCGCTGCGTCCGTCACATTCCTCCGTGCAAAGGTATTCTCCTGGTGTTCCTGCTGTTGTTGGCCATTTGTGCAACCAGCCCGCCACACTGCACTGCACTCTTTCTTGTTTATCTTTTCAGTCAGCGCAACACCCAATAAATTAATTTGTATTTTTTGTTGTTGTTGTTGTTGTTGTTTCTTTTCATTCTCTCCAGCTCTGTTGGGTTATTGTTGTTGGTTGGGTATCTCCGCGCTCGATAGCTATGATGATTCTGGTGTTGATTTATGTGTTGCTGTATATCTCTTCGAGGAAGAAAAAAAAGCTGGCAAAGTGGTTCTTCGAGGAGTGGTGAGTGGGGATTCGAGTATGATTCGACTGCGTTACTTGCAGTCATTCCCGCATATTTCCGTTTTAAATACACCGAACGAACGATCGTCGTTTGCATACAGCACAGTTCACCACGATCCATCTACGACGCCAGTGTCGTGTTTCTAGACCCCTCTCTGTATCATGTATCTTATCCTCTTTAAGTAGTTGCGCCTTTACTGCAATGCAATATGCAATTATCTCGCATTATTGTGGACTGAACATGATCTGCACATACGAACGACGATCGCCAGTGGAATCGCGCCCGGTCAGTTTTCCACTGCCGTTCAATTGTAATCGAATTGCTTTGAATGTATGCTATCTAAATTTGGTATCTCTCTCTCTCTCTATCTCTCCTACAACCAGAACTAAATTATTCTTCTTCTTCTTCTAATTTCAGGTGAGTACGCGATCAATTGATCGATCGCACAGATCTCTCTGTTAGCTTCAAAAAGATGATTTTTGACAGTGACAGGTAACTTTTATTAAATGTGATTTTATTTAGTAGTCTCAAATACGCCCTTTTTACGGAAAAAAATATTTCCGGGTAAAAGTTTATCCTAATTCAACAACATTCTATAGCGGATAAAATTCTTTGTGTTTAGGATAAATGAATAAACATTTTTTTAGTTTTCTTTTTTATTATAGTATTATTTTAACTGAAAAATTCACTCCGGATAATATATTTTCTAGCGGATAAAATTCTTTAGTATTTCGAATGAAGAGATAAACATTATAAAGTGTCAATTTTTATTATTGTATTATTTCCAACTGAAAAATGTACTCCGGATAAAATTTTTTGTCTCGTATTAAATTCTTTGGTATATAGCAAACAAATCCACTCCAGATAAAATTTTCTTTACTGAATAATATTCTTTAGTATACATATCCTGTCTTTTTATTGGAATATTTTCCACTTTAAAATTTATTCCGGACATGTAGCGGATAAAATTCTTTAGTATACAGGATAAAGGGATAAACACATTTAACTATTCGATAGTTTATTATTGTATTATGTTTAACTAAAAAATTATTTCCGGATAAATGTTTACCAACAGTTTATCTTCCGGATAAAATTGTTTAATATGTAGGATAAAGGGATAACAAAACTTTCAGCTTTCCTTTTTTTATATTAAATTATTATTAACAAAAAAATCCTCTCCGGATAAAATTTTATCCTAATAGAAGGTTTTGTCTAGCGGATAAAAATGTTAAGCATTTAGGATTAAGGGATAACAATTTTTTAGTTTTTCTTTTTTTATTATTGAATTATTTTTAACGAAAAAATCCTGTCCGGATAAAATTTTACCCTAATACAACAAGCGGATAAATTGTTTAGTTTATAGAATATAGGGATAAACTTTTTTTTTAATTATTGTATTATTTTTAACTAGAAAAAATATTTTCGGATAATAAATTTTTTTACCATAATACAACAAAATACAGCGGATAAAAGGGTTTAGTACTGGATAAAGAGATAAAAGTCTTTTACTTGATAATACTTGAACTTTAAATCAAACATTTCTAACCGGATAAATGTTTTATCGGAATACAACTATCTCACTAGCGGATAAAAACTGATTAAAGAGATAAAAGTTTTTTGTATTTGTACTTTAAAACAAATCTAATCGGATAAATGTTATATCCGTTAAGAACGGTCACACTAGCGGATAAAAAGTGATTTTTTTTACCGGATAAAAAAATTTCCTGGATAACATTTAAAACCAAATAAATGCAAGCGGATAATTAGTTTATTTTGTTTAATAAAAAGTCTCCGTTTGCTTATAACTTGTTGGCAGTTGGCATTTATCCCTTTGTCACCAGCAATTTGAGCACAACTTACGAGAGGAGTACCACAGTGCTGTGCCTGTATATCCGTGCGGCCACGACCATGGCCACGACCACAAACATGACGCAGTCAAAGGTATGTTGTAGAGCGGTAGGGTTAAGAGACCACTCTTGGAATCATTGCTTGCTTTTGAGTGCGCAAAAACTATTCATTTCTTCACGTCCCGCTCTCTTTCAACGACTCATCGACATTCGCACTGCAGTATGCGGTTCTGCATCTTGTTCTTCTTCGTCCGCTTCTTCTGCTTCTTGCGTCTTGTGTTTTATTCCGATTCGATTGTTCGTCGTCATCGTCATCGTCGTCGTCGTTGTCGGTGTGGCCGTCACCGTCGTCACCGTCGTTGCTTTCTCATTATGCAGTTCACATTTTTATTTATGCATTTACCCCGAACACCGAACTGACAGCAGATGAAGAGGAGTATCACTTGGCGTACTGGCAGTTGCTGTAGCTGGTGATGGGGCTGGGCGCGCTCGCTGCACAAAAGTCCATAACCTTCGTTTTCGTTGTAGCTGATGGCGGTTGTGCATTGCGTCGCGTCGTTCGTCATCTTGACGATCCCGGGAGGAGCGCAAATGCCTACAAGGTTGTAGTGGTGGTGGTGGTTGTGCTGGTTCTGGTGCTGAAGAGGAGCTTGCCATTGGCCCTTGTTCCTTTTTTTTTTTGTTTCTTCTTCGTCTTCTGCTCTGCTGTAACGCTGACGACCATGAGGAGAGTAGGAGGACTGTCTCCTTCTATACCGTACCGCACTGCACATTGTTGTCCTAGGACCTAGGAACGGAGGACGTCGTCGTCGTTGTCGTCAATCCTATTTACATAGGCATTTGGCTCAACTTGTAGTAGGTGTAGGTTGGTTGCTTGCTTGCCCGACAATGACAGCAGCGAAGCGTGCGGGGATACCTTACTTGATTTCAAGTTAAGAGTTAAGAGCGGCGCAGACCTACTAGCCAGTCAAACAGTCAAGCGGATTGCTGAAAGCCATCGGCGAAATTGAAAACAACAAACAGCATAGCACGGTGGGTGTAGGATGAACTGGACGGGGCGCTCCAGCAAAAAGAACAACACAACAATTGTAAGGCTAAGGGTCTCGCGGACGACTCCCGCGCAACGAATACAAAATTTGTTTGGCTTCTTGTGTTGCTTCTGCTTTTGGTTTATGCTGCGAGGGAAGAGTCAGCAGAAGATGTATGGACGGACGGGACCGGCTACTGATTTGCGCTGCTTAGTGTTTTGCTGCTCGTGATGGGATGGGATTTGTTGTGTCGCACGCACGCAACCTTTTCTGCCGGGCATATTCATTTCTTCAAATTTCCTCCTCCTCCTCCTTCTGCTCCATCTCATTCTTCTCCTCAGTCCTTCCAAACCATTATGAAAATGTGGTACACATATCTGTAATTGAGTGGCCACGCCCCAATGCTGCACTTTGTTCACGCCAACCAAGCTGAATCACAAACATTGAAAATATTGAAGACATAGAAGACATTGAAGACATTCCCGACATAGAAGACATCGAAGACATAGACGACATAGAAAATATTGAAGAAAAAATCATAAAAGACAGAACACATAGAAGGCTTAGAAGACATTCAAGACATAGCAGACATTCAAGACATAGAAAACATAGATGACATTAAAGACACTGAAGACATAGAAGATATTGAAGACATAGAAGTCATTGAAGACATAGAAAACATAGATAACATTGAAGACATTGAAGACAATAAAGACATTGAAGAAATAGAAGGCATAGAAGACATTAAAACAGAAGACATAGAAGACTAGGAAGACTTAGAAAACATAGAAGACATTGGTGACATTGAAGATATTGACGACAGTGAAGACAATGAACACGGAAGATATAGAAGACAAAGACATAGAATACATGGAAAACATAGAAGACATTGAATACATATGAGGCATATAACACATAGAATACGAAATTGAAGAAGATTTTGGAGGCATTGAAGATATGCAAGACAAAGAAAACATTAAAGACACTGAAGACATTGAAGACACTGAAGACATTGACGACACTGAAGACATAGAAGTCATTGAAGACATAAAAAAACATAGATAACATTGAAGACATTGAAGACAATAAAGACATTGAAGAAATAGAAGGCATAGAAGACATTAAAACAGAAGACATAGAAGACTAGGAAGACTTAGAAAACATAGAAGACATTGGTGACATTGAAGATATTGACGACAGTGAAGACAATGAACACGGAAGATATAGAAGACAAAGACATAGAATACATGGAAAACATAGAAGACATTGAATACATATGAGGCATATAACAAATAGAATACGAAATTGAAGAAGATTTTGAAGGCATTGAAGATATGCAAGACAAAGAAAACATTAAAGACACTGAAGACATTGAAGACACAGAAAACATAGGAAACATACATTGAAGACATTGAAGACGGGAGACATGGAAGACATAGAGGACGAACTTGAAGATGATTTTGAAGACATTTAAGATATGAAGACATAGAAAACATAGAAGACACTGATGACATTTAAGATATTGACGACATTGATGACAATGAACATGGAAGATATAGAAGAGTAACCCATAGAAGACAAAGACATAGAATACATGGAACATATAGAAGACATTGGTGTAATAAAAGACAAAGACATTGAAGACATTGGGTACATTGAAGACATTGGAGGCATTGAAGACATAGAAGACAAAGACATTGAAGACATTGAAGACATTGAAGACATATGAGGTGTATAACACATAGAATACGAAATTGAAGAAGAATTTGAAGGCATTGAAGATATGCAAGACACAGAAAACATTAAAGACACTGAAAACATTGAAGACACTGAAGACACAGAAAACATAGAAAACATAGAAAACATAGAAAATATAGAAAACATAGAAGACATTGAAGATTTTTAGACAAAGACATGGAAGACATAGAAACCATAGACATAGCAGACATCAACAGCTTGGCGTGCGGTGTGATTGTAATGAAAAGCCACAGATTTTCAATGGAAAGGCATCTAGTTAAGCATTAAAAGTTCAACAAAACTAAGGGCTCGCTTTCTCTTTCACTCGCTTTTTGATCCTTGAAGTGAGAGTGAGAGCTCACACAACAGCAATAGCAACTACAACTCCGGGTGTTGTGTCGTCATCATCATCACCATCATTATCAACAGAAATTCCATTCATTGGCGCGAAAGTACGAGTATCTGCGAGTACAACGACGAAGCTGACTGTATATATACTCTGAACTCTTGGAGCATTGTGGCTTGTGTGTGTGTGTACGCGCGCGCTTGTGTATGCTTATGCGCTCCCCATTCAAATGTGATAATTAAAGCCTCTTGTAGGCCTTTGCCTTTGTTTTGAAGCTGTCCGCATGTCGCAATGTTTTCCTTGCTTTCCTTGCGCCCGCCACTCCGTTCCCGTACCCAGGCAGCCACAATGATGATGATGGTAGATATCGCTTGCGTCGCCTCGCAAATATCAATTTAAAGAACTCCTCGATGCAAACGACAACGAACAAAACAACAACAACAACAACAACGAACACACATGAACGATGGAAGCAATTGATTGACGGTGGTTGGGTGGGGGGGTTGCTGTGGTTGGCTGTGTATCAGGTAGCCCCGGGTAGCTCCGCAAAAAGATGTGCATGTGCAGATACAAATACTTGACTACATCGTCGTGTACTAGATAGAAACACTTGTACACAATTACAACAACAACAACAACAACAACAACCACAAGCATGATAAGAATAGTGCAAGAATGGATGGATAAATGCGATACGTTACGTGCGCGCTCTGCTATGCGATCTGATGTGATGCGATGCGAGGCGAGGTAAGCCTATGCTCATTCCCATTCCCATTCCCATATGCTCAATGGCCAAAGCCCAAAGCCGAAATGCCGGTGCATTGCCTTAAAACTGCGCCAATAAATGATGAAAGTGGAGATGGTTGAGTGTGTGCAGTGCTGCGCTCAGAAACAATATCAGTGCTACCTACAGTTACGCACCTTGTAGCTGAGCCTGTTCGGTAGTTCTTCGGCCAGGTTCTGGAATAGAAAGGCTTTTGCTTCATCGCTTTAGCTGCTGCACAAATCCATTCGTTGTCGTTATTCCTCCTTTTGTAATTATTGCTGCTGTCGCCTTTGGGTGGTGCTGGCATACGTCATCTGCATTTTCGCAATTGAAAACGTCATCGTCATCATCATCATGGACATCATGATCGTCATCATCATCGTCATCGTCTGCTATTAACTTCCAAAGTGATTTAAAAGAATTGTTCAAAAAGAGTCCATGGCTAAACATCCATTCAACTTAAAAGTAAGGACGGTACATATTTTTGTTATATGTCGTTGGAAAGGTAAAAAAAAGACCAATCTACCGATATATCACATCATTTATTAATTTGTGTTATTCCATTAAAAGATGTTAAGTTTCAAAGTGGATTGAAATGTTTCCAAAAAAAAAACCGTTCTTCGATAATTCTGCATTGCACTTAAAAGTAAGATAGCTACATACTCTATATATATATTAATGGAAAGGTAAAAAAATAACCAATCCACCTATATATCACATCATTTCCTAATTCGTGCTATTCCATCAAAAGTCGTTAAGTTTCAAAGTAGATTGAGATTTTTCTCAAAAACAGATCTTGGGTAAACCTCAAATGCACTTGAAACCAACATAGCTACATATTTATACTATATACCGTTGGAAAGGTTACAAAAATACCAATTTACCAATATATCATATAATTTGTAAATTCGTGTTATTCTATTGAAAGTTGTTAAGTTTCAAAGTCAATAGAAGTTTGTTCAAAAACCATCCTTCAATAAACCTGCATTGCACTTAAAAGTAAGCTAGCTACATAAATTTGTTATATATGGTTGGAAAGGACAAGAAATTGCCAATCCACTGATATGTGACAGTATTTGATAATTTGTGTTATTCCATCAAAAGATGTTAAGTTTCAAAATGGATTGAAATTTCTCTCAAAAACAGTCCTTTCGATAAACCGCTATTAAGCTTGAAAGCAAAACAGCTATATATTATTGTTATACATAATTGTAAAGGTAACAAAAGAACGAATCCTCCCATATATTATTTATGGGTAATTCCTTTAAGTTAATCAGAAGTTATTAAGTTGCAAATCATTTGAAACGACTTCGCTAATAATGTAATAAATATGTGGGCGACCGAGTCTATGGTCTGTTTACGATCACAGCTTCAAATTCCTTTTATTTTATTTATATCTTAAATCATTCGTCACCTGTGGCTATCTATGCATCATTCCAAGACGGACAGCTCCTGCAGAAATTGACTTGAATGTTAAGTACCTAACATGCTGATTAAAATGTGGTCCAAAAGTCGCTCAGACGAAGCCATTCAGTTAGTCACACTCACTAACAGTTAGTCAGTCAGTCAGTTAGTCTGTTAGTCAGTCAGTCCCCAGTCAGCCAACCAATCGACCAAACAGCTAATTAAAACATTAACGAAGAGCGATCATCGCCAACGTTTGTTAGTCATGGTTTGGACAACGCTCACGATATGGTCGGTCGGTCGGTCGGAGGACGATCTACAGATCGCTGTTCTTACTTCGTTTAGATCTGGAATTTCCAAGCATAAGGTGAGTCAATCAGATCGGAACAAATTGGCCTTCCGCAAATATCCAGATAACGATAAGGGCGCCAAAAGTATGTCGCCCAGCAACGTTCGTCCGTGTGTTCGCTCCTTATAGGGGAGCGTTATTACCTTATGCCGCTGCAAAGTGTGACAAATTCCCATAATGAGCTGATAATCGTCTACATACGTTAATTAGTCAGACTTCATGGTGCTCGGTGACAAGGAAAGGCATCGCACACTTTTCCTTTTTTTTCTTTGTGGTAATCAAGGCAGGATACTGATCGAGAACTAGGTAACTCTGTGTTGTTTTTTTAAAAAACTTTTTACCAATTCGTCACTTTATGTATAGCTGCGTATGCGTGAGAGCCTGTGTGTGTGTGAGTGTGTGTGGTGCGTCTCCTTAATCAACCCAGCCAACCGCGACAACATTCATTAATGATACTCTCAGTCATTCTCAGCGTTTTGCCCGTGTAGGTATACAATTAGCAACCTGAACCGCCCTTACAAGAGTATACAGGAGACAAATCATTCCTTTGAGCGCGCCTGTAACCGCCCTCGATATGATAACACCCCCAGTGTCATGCCAGACAGGCATTATTGTGCAATTTTCTGATCAATTTGGTTTCACAATTATTTTAAACGATTTTTACGTGACTGACACCACTGTGCCAATTACTGTTATTAATTTTAAACTGTAATTATAACTGTTATGCGCGACAAAAGCGCTCCTATTTAATAACCACGCGCAAATGGGTTGTAGACGACACTGAGCCAAGTCTTCTCGATGCTGCTAAGTAGATCCTGAGGAGCATCAAACTGTCCACAATAATAAGATGAATAAGGGAAACAACAACTTCGTCTATCCCACAAACTAAAAACCTAAAAGGGAATCTTCTCAAGAGCAATATGTTGGTGGACTTGCTCACATTGATTTGTTAACTCCTGAGATAGCATCAATGAAACTTAGCAACTTTTAATGGAATAAATGAAATAAACAACTTATGTCACATATCAGAGGATTGGTTATTTCTTGCCCTTTCCAACGATATATAAGAAAAATATGTAGCTATGTTGGTTTCATGTGCAATTAAGGTTTATCGAAGGTCTGTTTTTGAGAAAAATCTCAATCCACTTTGAAACTTAACAACTTTTGATGGAATAACATAACATATCAAATTATATCACATATCGGTGGATTGGTCGTTTCGTGCCCTTTCCAACGATATATAAAACAAATATGTAGCTATGTTGGTTTGAAGTGCAATGGAGGTTATTCGATGGATCTTATTAAGAGAATTTTCAATCCCCTTTGAAACTTAACAACTTTTGATGGAATATCACAAATCAGAAAATTATGCTATATAGCGGTGGGTTGACTGTTTCATAACCTTTTCATCGATATGTAAAAAAATATGTAGCTATGTTGGTTTCGAGTGCAATCGAGGTTTATCGAAGGTCTGCTTTTGAGAAAAATCTGAATCTACTTTGAAACTTAACAACTTTTGATGGAATAATAACGCAAATAAAGAAATTATGTTATATATCGGTAAATTGGCCGTTTCTTAACCTTTCCAACTATATGTAAAAATATATGTAGCTATGTTGGTTTCTAGTGTAATAGTGTTTTATCGAATAACCAACCTTTGACCACTTGTATTTTGTGACCCAATTGTCCATTTTTTTTTTATTAATGGTCAGTTTTGCTTCTTCCGCCTTCCGCTTTCAAATTGTTCATCTTGCTTTTTTTGTTTATAGAAAAAAGGCCATTCCCCCATGCACCCAAAGATGGTCTGCCACAGGGCTCACTAACACAACCAATTCTGTTCAATGCTCGTTTTTATTATTTTTTGTGTCCTCTATTCAACTAAACTTACTAACTCGGGACGGCCTCTATTTGTTATCTCAAATACAAGCTGTTTTATTAAAAAAAAATAGAGTTCTCTTAATTAAAAACTAGCTTAACTCAGTTTAGTCAGTTTATGACCTGGAAAGTTAACTAATTGTGTATTGGGAATAAATGCGGCCTCAAATGACTGCTATGTGGCACTCCAGACAAATCGACATTTATCAGTAATTCCCTGAAAAGCTTTTCATGTATTGTTCGATTTATTTACAAAACCATAAATAAATACCATTCCCATTCAATTTACCACTTTGTTGTGGGACACCACACATAAACCCCACCAGACATCGTCATTTCTTTGATCCCACATAATGCGCATTGTCCACATCAATTATGATTATTATTACTCGATGACAAGCTGAAGAGAGTTGGTGGTGTCGTCTAATTGGTTAGAGTACACACCAGCAAGCAGTGATTGCGTTCGTCCTTGTCCATTCCTAAGCATACTCTTCATCCCTCTCACCCCTAAGTCTCTGCGGTGCAAATCCACACGCACGCTTAATCAAATTCATACACAAAGGCACACAGACCCACTCTTGGTCTGCTTGTTTGGGTTTTATTAATAGAAATAATGATAATCAACAGGATCTCATTGTCGGTCATCGGGAATTAAAGAGAGAGGGAGGGATAGAGAGAGCCATTAGTATGGACCTACAAAAGCGAGGGGAATATCATCACATAATGGCACTCAGATATGTCGGCAATATCATAAGTGGACGTTGGAATACAAGAAATCTTTGGGGTTGGATCTCTGAATGTCAGGTGGTGGGTGGTTTTGTTATTGTGGTGGGTGGGGGGGGTGGGGGAGTTGCGATACAGAAAATCCAATGAGCTGACAGTAATGATGATATTAAGAACAATTACATTATACAAAGTGTGTTTTGGTAATTGATATGGCGACGACGTCAAGGATGTGCGTCAGGATGCCGGACACCGTATACCACTTGGACATGGATGCCTCTTGTTTCGTACAAAAGTTTTCTTTGAGGCTTACCTTCCACTAAATAAGCGGAGATACTCGTTAAGCGGGTGAAGATATAGAGCAGTTGGTGACTGCTTGCTTTGAGAAAGTTGTCTTGGAAAAGCCTGCAAAGCAGAAGGGGTATTGGGCTGAGTTAAGAGCAGAAATTTTTCCCGTTTTTGTTGGTAAAATGTCTGCAAATCGAAATCGAACGAACTTAACCCAAAGAGCAGTGATATGCAACATAGGATGGATAGGTGGGCGGTCAAACTCGTGTATCAGAGATTAACGAAATTCGGTCGAAAAATCGAAAACAACACCACTTTGTAAGGCGCAATATGAATCCAGTGATTTACACACACGCACACATTCACCCACACACCCACACACACACACACTCATTCGTAGTACCAATCACTAGCAATTACTTTGCAATGAAACAAAAAAAAACAGAAGGAATGAGAAACACGAATTTTTCTCTGACGAAACAATGAACGAAAATTGTGTAAGGGTGTAGTGGTGTTGGTGTTGGTGAGGGGAGGGGGTTAACTGCTGGAAAACCTGCAAAGGGAAAAATTGGAAAAACATCGCGCAGCACAGTTGGTACAGGCCCACACGCCATGGCTGTGTGGCAATGGGGATGCAAATTCCGTTTGAGTTTTCCCTTTGATCTTTTTTTGTTTCCCTTTGCAAGAGGTACGGGTGTACGCTCTTTTCCGCCGCAACTACACTTTACAAGACCTACAAGGAACGAACGGATTTTCCCAACATAATTGGATGTATGGATGTGTGTGTGTGGATGAATTTGTGGTGATATGAAATAAATGGCTGGCAGTCCGGCGCTGCTAAACCAACTACTCGTCCGTCCGGGTTAGTTTGCGGAGTATAGGAAATAATTACTATAAACGACTATTGAAGAGGATTGGTTGCGTTACTGAGCCCTGCGGCAGACCATCTTCTGGTGCATGCGGGTTGGCCTTTTGTTCCTATTTATATATATAAAATATGTATGATAAACACAAATAAGCAACAGTCACAAAATACAAGTGGTCATAGGTTTGTCATTCGATAAAACTTCCATTGCACTTAAAACCTACATAGCTACATACTTTTTTTATATATCGTTGGAAAGTGCAAGAAACTACCAATCTATCAATATGCATCATTCTTTGTTAATTTGATTAATTCCATCAAAAGTTGTTAAGTTTAAAAGTAGATTGAAATTTCCTCAAAAATATTCCTTCGATAAACTGCTATTCCACTCGAAACCAACATAGTTACATATTTTTATTATATATCGTTAGAACGGAAAAGAAACTGTTAATCTACCGACATGTGACATAAATTAATATTTTGTCTTATTCCATCAAAAGTTGTTAATTTTCAAAGTGGATTGAAATCTCTCTCAAAAACTGATCTTCGATAAACCTTCATTGTACATGAAAGTATGATAGCTACATATTTTTGTTATATATCGTTGAAAAGGGACAGAAACTACCAATCCAACAATATATGACATAATTTAATATTTCATGTTATTTTATCAAAAGTTGTTAAGTTTCAAATTGGATTGAAATTTCCTCAAAAATAGTCCTTCGATAAACTGCTATTCCACGTGAAACTAACATAGTTACACATTTTTATTATATATCTTTATAACGGAAAAGAAACTGCCAATCCACCGATATGTGATATAATTTGATATTTTGTCTTATTCCATCAAAAGTTGTTAAGTTTCAAATTGGATTGAAATGTCCTCAAAAATAGTCCTTCAATATACTACTATTCCACGTGAAACCAACATAGTTACACATTTTTATTATATATCGTTATAACGGAAAAGAAACTGCCAATCCACCGATATGTAACATAATTTGATATTTTGTCTTATTCCATCAAAAGTTGTTAAGTTTCAAAGTGGATTGAAATCTCTCTGAAAAACTGACCTTCGATAAACTCCCATTGTACTTGAAACCAACAAAGCTAAATTTTTATGTTATACACCGTTAAAAAGGTAAAAAACAACCAATCCACTGATATATGACATAATTTGAGATTTCCTGTTATTCCATCAAAAGTTATTAAGTTTCTAAGTTAATTGAAATTTCTCTCAAAAACTTATCTTTGATAAACCTTTATTGTACTTGAAAGTATGATAGCTACATATTTATGTTATATACTGTTAGAGAGGCTATGAAACGTCCATTTCACTTATATACAACATTATTGGTTAATTTAGTTAATTCCATCAACAGATGTTAAGTTTCTAAGTGGATTGAAATTTCTTTAAAAAATAGTCCTTCGATAAATCTGCATTTTACTTAAAAGTAAGGTAGGTACATATTTATGTTATATATCGTTAAAAAGGCAACGAAACGACCTATCCATCAATATGCAACACTTTTCTTTAATTCCATCAAAAGTCATTAAGTTGCAAAGTTGATTGAAATTTTTTTGTCAAACTCTCTCGCTATGACCAAAGCAAATAGTCTGCAAATAGATATGTGCCGGATATATCACCCGTGTGATTCGGTGGGAGGAAAAGATGCGGGAATATCATCCAAAATAAATACAAATACTCAGTTGAACGGCAAAGATACAGCCAAAATAAAAGAAAAGAAAAATAAATAAATGCTACACTCCTTTTGCATGCGTCATTTAATTCCGTGACCGACCGTCCACTCTGATGATGTCGTCCTGTCTTGTCCTGTGCTGTCCTGTGCCGTTCTGTTCTGCTGTCGTGGAATCCCCTTTCTCATATCTGATGTGGCGCATCCTTTTATTTACTGTGTGCGTATCTCCTATCCTTTAGAATAACAAAACACTTGAAGAAATCCTCAAAAATAATATTTGCCTCCTTGTGGATGGATGATCTTTTCAGGCGGAAGAGAAAAGTTTCGTTTTTTTTGTTCTTTTGGTTTCCGACCTTGCATTGTGGCAGCGACTACTAATCTGTGTGGAATCAAGTAGTGGACAGTTGGATGTTTGGCTTGGTAATTTAGTTTTCTGTCTGTCTGTGTGTCTGTCCCACCATTCCATTGTCCATTCAGAGGACAGGACATTCAGGCATTCGGACAGATTCGTTGGTTGATGAAGGAAATTTAATTTAAGAGACACGTACGAGGCTGGACGCACTCCCGAACGATTGATTGATTGGACGAACGTATTTTGGGCCATCGGAGTCAAAACGTCGTGCGGCAATCAAGAAGATGAAAGAATCACTGCAGCGACCATGCAATTAATAGGAATCGTGATTAGTGTTTGTTTGTTTGTGTGTGTGTGCGCGTTTGGAAGGCTAATGGTAACCGGAAGCAGTGCAGGACACCCTTCCTAATCAAATTGGCGGCCTGTGTGACTGGGTAGGGGTCAAATTTGTCGTCGAACGGTGTCGATGCATGAAAAACCGACAAATGGCCAACACTCAGAAGAAGAACATGACCAAGAATAAGGGGATGGAGTACTAAGAGTAATAGGAGGAGTGGAACTAGAGGGAGCAATAGGAATAGAAGGGGCTATGGAAGTGGAAGGAGTAATAGAACTAATAGCAAGGTTGCCGCACCCATTATAGCGATCCAGTAGTGGGGTTATTTCGGCGCTCACAGCTCTTTCAATTTTTTCTTCGAAATTAGCAATGAGCCGCACAAACAGTCGTCGCCGTCGACCGTTGTCAGCGCCATGTTAACTGATTTTTTATTTATTCCCTACGATGATGAAGAGGAAGACTTGACGGATATAAGGTTTCAACAGAACGGCGCGGTGCCACTGCCGACACAGCCAACGCGATTCAATTGTTCGCCCTATCTTCGAAAATCGCGATATCCACTTGGCCGGCCGCCTAGGAGCTTCGTTCATCCAGAGACGATATAGAGGCTTTGAGAGACGCAATCAAAGGCCGCCTAGGAGCTACGTTCATCCAGATACGATCTAGAGGCTTTGAGAGACGCAATCAAAGGCCTCCTAGGAGCTACGTTCATCCAGAGACGATCTAGAGGCTTTGAGAGACGAAATTAAAAGCCACCTAGGAGCTACGTTCATCCAGATACGATCTAGAGGCTTTGAGAGACGCAATTAAAGGCCGCCTAGGAGCTTCGTTCATCCAGAGACGATCTAGAGGCTTTGAGAGACGCAATTAAAGGACACCTAGGAGCTACGTTCATCCAGATACGATCTAGAGGCTTTGAGAGACGCAATTAAAGGCCGCCTAGGAGCTACGTTCATCCAGAGACGATCTAGAGGCTTTGAGAGACGCAATCAAAGGCCGTCTAGGAGCTACGTTCATCCAGAGACAATCTAGAGGCTTTGAGAGACTCAATCAAAGGCCGCCTAGGAGCTACGTTCATCCAGAGACGATTTAGAGGCTTTGAAAGATGCAATCAAAGGCCACCTAGGAGCTACGTTCATCCAGATACGATCTAGAGGCTTTGAGAGACGCAATCAAAGGCCGCCTAGGAGCTACGTTCATCCAGAGATGATCTAGAGGCTTTGAGAGACGCAATCAAAGGCCGCCTAGGAGCTACGTTCATCCAGAGACAATCTAGAGGCTTTGAGAGACTCAATCAAAGGCCGCCTAGGAGCTACGTTCATCCAGAGACGATTTAGAGGCTTTGAAAGATGCAATCAAAGGCCACCTAGGAGCTACGTTCATCCAGATACGATCTAGAGGCTTTGAGAGACGCAATCAAAGGCCGCCTAGGAGCTACGTTCATCCAGAGATGATCTAGACGTTTTGAGAGACGCACTCAAAGTGAATTGGTGCCTCTATTTCAACAATTTTCACTTGAAGATGGTGTTAAGGGCCTCAGTCGGACATAACAGAAGAGCGCTCCTTTGATGCTAACTGCTTCTGATTGCTGCAGAGAATCTAGTGGCCAGCGATCCATATGTTAGAATTGGTCGTACAACGGCTGTGTGCAGCCAGCTGAATGTCATCCTTTGTTGAAGGCCCCATTACCTGCCGATGGTTTTGTTGCTGCTGTCATAGAGGGCTACGCATGCTTTCTTAGCCATGTGCCTTCTAGCTAAGCTTCCTATCCAAGATTACTCCGAGATATTTGGCGCAGTGGTTAAGGCTGAGACTCTTCCCATTGAGTTTTAGGAAAGACAACGCTCGGTTTTTTTGTATTTGGTAGTGAACTGTACCATTTTAGGCTTCCCAGGGCTATTAACTGTAGGGATGATTTTGTTGTTAATACGAATGTGAAATGATAACCTGACGACTTCTTTTGTCCAAGAGAGGCGTAGCAGATGTTTTTTTTGGGAGGAGAGGTGGAGTTTCCTTTTCTAAAAAATCCAGATAGCTCTGTCAGGTAGGAGTTTATCCGACTTGTGACCTCGTTTACATCTGCACCGGAGGCAGCAACAGAGCAATCATCAGAGTCAGCATCGGGAGACATAGAGATTAAATAAGATGGGAGAGAGAAGCCTTCCTTGTGGGACTCCCATCTTGAGTTTCCGATGCTTTGAGCTGAATATTCCACATGCATTTATGTAAGCTGGCAGGAACCTGTGGATAGATCGGGGAGAGTGGAACTCAGTATGTCCTGTAGTAGGATGGAGTGGTCAACCGTGTCGAAAGACTTTGACAAATTGAGTGCCACGACAGCAGTGCGCCAGAACGGGCGACGGTTATTTAGATGCATCCGCAATGTAGGTCCGCAGGTCCGTTAAGGAATAGTTGTAGTGCAGCGATGTTTCCTAAAAGCGTGCTAATGGGAGGCGAGACTCAAATGTTAATGAAGACTTGGGAGGAGGAGTGTCTCTAAAATGTTGGCTGTAGGAGAATTGGTATGTAGGACGAAGCTTCGTGGACGGCTTTACCATGTTTTAAAACTGGGACTATCCTGGCAATGGTGAGGTTTTCCATGGTTAGGTTGAAGATCTTTCCAGGCTGTAGTTATGTAGCTTCTCCCAACATAAACATGGAAATCCCGCCCGGCCCAAGTGCCTTGGAAGGTTTAACCTTCCTAATGGCATCTTCCAACTCTAGGGCGGAGAAGGTAGGTTGATTTTTGTGAGCTGACGGGTGTTCGACGAATTGTCGTGGAAAATATGATGCGAATTTTTGTAAATTCTCTTTATTAACTTCGAGTGCCTAAGTGAAGCCTGTTTGTTTGTTTGTTTGGCGTGGAATTTTGCGATTAATTTTTAACCCACTTCTCAAAGTCGGATTTTATTGAAACTTTGCACACATGCTTATCTCTGATGACTACACTTTCTGTTAAAATTTGACGCCACTCGGGCCTCGGGGTCGGGGGGCTCCCATACAAATATTTTACAAAATTTACCCGATTTTCTTCAAATTTTTTATACATTTGTATCTTCGATGGAAACCCCTTTTTGTAAAAATAAAAAAAAAATACCCCGGGCCCCAAGGTCGTGAGGCCCCTTACAAATTTTTTAAAAAAATTAACCCGATTTTCTTAAAACTTTACAGACAATTGTATCTCCGATGGATAACACTTTTTGTAAAAATTTTGAAGACCCCGTGCCCCAGAGTCTTGAGGCTCCTTACAAATTTTTGAAAAAAAATTAACCCGATCTTCTTCAAATTTTACAGACATTTGTATATCCGATGGACAACAGTTTTTATAAAAAAAATTAAGGACCCCGGGCCCCAGAGTCTTGAGGCTCCTTACAAATTTTTGAAAAAAAATGAACCCGATTTTCTTCAAATTTTACAGACATTTGTATCCCCGATGGGCAACAGTTTTTATAAAAATTTTGGAGACCCCGGGCCCCTGGGTCATGAGGCCCCATACATATTTTTGAAAAAAATTAACCCGATTTTCTTCAAATTTTACAGATTTTTTCTGTATCTCCGATGGAAACCCTTTTTTGTACAAATTTTTAATACCCTGGGCCCCAGGGTTGTGAGGCCCCTTACAAATTTTTGAAAAAAATTTACCCGGATTTCTTCAAATTTTACAGACAATTGTATCTCCGATGGAAAACGCTTTTTGTAAAAATTTTTGATACCTCGGGCCCCAGGGTCGTGAGGCCCCTTACAAATTTTTTAAGAAAATTAACTCGATTTTCTTCAAATACTCCGATGGACAAAACTTTTTGAATTAATGTTTTCCAAATGAACCCGGGTCAAACTTTGCACACATATGTATCTCCTTTTAGGGAGTTTACATGAAAAATTTTTATGGGTTGTTTTTGTTTCTTCTGCTGTCATATTAGCGGTCATTGAATGAAATCGAAGTTAGGCCCTGAGATTGGGACCTTTGACCGTAGACCAGAGCTTTCAACGATCATGGGTTTACACGCACCGAAAGGACCCCAATGCCTATCAAAACATTTGGCCAAAGATCGTCAAGCCAGCAAAAGGTTTGAAACCTGGATGTCTTGGTGGTTGGCGGTCGGTGGTCGGTGTGGGGAAGGTTGTTTACTAAGGGTATTGTCTTGTATAGATATTTAGGTAATGAGATAGGAATAATTTGAGTGAGTGAATCATGTCCAGGTCTTCCAGGCAGCACAGTTTTTGTTGTTTTATTTGTTAATTTATTAAGTAACGAGAGTTGTACTTGTGTCTTGTTGTTGTTGTTGTTGTTGTTGTTGCCTGTACTGTTCAGCTCTCGCAGATGATGACATACATCACTAGTCACCCACCCATACACAGAGCACAGCAAAGCACAACCGATCGGTAGTGGAGACTAATAGATCCACAATTCGCTGGGTAAATTGTATCTTTTTTGTAAGCGCAGTGGAGCAGCAACTTGACGACAATGAGGAGACAAACAAGAAGAAGAAGAAGAATAAGAAGAAAAAACAAATATGTACATTAGATATATGAACTACTAACGCGCTCTCGTATCTGCTTACAGCAAATCATAAACTGTCACTGATGTGTTGCGTTCGGTAGGTTTTTCTTTTGATCTTTGCCGACACAGAGCGAGCGAGTGAGCGAGTGATTGGGCGGCGGTGGTGGCGGTAACAGCAAACGATATAAGTAATATACAGTGCGCATACACACCCACACTCACAGCCACCAGTCGTACGTGCCGTTCAATTTGCTAAACGTCGCCTCATGCTACATACATCTTCGCATAGGTATCGAGTATGTACATATGCCTGTCGTCGTCGTCGTAGTCGTCGTCGTCGTCGTCGTACGTCTTGCTATCGTCATCAGCGGTGTGATTTCGCGCATGCAAACATATGTGCGATGCTGTTCGTCGTCGTCGCCGTCGTCGTCGTCCGCCGCGTTTTTGTACCCTGCCAAGTCATGCATTTGCGCGCATTTCTATTCCGCCGAGGCATCGCGAAGAAACATCCCGCCATAGATTAACCTTAGAACACGCCACCCACCACCCACCAACCAACCAAACGACGAAACAACGAAACAGCGAAACAACCAACCAACCACCACGACAGCACCCACTTTACTAACCCCCTCCACCCACCGCCAAAACATACGTCGTCGGTCGATGGTAAATTAATACGCAACCACAACAACAACAACAACAAGCAGCCAGTCACAGCAGCAAAAGCACAACGAGCTAAGAAAATTCATTCATCGTCGCAATAGCAGCAGCTCAGCGGCGGCATTAAATTCATTCCGCTTGCGCCAACCAACATCGTTCATTTATAAAAAAAAAAAAAAAAAACACAAAAATTGTTGTTTGTTTGTCTTATAATTTGCTTCTACGTAGTGGAACAAAAACAAAATTTACTTAATTTTATGTTTATTTGTGATGTGCTCCTTACAATGAAAGTTCGAGCGTTGCCTGATTTGTATCGCATTTTTTTTTTTTTTTTTTTTTTGAAGGTAATTGGGGGCAGACTCCATTTTTTTTTTTTTGTAAAAAGTTCCTCTTAATCGATCCTGAAATCCCAAAACTGCACGGATATACCGAATACCTGCAATTTTCTTACAAAGCTAATATTTTTGTTATAACGTTTCCCCTAAAAGTATACAATGAAATCAATTGTTGCACTTTTCTGAGATAATTTACCCTAAAAGTATACAATGAACTGAAATCACTATTGCACTGTTCTTAAATAATTTACACTAAAAGTATGCCATGCAATTAATTGAACCAAAAGACCAACTAAATTTTTGTAAATATCTCTACAACAACGCCGCCTATCGGGTTCAAAAAGGTCCATAAACTTATCGAAACACCAGACGAACATATAGTGTGAATATGACATCGATATGTCTAGTGGTTTAGGCGTGATGACACCTCGACCATCAGGGCCACCTATCGGGTCCAAAACAAACATAAATCTATCGGAGCACCAAACATATGTTGTAAAAATGGCTTCGATACGTCCACTGGTTAAGGCGTGATAACGATAACATACAAACCCACAATAATTTATATATATAAAGATTTACCACCAAGTATACAATAAAATTAAATAACTAATCCATTTTCCTACAATAATTTACCCGAAATTTATTATGAAATTAATCAATTGTTACACTTTTCTAAAAGTAATTTACCCGAAAAGTATACCACGAAATTAATCAATTGTTACAGTTTTCTAAAATAATTTTCCCTAAACGTATGTGATGCAAATAATGGATTGTTAGACTTTTTCGAAAATAATTTACCCGAAAAGTGTACAATGAAATTAAATAACTATTGCACTTTCCTTAGGTAATTTACCCGAAAAGTATACAATGAAATTATTAGATGGTTGCAATGTTTATAGAGAGATTCAACCATAAAAGTATACAATGTTCATGAGTGTTGTAAACACATTTATTAAAAAAATCAGCCTTAGAAGTATACAAAGAGAGGAATATTCGCGGAAAGATACAACCCTAAAAGTACACATTAAATTTCAATAATTGTTGCATTATTCATTGAAAGTTTTAACCCAAAAAGTGTACAATGACTTTGTAATTATTTGTTGCAATATTTATGGAATTAACCCTGAAAGTAATCTATGAATTGTTAATGATTGTTGTAACATTTTTGAAAATATATGTTACAATGTTTTAAAAAATTACGAGTCAATAAGAAGAAGAAGAGAAAAAGGAAGAACGGACTAAGAAACAGTTATGTTAGTTAGTTTGTGTGTAAAATATACATGTATAAGCATAACACAAATGGTCGCGAACAGCTAGGTCTTAGACAGTAACGGTCTGTCACGCCGAATATTATTATGTTAGTTAAGGTCCAAGGTTTTCTAAAAAAAATTACTAGTAACGAATTTTTCATTCTAAGTCGACGAGTAAAGACAGATTTTTATTTTCCTAAAAAAACGAGCAGTAAAAGGTTATTATTTTCAAAAAATAATGAGAAGTGAGGTTTTCTTTGCACAAAAAAAAAAAATAACGAGTTAAGAAGAATTATTATTTCTAATAAATTACGAGCAAAGAAAGATTTTCCCTTCCATAAAATAACACGAGTAAAGAAAGATTTTCTTTCTAAAAAAAAGAAGTAGACGATTTTTTCCAAAAATAACGAACCAAAAAATAACGAGTAATGAAGGATTATTCTTTCAAATAAATGACGAGTAAAGAGAAAGTTTTTTTTTCTAATTTACTAAAAAATAACCAGTAAAGAAGGATTTTTATTTATAACAAATGACGAGTAAAGAAAGATTTTCTTTCTAAAAATAACAAGTAGACGATTTTTGCCAAAAAAAATAACAAACAAGGATGATTTTTTCTTTCTTATAAATGACGAGTAACGAAAGTTATTTCTTTCCAATCTACCAAAAAATAACGAGTAATGAATGATTATTTTTTCTAATTAATTACGAGCACAGCCAGATATTTCATTTCATAATATAACGAGTAAAGAAGGAGTTTTCTTAATAATAACTGACGAGTAAAGAAAGATTTTCTTTCTAAAAATAACAAGTAGCAGATTTTTGCCAAAGATAACCAACAAGGAACATTTTTTACGACCAAAGACAGATTTTTCCTTTTGTAAAAAAACGAGTAAAGAAGTTTTCTTTATAACAAATGACGAGTAAAGAAAGATTTTCTTTCTAAAATCCACTCAAAATAACGATTAAAGAAGAATTTTTCTTTCTTATAAATGACGAGTAAAGTAAAAGTTATTTTTTCTAATTTACAACAAAAAAAAATATAACGAGTAAAAAATAATTTCTCTTTCTAATAAATGACGAGTAAAGACTAATTTTTCTGTACCGAAAATGAGACAAATTGTAAGAGTAAAAAAAGAGCTCGTTTGCATTGTAACGAGTGAAATTATTAAAAAAAAAAATCAAAATGATGGAAAATGTCGCGCGAATCCTTGGCAAAAAAACGAAGGATAATTGCTGCTCACATCTACTGGCCAATTATTTCAAGGCAGTAACGAATAAGGAAGTAAACTGGCCGGGCGATTGATAGCATTGGATACGGTCTCTCTCTCTCGCTTTGTCTCTATATAGCCATATGCTCAGATTTATCCCCGTCAGCGTCATCATTATAGCCTTCGCCATTATCATCTTATTTTAATGCGCTTTTCACGAGAGGAATAAATACAAATGCGATTAAATGTAATCCACCAAGCACGCTGAAGAGTACCCCCCGCCGTAGCATTCATCGCCACCACCACAACACCGCACCGCTCATCATCAGCTCCGCAATTCATAAGAGCAGGGATCTACTAAATGCAAAATAAACAAACCAACAACAACAGGAAAAAAGAATACCTCCCTTTCTTGGTATTTTTTAAGAACGAGGAGAAGAAGAAGAAGATGTTTGGCACAACAACAACAACAAAAACATCCCCAAACACCGCCAATACAAACACAAGCATCTGATGAGTGATGATGATCAAAATGGAGAACAAAAACGAAAAAGGGTGGCTGGCGCTTAAAAGGAGCAGAGATAATAGCGTGTGATGGACGGAGGACGACGTGGTGCTGGATACTGATTTGGCTTTATTTTGCGTATGGCAGGGGCTGATGTGTGTGTGTGTATGTGTCCCTGCGGAGGGAGGTATTGGCGAACAGCCAAATAAACAACAACCAAAATGAGTGGCACAAATATTTGAAAAAGACTGGAACAACAACAAGACGACAAAACAATACACCACTTCTATCAGAACGATTATTGGGAGCAAAAATGATGAAATATTTAATATTCTTTGGGAACAGGAATAGCGAGAGCAGCTACGGAGCTAAGGATGTTGCAAAGAACCTCCTGACATCCCACAGCCTATCAACTTCTATTGCATTATCACTGGGAAGAGAAATGCACGAGAATTGCTGGACACAATTTGTGGTTTTGTAGTTTCGGTCGGTTAGGTGGTTGGCCGGTTAGTCGGTTAGTTGGTTGATCGGTTAGTTAGTTGGTCAGACGGTTGGCCGGTTAGTCGGTTAGTTGGTGTGTCGGTTGGTCGGTAAGTGGGTTGGTAAGTTAGTGAGTTTGTCGGTAAGTTGGTTGGTCGTAGTTGGTTAGTTAGTGAGTTGGTTGGTCAGTTAGACGGTTGATCTGTTGGTTGGTTATTTGGTTGTTTGGTCGGCTACTTGGTTGATCTGTTAGACGATTGCCCGGTTGGTTGGTTAGCTGCTTGGATGGTCGGCTAGTTGGCTGGTCAGTTATACGGTTGGCCGGTTGGTCAGTTGGTCGGTTAGTTGATTGGTCGCTTAGTTGGTTGGTCGCTTAGTTGGTCGGTTAGTTGTTTATTTCGTTAGTTGGTCGGTTAGTCTGTTGTTGGGTTAGTTGGTTAGTCGGTTGGATGGTTGGAGGGTTGGGTGGTTGGTCAATTAGTTGATTGGTTGCTTTTCGGTTAGTAAGTTAGTTGGTCGGTTAGTAAGTTAGTTGGATGGTCGGTTACCTGGTTGTTCGGTTAGTTGGTTGAACGGTTAGTTTGTTGGTCATTTAGACGGTTGGCTGGTTGGAAAGTTAATTGGTTAGTCGGTTAGTTGGTGTGTCGGTTGGTCGGTAAGTGGGTTGGTTAGTTAATGAGTTCGTCGGTAAGTGGGTTGGTCGTTGTTGGTTAGTTAGTGAGTTGGTCGGTTAGTTGGTTGGAAAGTTAGTTGGTTAGTCGGTTAGTCGGTTAGTTGGTTGGTTGGTTGGTGGGTTGGTTAGTTAGTGAGTTGGTTGGTAAGTGGGTTGGTCGTAGTTGGTGAGTTAGTGAGTTGGTCGGTTAGTTGGTTGGTCAGTAAGACGGTTGATCTGTTGGTTGGTTGGTTGGCTACTTGGTTGATCTGTGAGACGATTGCCCGTTTGGTTGGTTATCTGCTTGGATGGTCGGCTAGTTGGCTGGTCAGTTGGTCGGTTAGTTGATTGGTTGGTTTTCGGTTAGTAAGTTAGTAGGTTAGTTGGATGGTCGGTTAGCTGGTTGGTCGGTTAGTTTGATCGGTTAGTAGTCATTGGGATGGTCGGTTAGTTTGGTCGGTTGGAGGGTTGGTCGTATTTGGTTAGTTAGTGAGTTAGTCGGTAAGTGGGTTGGTCGTAGTTGGTTAGTTAGTGAGTTGGTCGGCTAATTCGTTTGTCGAGTGGTTGGTTGGTCAGTAAGCTGGTCGGTTAGACGGTTGGCCAGTTGGTTGATTAGTTAGTTAGTTGGTTGCTCGGTTATTGGGTTCTTCGTAGTTGGTTTGTTAGTGAGTTGGTCGGTTAGTCGGTTGGTCTGTTGGTCGGTTTGTCGGTTTGTCGGTTGGTTGATCGGTACTCGGTTGGTCAGTTGGTCGGTTAGTTTGTTTGTTGTTCGGTTAGTTGGTTAATTTGTTGGTTGGTCCGTTTATCGGTCGGATGGTGAGTTGGCATATAGCGACAGAACGTACGACAATTATCGCACTCATCTGAAAGCTGGAAAAGAAGAACAAAAAACAAGCAGAAGAAGAAACAGAAGATTAAAAACGACAACAGTACTTAAAACCATTATTTTTTGTTGTTTTTGTTGGTTCCATTGAACAAGGAAACAAAACCCCTGCAATACAAAAACCACCTTCCATTATTCTTAGCTTGATGTGGGCAGGCGGGGCTGTGGAGGTGGGAATGTTGCAGATTTTAAAAACCAAGACCACCTGAAGCAAGCAGCCGCTTTTGGACACGTCCATCTGGGTGCAACAATTGCCAAACAGCCAGCGCATCTACGTAAATTCTGACAATAAATTTGTGGTGCCGCGACAGCGATTCCCTCAAGATACATTTAAGGACGACACGGCGACGACGGACGACGACTGCTCGAGGTGTTTCTTACAAATCATGTAACAATCGCTGGTTATGGTGCTGGTTATGATGCGGTGCACACAATCACACTGCAGAGAGTACAGCACTCGACGGCCATCATCGTCATCATCGTAGTCATCATCATCAAACTCCTTTTGTCCACACCATTCATAAGATGACTTTCTTCCTACGCGTTTTTTTTTTTCATATCTTCCAAGCCTTTTGTCCAAATCAAAACCATCCATTGTTTTATTTAGTTTTTGTTTATTGTTGTTGTTGATGGAATAACAAACAACAACGACGACAACGACGACGACGACTATTCCATCCATTCATCCACCAGAAAGGCTTCGAGCGTTGCGCTCGCATCACGAATAGACGCAATTCACCCGATTCCAGCTAAAAAATCTCGTCCATGGAACACGACAATGGATGTTAGAAGCGCTGAGAACAACAACAACAACAACAAAATTTACTTCTCTTGAATGTTTGTTACCCGGGCGAAGCAGAACAGGAACAGAGGAGCTTTTGTCAATTATTTAGAATTTTCCTCTCCAAACTCCTAGAAATGCAATGCAATTTAAATGAAAGCAATAAAACCAACAACAACAGCAAAATACAGTTATTAAGTTATTAAATGGGTGTACGTGCGTGTGTATGTGTGCGTCTGTGAGTGGATGTCAATGAGACGTCTTGAGGAACTGGTGGAATTAAACTTGGTGCTCTAGCTGCTGGTCAAGATCTGTTATTTTCCGTTTGCAGAAAAAAGCAACAACCACAATTTCTTTCCCGTAAGAAATGTCAAAACACAGCTTAAAGTGTGACTCAACGCCTTTTCCTGAAATGGATGTTCTCAAAAAACAACCTTATTTAGCATGCGATAAAGAACGCGGCCATTTTTCGTCCTTGGAGGCGAACAATTACTGTTATACATGACATTTTCCAGATAACTACAATGCTGGTCCTTCGAGCCGAGTTCCTCTTACAACTACTCATGAAGTATACTTCTTTTTTAATGAATATGTATAGACCTTGAACTTAACACTTTTCTTAATCCTTTATTAGATTTCTTTTAGGAAGACTCGTTATTTATTTATATATATATATATATATATATATATATATATGTATTCGTTGAAAGTACGTTTTTCTAATCTACCCAAAGATTTCCCGTCAAATTTTCTGCATTTTGGAGAAAGAAAAACCAAAGCTTACTCGTTGGTATAAGCTGTATACTCATCTTTTAAGAAATGAACACCAACACGTTATTAATGTAGAATTTTTTATTTTTCAAAATTAAACTTAAATTTCTGAGCTTTCACTTGAAAGTGGATTTGGATTTTGGTGTGCCATCATTACTCGTCATTTTACCTGTTAAGAAATTAACTCGTTAACAAAATGCAGATTTATTTTTCTTTGAAATTACGCTTGATGTAAAAGTATTTCCCTTAAATTTCTCAATTTTTTGGAGCCTTATTTACTCGTTATTATAGTTGAATTTTAGTCAGTCATTCAGATATGAACTCGTTATAGATGTAGAATTGGTTTTCATTTTAATGGCACTTTATTTCGAAGCATTTATCTTTAAGATGGCTTTTTGTTATTCGTTATTATAGTTATTTATCTATTTTACTCGTTCATTCAGATTAAACTCGTAAATGTAGAATTTATTTATCTTGAAAATTAATTATAAGCTTCTCTTTGAAGGATGCTTCATGTTGGCGCTCCGTCATTATAGACTTGAACTGAACTTAACTCATTCATTAAGAAATTAACTCGTTAGTAATGTTGAATTTATTATTCTCAAAAAGTAAACTTTAATTCTAGGTTTCAATCGCTTCAATGTTTGATTAATTTTCATATTCTTAACTCGTTAATATTAGTTAAATTTTACTGGTTTGTTAGGAAATGAACTCGTTATAAATGCAGAATTTGTCTTTGGCTAAAATTCATCTTTAGTTTTATGGGTTTTCTCTTCAAAGTTAATTCATTATGTTTTTTACTAGTCGTTTTGTGTTCACTTCACGCGTGGTTATGAAATTAACTCGCTAATAATGTGGAATTTATTATTCTCAAAAATTAAGCTTTAATTCTAGGTTTGTCTCTTCATTGTTGATTAATTTTCGTTTCATTTTCATATTCTTTACTTGTTATAATAGTTTAGTTTTACTCGTTTCTTCAGAGATGAACTCGTTTTCAATGCAGAATTGGTTTTTCATTAAAATTCAACTTTAGTTTTAAAGTTTTAACTTCAAACTTTATTCATTATTTTTTTTCTGTCAAAAACTCATCATTATATGTGCACTTTACTCGTTCATTTAACTCGTTAATTTAATGTGAAAGTAGTTATATGTACATATGGAAAAACAGCACATATCCAATCATTATTGCATTTTACTCCTTGCCAATAAGTGTACTCGTTACAAATAAGTGCACTTTAACTCGTTACAAATAAGTGCACTTTAACTCTTTGAACAAAAGAGATGTGCGCAAGAACTAACCTATATAGGCTTTAGACACTCGTTACAAAATTAATTTTACTCGTTACATTTTTTTGTGTGTTGAGTTATCTTGAACATCAGGATATCAGTATTTTTTTTTCACTGTTGCTAAAAAAAAATTCAATATTTAACGAGTGAAAAGTTTCAAAAGAACGAACACAAGTGGTCCTTTGGAAACTTATCATCAGATTTTCCTCATCTTGTAAAAATGTTGAATATTTATTCCAAGTGTGTGCATCTGAAAAGGAGTAATGCAGTTACTTTTCAAGTGAGTGTGAGTGTGGGAGTCTGAGCGCGTGAGTGAGTGAGTGTGACGTGAGTTCATAATTTTGTGGCACAGCGCACAAATATTTTTCAGCTTTCATTTTGAGGCGCTGATCGCTGATTGCTGCCGCTGTTGCAACCTCACTGCTGCTGCAAGGTAATTTTTGCACAAATTGCAGTAATAATGACAGCTAGCGTGCGGCGCAGTGGTGACGTCGGTGAAATTATGTGCGTGCGCTGCAAATGGGACGCACTTTGCATCCACTTAAGTGCAGTGCAGTGCTTAGTTGAGTTCAAGTTGTGGGCAATGTGAGGTTTCCAAATCGTGTCCCACCACCACAGAAAATATCATCGGTCTTAAGTAGAAGCGCACACACACCATACATGCACACCATAATGGGATAATTGCAAAGTAGGTTTGCCAAGTGATATCAGCAATGAGGCCTTCTTTTTTTATGCCCACCACTGCCTACTCCTGTAGAAGGAGGAAGGAGAAGTAGTAAGGAGGTCAATAAACTTAGCGCGCGAAAACAGTGGCGTGGCGAAGCAAAGTTCTGGTGCATCTATCAGAAGGAGATGTTGTTGGCATGACCACCATCCATCACCATCACCATCAGTAGCCGGGAATAAAAAGCACGACCAACGAACGCGCCTCTGGAGATTCCAAAAATGATGAATGGAAATTTCGTTTCGTTTTGGGTTTCATCATCTCGGTAGCATTGGAAACGGATGCAGTCAGTGGTGGCTGGCTACTCCTCACCACACTACTCCACAACTGCTGCTCAATGGTTGAACGGCGGACGAATTGAATCGAGAACAAGTAGAAAAACAAGAACTAGAAGAAGAAGAAGAAAAAAAGTGAAGCACCGGCAGCAGCACCAGAAACCGCAAGAGGATGTTTACATTTCACTTCCAACTCCACACAAATAATAAAAAGCAGAAGCAGCAATGTAAAGAAAATAAAACCAGCTTTGGAGGCATCGCCATCATCAGCTAGTATCAGAAGCCAAATCAGGGATGATTCAGTGTTTACTTATCCCGATGAGGTTGCCTGCCTGCCTGCAGCGCCTTCTTCTCCTCGTGCTGCTGCTGCTACTTTTAATAATGATGGGGTTGTGTTCGCTGACGCTCCGCTTTCTTGGTCTTATCCTTTTCAAAATTTAAATTTAAATTCGCCAGGATGGCTGGATGAATGGCTGGATGGATGGATGGATGGACATCGCTCGTTGTTCAATTCAGATGAGATGGCAAAAAAAGCAAATGCTTGGAAAAGGGATTGGAGGAGGGTGAGCAAAGCAAAGCAAACAAACCATCGACGAGAACTGAACTCTACTCGCTCGCTCTCTACTTCTTCCTCTTATTGATATTCTTATATGGAGATGAAAATGGTCCGCTGGACTTGATGGACTTTTAAGGAGTGTTGAGAGTGAAGCCAGTCAGCCAGCCATCAGTGTGTAGTTGGGGGACAACAAAACCATCCAGACGTTATCGGGTTCAATATATTATTATGTATTGTAGGATGGAGGAGTCCAAAAATGGAAGGAAAAGCTGATGGATGGATGGGGGATTTCAGCGACGAAATTTGGAAGGAAAATTGGACGGATGGATGGGGGATTTCAGCGACGAAATTTGGAAGGAAAATTGGACGGAAGGATGGTGGAGTTCAGCGACGAAATTTGGTTGGAAAAGTGAACGGACGCATGGAGGAGTTTCGCGACGAAATTTGGAAGGAAATGTGGACGGACGGATGGTGGATTTTAGCGACGAAATTTGTAAGGAAATGTGGAGAGACGGATGGTGGCGTTCAGCGACTCAATTTGGAAGGAAAAGTGGACGGACGGATGGTGGCGTTCAGCGACTCAATTTGGAAGGAAATGTGGACGGACGGATGGTGGATTTTAGCGACAAAATTTGGAAGGAAAAGTGGACGGACGGATGGTGGCGTTCAGCGACTCAACTTGGAAGGAAAAGTGGACGGACGGATGGCGGCGTTCAGCGACTCAATTTAGAAGGAAATGTGGACGGACGGATGGGGCAGTTTAGCGACGAATTTTGGAAGGAAAAGTGGACGGACGGATGGTGGCGTTCAGCGACTCAATTTGAAAGGAAATGTGGACGGACGGATGGGGCAGTTTAGCGACGAAATTTGAAAGGAAAAGTGGACAATTTTCTGCCTTTTTCAAGGAAATAGAAGAATCGGTTGACTATTTCTATGTCTATTTTTTGGAAATCAAGAATCGGTTATTACAATTTCTTTGTATTTTTTTGGAAATACAAAAAGTGGTTATTAACCTTCTGCCTTTTTTAGGAAATGGAAGAATCGGTTAACAATCATCAGTCTATTTTTTGCAAATAGAAGAATTGACTAACAATTATTTGTCAATTTTTTGGAAATCGCGAATCGGTTAGCAATTTTTTGCCTATTTTTTTAGGAAAAAGAAGAATCGGGTAGTAATTGTCTGTCAATTTTTTGTAATGAAAGAATCGGTCAACAGTCATCTGCCTATTTTTTTTTTGAAAATCGAAGAATCGGTTATCGAATTTCTCTCTATTTTTTGGAAATTATAGATTAGGTTAGCAATCTTCTGCCTTTTTTAGGAAATAGAAGAATCGGTTAACAAACTTATGCCTCTTTCTTTTTGAATGCAACTCTGCATTTTTTAGGAAAAATAGGTAAGACCTTGTTTGCCTATTTTTTGAAAATCGAAAATGATTAGCAAATTGTTTGGCTCTTTTTTTTTGGATTGGAAGAATCGGTCTGCAGTCTTCTGCCTGAGAGACTGTAGGAGCGGTTAACAATTGTCTGTCTATTTTTTGGAAATCACGAATCTGTTATCCAATTTCTAACCATGTCTTGGAAAATGGATTAAACTTTTAGCAGTTTTCTGTCTCGTTTTGTAATGGAAGAGCCGGTTAGCATACTAGTTGTCTATCTTTTAGAAAATTGTTTAGTAATTTTTAGCCTAACTTTTAAGAAATGGAGGAATCGGTTTTTAATTTACTCTCTTTTTTTAATGGAAGAACCGGTTAGCAATGGTTTGCCTACTGTTTAGAAAATGGAGGAACCGGTTAGTTAGTTACTGTCCTTTTTTTAATGGAAGCACCGGTTAGCAATGGTTTGCCTTCTGTTTAGAAAATGGAGGAACCGGTTAGTTAGTTACTGACCTTTTTTTAATGGAAGAACCGGTTAGCAATGGTTTGCCTTCTGTTTAGAAAATGGAGGAACCGGTTAGTTAGTTACTGTCCTTTTTTTAATGGAAGAACCGGTTAGCAATTTTCTGTCTCTCTTTCTAATGGAAGAACCGGCTAGTAATTTTCAGCCTAATTTTAAAGAAATGGAGGAATCGGTTTGTAATTTACTGTCTCTTTTTTAATGGAAGAACCGGTTAGCAATGGTTTGATTATTGTTAAGAAAATGGAGGAACCGGTTAGTTAGTTACTGTCCTTTTTTTAATGGAAGAACCGGTTAGCAATGGTTTGCCTTCTGTTTAGAAAATGGAGGAACCGGTTAGTTAGTTACTGTCCTTTTTTTAATGAAAGAACCGGTTAGCAATGGTTTGCCTTCTGTTTAGAAAATGGAGGAACCGGTTAGTTAGTTACTGTCCTTTTTTAATGGAAGAACCGGTTAGCAATGGTGTGCCTTCTGTTTAGAAAATGGAGGAATCGGTTTGTAATTTACTGTCTCTTTTTTAATGGAAGAACCGGTTAGCAATGGTTAGCCTATTTTTAGAAAATGGAGGAATCGGCTTGCAATTTTCTGTCTCTTTTTTTAATGGAAGAACCGGTTAGCAATTGTTTGCTTATTTTTTAGAAAATGGAGGAACCGGTTTGCAATTTTCCGCCTAATTTTTAAGAAATGGAGGAATCAGTTAGCAATTTTCTTTCGGTCTCTTTTTTTAATGGAAGAACCGTTTCGCTATTTTCTGGTCCAGCATGGTAGTTTTCACCACAACTGAACTACTTACTTGTCGATTAACGAGTGGCTGAATCATTTCAATCCATCCATCCATCCATCCATCCATCCAGCCATTATCCACATACAAAGGATGTGCGCTCTGCAATTTGCATTGAAAGTTTTCCTTTCGTTTCGCGGTGCGTTTTTTAGTGCGTTTTTATGTTTTTTCCACGTTTCCACCATTGATGTCGTTTGTTTCTATTGCGTTGCGTTGCGTCGTTGTCGTCGTGCTTTCTGCTTCTTGACTCCTTCACCCCTTCACCAATGCCTTGGCCAAGACAGATTGCCTGTGGATGGTGGGTGGGAGGGAGGGAGCGCTGTTGTTGGAGTCACACATTGCCATGTGTGGGTTGCAACAACTGCTTTGACTGCTTTGCCGCAGTACATCGGCCATCTTACACACATACACGCAGGACTCACTCCCACACTCCACCAATACACGCCAGGCGCAATGCGCATGACAAAGTCAAACGAACAAACTAACTAACGACGTGCATTGTTCTTCGTCCTGCTTGCGCCGTTTGTTCGTTCTCTGCTGTACTCGTAATTCGATTTCCGCGCGACGTGCATAACTCCTTTGCTCGTTGACACCTGCTGAAGGATGGAAGGACGAACGGACGGACAGTCTTTAGCGGATTTCAGTTTCAGTTTTCTTTCACCTCTGGATGGAAAGTAAATTTCGCAAATTCCATAGCAGCAGCAGCAGCAGCCGCAGCAAACAGCAAGGATATCAATGAGTGATGATGTCCTTTTTTTAAAAAAACGTTTATTGCAGCATTTGTCTTTGTTTCTCTTGAGCTTCTCCTGATTGGTGGGAGGGGGGTGGGGGGACGGGCGGTCATATAAAGAATATTTCTCCTTCTGTCCGTTCGTTTGTTGCAAATGAAAATCTCTTTCTCTTTCTTTCTCTTACAGAGCGCGGAGGTCGAAAGGACTTGTGGGCGGGATGGGCGGAAAAAAATTTTTTTTTTTTGTATTTGGTATTTTTTCGATTCACTTTGTTTGTTTGTGTGCTGCTATTTGGCTCACTCTCTCTCTGTCTGTGCCTATCTCCCTCGCTCTCTCTCTCTCACTCTGTTTTCCGGTCGTAAAGCAAACTCCTCTTACAATTTAAGGATTTTGCGTAGCTGCTTAGTTAGTCGCATGGGTGTTGGGCAGCATGCGGTGGTGGCGTTTGTCTTCGTGGACGACTCGACTCGACCAACCAACGAACCAACCAACCAACTAACCACCACCACCATCATCACCACCCCCAACAAAATGTGATTATTTTGCGGTAATATGGCGACAACGGCTTCAAGGGTTGTTGGTTTGCCGAGTCCTTTGTATAAACGCAGCGCGTGCTGTTGAATAGCAAAGCACAAGAAAGAAAAGCGCGCTAAGGAAAAAGTGCGGCCTATGTGTGCGTGCATCAAGATAAGAGTACAAGTGAGATGGAGAACGAAAGCGACAGAGAGAGTGATAATTATTATTAAGGCCGATGATAGGATAGGAGGGATCCGCGATTGCAACGAGTAGGCCATGTCCGTCGTCCTTCGTGCAAATCAATTTATCGCTTCGGTTCTGGCTGAGGTTTCGTGGGCTCACACACACACACACACACTCATACAACTGCAGCTGACGACGCCGACGAAAACTCACACTCGGTTGGGTGGCAGTGCCTGGCCGATGATGGGGATGCCAAAGATGATGTTGCGTTGCTGTTGCTGCAGATGATGGATGCTGCCGGCGGTATGGGCGGCAATTTTACAAAATTCGAAATATGTCATACGCAGATGTTGCGCTTCCGGTTATTATTGTTTCTTCTGTAATGAAATGCATGACGAGGACAAAGCTCTCTCTCTCATCTATTTATTCAAAAACCCTTTCGGCAATTAAGTTAGAAAAAGGAAAGCGAGAAGAGAGTAAGGGAGACGTATGGCGACAACGACGACAAGGACGACCCCGCAAATTTAATCAAAAACATTAACAATTTCCTAAAGGGCCCCAGCCACCGCCACCGCGGTACACGCCGGCCGCTTATTAACACCCATCTATGGTCTCTAGCGAGAAGCTTTGTCGATCCCCTCCACCCTGCGGATGGAGGTGCATTTCATTCGCTTGCTTGTGCGTTTTGTTGCCTAAAACTTCGATTTCCGAAAATGCTTTTGCTTAAATAATTTTTTAAACCAGACAAAGATTTTTGGGTTTGTACATCGACGGGTTGTTGAGGTTGACAATGTGACACTCTCCATTGACAATACTTTCTGTTTGTGGAATCTTGCGATCAATTTTTAACCCACTTCCCAACGCCCGATTTTATTGAAACTTTGCGTACATTTGTGTTTCCGGTGACAACACTTTCTATTAAAATTTGGCATTGATCGAGCTTCGGGGTCGGGAGGCTCCCATGCAATTTTTTTTAGAAATTATGTCATATAGCGGAATCAGATCACGCCATACTAAAATAAAAAATAAAAAATGTGCGCTGTGTGCAGCGCTGCTTTATGATTTGGTAGTTTTCAAATTCTCTATAGTAACTTCGCATCGGCATTGTTCTGTCCTTTCTTCGTTCTGTCGTTCTGTCATTGGTGGTGGAATATTGCGATTAATTTTTAACCCACAGTCTAAAGCCCAATTTTCTTCAAATTTTATACACGTGTGTATCTCCATTGACAATACTTTCTGTTGTAAAAATTTGGAAGTGATCGGGCCACGGGTTCGGTAGGCTACCATACAAATATTATAAAAAAGTATACCCAATTTTCTTTAAATTTGATACACACGCGTATTTCCGAGGGACACGACTTTTTGTAAAAATTTGGAAGTGATCGGGCCCCAGTGCCGAGGGGCTCCCAAATAATTTTATTAAAAATTGGCCCAATTTTATTCAAAATTTGTGTATCTAGAGAATTTATAGGAAACATTTTTTTTTGTTTGTCCACAAAAATGTTTATGTCATTAATGTGTTGACGTGCATCAAATTAATATCGACTCAAAATGGAAATCATGATTTCAAGAATTTCTCGTTTATTCTCTTTCTTTTTCTATATTGCTCTCTCTCACTCTCTTTTCTCATTTTCTTTATTTCTCTATCTTTCCCTAAGAATTCCTCTCTTTCGTTTTCTCCTTTAATCTTTTTGTTTCTCTCTGTTTATCTCTCTTTCTCTCTGTTTATCTCTTTCTCTCTCTCTCTTTCTCTTTATCTTGTTATCCCTTCCTAGTTACTTCTATCTATATATTCATCTCTTTCTATATCCCCCTCTCACTCTCTCTTTCTCTATAATTAAATATGTATATCTCCATCTTTCTTTCTCTCTTTCTACTCTCTCACTTATAGTTTCTGTCTGCCTTTCTCTTTATCACTTCATTCCTTCCAATTTATTTCAAACTATATATTTATCTTTTTCTATATTCCCCAACCCTCTATATCTCCCACTCTCTATAATTAAATATGTATATCTCCATCTTTCTTTCTCTCTTTCTACTCTCTCACTTATAGTTTCTGTCTGCCTTTCTCTTTATCTCTTTATTCCTTCCTATTTATTTGTATTTATATACTTCTCTGTTTCTATATCCTCCACCCTCTCTCTCTATAATTAAATATGTTTATCACTTTCTACATTTCATTCTCTATTTCTACAATACCTCTCTAATTGTATCACTCTTTTTCCATTTCAGTTTTTTTGTTTCTTTTTCTATGTCTCTGTTTATCTCTCTCTAACTTTCTTCTTATCTCTTTATCCCCTATATGGGATCTATTTCAATTCATATATTTTTCTCTTTCTGTTTATATTTCCCCCCTCTCTCTCTCTCTCTCTCTCTTTCTATAAAGAAAAATATATATATTTATATTTCTTTTCTATTTCTTTCTCTTCTTCTATATTTCTTTCCCTCTGTCTATATTTTTCTCTCCCTCTTTGAATGTATCTTCTTCATTTTTTTATCTTTCAATTTTTTCCTTTTTCCTCTCTATGTTTCTGTTTGTCTCTCTCTTTAACTTGCTCTTTATCTCTTTATCCCTCCCTTTTTATTTCTATTTATTTATTTCTCTCCTTATTCTTTACATTTTTTTGATTCTCTCTATATGTCTGTGTTTATCTCTCTCTATCTTTCTCTTTATCCCTCCCTATTTATTTCTTTTTATATATTTCGCTATTTCTTTTTATATTTCCTCTCTCTCCCATCAAATATATATATATATATCTTTTTCTATATTTCTTTCTCTCTTTCTATATTTCTCTCTCCCTCTCTTATCATATCTCTCGTTCATTTTACCTTTTAATTTTTTTGTTTATTGCTCTATGTCTCTATCCCACTCATTTCTTTATATTTCACACAATTTTTTTCCATCTCTTTCTTAACCCCTTAATTTTTTTCCTATTTTCTATGTCTCTCTTTATTGTACTCTTTATTTTCTCTCTCTATCATTATCTCTGTATACCCCTCTCTTTTTTATTTTGTCTCTATCCTTCTTTCCTGCTCTATCTCTGATGTCTATCTATTCCTCTCTACCTCTCTCCCTCTTTATGTACTCTTAAGTAATTGTTGTTGAATTATTGCGATATATTTTTTATAATTATCCTTTCAATCCGCAAAACCCTTTCTTTCATTCATAATGAAGTTCCTCAAGGCAGCCATTTAAAACCAATACTTTTTATTCTTTGTACGTGTTGGTTGTGACGGTACATTGTCCGCCATTATAACGAACCTAAGATAAAAATCTATGCAACAACGCAGATTATAAAGATTCTAAATTTTTCTTCATTTCAATTTCAGGCAAATAAAATTGGCCTGCCGCCATTTTTCTGTCATAACGGTGATCCGCTGACGACTCCTCCACCAGCGCACTGTGGTATACCTCCCTATCAGCTCGATCCGAAGGCTATGGGTAAGTACATAATGTTTTTATTCTTCTTTTTGCTAATTTTGATTGGGTTGGGGTGTGAGTTACCGGGTTCCGGGGCGCTGGGTGTTGGGCGCTGGGTGGCAACAAAAGAACCCCACCTGCACCATCAACAACAAGACAATAAAGTTTTTTAAAATCTCTCTGACTTACTAACTAACTGAGTAACTAAGTAAACAAATCGGAACCTTTGAGGCGACCTCTCCCGCGTGTCAAAGGGGATGGTGATTTTTTTTGTGTGCTCATGCGGCCAAACATCGCAATATCGTAATGCGAGTGCCGCGTTTTTTGACACTTTATAGTCGGCCAATCATAGCACTCACAATGTGTCGTACTTTTCCTTTAAATTTGTGGCCTCTTCTGTGGATTGCTTCTTTTTGTGTTCGTTCTGGTGCAAAAAAAGCAAAAACAACAACGGAAAAAGTTAATTAAGAAATAACCAGGTGTAGGGGGGGGGGGTGGGCAAGGTTGGTAGGGTGGGTAGTTATTGCAGGCATGCCTCTATTACTCGGAAACTCTTTGCAGCGTAACCTAGCGACAGTTAACGTCATTCAGTCATTCATTGAGTCCGTCGTTCTGTCAGTCAGTCAGTTAATCAGACCGTCCATCCGTTCGCGACATTTTTGCTATTTCGAAGGGCGGCTGATGAAGTCGCTAAGTTGTGTTATGGTGAGCTCTGTAATTGAGATCATCTTTAGTTCTTCGCAATATGTATGGCGATGCTACTTGGACCCCTTTACCCACCACCGCCAACACGCGACGCGAGACCACAGTAGCTCATCGTATTGTAGCTCGTGACCAAAGTGGGCGTTTAAGGACATTTTGCCTGTGCTTGTTGTGAATAAGTGTCACACACAGCATCTCAGCATCAACAGGGAGAGTGCCATCGTCGACGTTGGTTTTGTTGCTCCTTCCCCCCCCCCCCTCCTCCTCCACATTCCTAATCCACATTTGTGCACTCTCGCTGAACATAGCCAATTAAAATTCTCGCATCCTCGCAGCTCAGCAGCACAGCATTCAAAGCTCACCATTCATCCTGTTCCTCCTCGACGTGTCCTCCTGGCACTCTCCCACGGTGCCACCACCATCAGCCAGCTTTCTTATGTTTATAATAAATCCAAGTAAGTGAACGAAATCCTCGAAGAATGGAGTACTGGAATATTAACAAAAAGAAGGAATGAAGAAAAAACAACAACAACAACTTGGAATATCCTGTCGCCGCATATTACAGATGCAGCAGCGCGGTACGCTGTGCTCTGCTGTTCCACAGCACTTCTCAGCCATCCATTCATCCATTCATCCATTCATCCATTCATCCATCCATCCATCCGTCCATCCATCAGTCCATCTCTGGATGTATGTGTGCGTGTGTGTGTGTGTGGCTACTACCCCCCTTGCTACGCCCGTCCAGCTGCCTGTGTGCCCGGTGTGGCATTTCTGGATACTTTCCTCCGTTCCGTTCGAGGATCTAATTAAGGTTTAATAAAACAAAAGGAAAATATTTGCTCGGATCGGTAAGAAGGAGAAGGTACGAGGGTAGAGCAGAGCTGCTTGGGGTGTTCTTCAGCTTCAGCTTCAACTTCAACTTCAGCTTCAGCTGCAATTGAATTTATTCATTGCCTCCCTTGTTCGTACCACCGTTCAGATGTTTCATTGAACCGAAAGCAAGAAGAAGAAGAAGAAAAACAACAACGTCCTTGATTTCGTTTTGTTTTGTTTTTCTTTTCAAATCGAAGGAAACATTCGGTTCGGTTCCTTCAAATGCAAATTTCCTTCTATCGCCGATTTGCATCGCAATCGAATTGAAATTTCATTATGTCGTTGTTGTCGTTGTCGTTGTCGTCTTCGTAGTCCCGTGACGTTGTTCATCTCCTCCATCCATCCATCCAGTCCTTCATCCAACCCTGAGAGACGAGACGAAACGACTCAAGTTCGCCAATTTATCCGCTAAATGGTGTTCTATCCAAAAGCTGAAAATCGCCTTGGGAACAAAAGGGCAGCATATTAGATATTAATACGCCTCTAAAAGTGGACTGTTAATAGAAAGAGAAAAAGAGAAGGATACTGCTACTCATTTAAAGTGAATTTAAAATTATTGACTTAGACAGCTTCAGAGGATATCTCATTTAAAAGAAAAAAAGCATAGTTGCCTTTTATATAGAGATTTTTAACTTTTTTTGATTTGAGGAAAATTGCAACAATCAAAAAATTTCAATGCATACTTTTAGGGTTGAAGCATATAATGAATATTTCAATAGGCATGGTATACTTTTACAGTTTTAGCCTTTGTTGCAATAATCATTAATTTTCATTGCGTAGGGTTACATATTCTAACATATATTGCAACATTAATTTAAAAATGTATAGTATAAATTTAGGGTTAAATTCTTCAATAAATATTGCAACAATTAATATATATCATTGCATACTTGTAGAGTTACACCCTTTGATATATATTGGAACTATCATTAAATTTCATTGTATACCTTTAGGGTTGCATATATATATTAATAATAAATATCGCAACATTCATTAAAAAATTCATTGCATACTTTTAGAGTTACAGCCTATTGCAACAATCATCTAATTTTACTGCATACCTTTAGGGTTGCATGTATCTTTATAATAAATATAGCAACATTCATTAAAAAATTCATTGTATACTGTTATGGTTAAATGCTTTCATCAATATTGTTTGCAATTATCAATAAATGTTACTGCATACTTTTAGAGTTACAGCCTGTGATAAATAATAAAACATTAATTTAAAAATATGTCAACAATCATCACATATCAAATTTGAATGAGTTGGGGTTTTGGGTTTTTTTTGGGGTTGAATCCTGAAGAAATATTGGAACAATCAGCAAATTTCTTTGTATACAATTAGGGCTAAATAGTTTTAAAATATTGCAACAAAAATTAAAATGTTGATTGTAATTTATTTTTTTTGCTAAAAATTTGCTACAAACATTTCGACAAACATTAAATTTCATTGTATACATTTAGGGTTTTAAGTTTCAATGAATATTTCAGCAATCGGTACATATCAGTATATACTTTTAGGAAGGAATCTCTAAGAAATAGATTGCAACCATCATTAAATTTAATTATAGTGTCTTTTAGGGTGAAACCCGTAGCAAATATCGCAACATTAATATAAATTCACTGTATACTTTTAGGGGTAAATTTCTTAATAATGCATTGGAACAATCAATTAGTTTAGTTATATAATTTTGGGATTGAATCCCGAGTAAGTATTACAGCAGTCGTTAAATTTCATTGTATACTTTTATGAGCTTAAGCTTAAGTTTTAAGAAATATATCTTACTGTAGGGAATTCGGTATAATTCGGTTAAGGGTTGAATTTTGACGAAAAATTGCAGCAATCATCAAATTTCATTGAATGCTTTTAGGTGCTTAAGTTTTAAGGACGATATCTCAGTCTGGAGAATTCTGGCGACTGGCTATTCTTTAAATTTTTAAACAATTAACCATTAAGTTAATTTATATATATCGTAATATATTAAGTGATATTTTATATAACGGATTTTAGGAAACTGGCTGTTGTTGCATTGTCTCGGCTTTTGAGAATCCCGCAAAAGTGAAAGGATCAGACGTCTTCTTCTTAATTGCCAGATTGTCACTTTGTCTGACTGTCTGTCAGACTGTCAGATTGTGACGAAATCTCTTATAGACTCAATAAATTTATTTCATTAGCTTTCTTTAACTCCGTCCTTCGGAGGACCACCGATGAGAGTCCTTATCTTGCCCACTCGAGGAGACTCGTTTCTTTTCTTCGTCCTTGTGTGTCCTTCTTTTTTTTAATTCTGTCGTTGTTGTTGTTGTTGTTGTAACTTTACTCTCCTTTTACATAATACGACAAGGCACCAGGGTATTTTGTTTGTGGGACGACCGACAACTCCTCAAAGATGATTTCTTGCATCTTCCAAGAATGATTATCGTGAACGACAACAAGAAGGTATGAGTATACGCCGCTGCGCACCACAAGCAATGTGTCTTTAGATATTTTCTTGTTCGAGAGGAATATTTGGTTCCTAAGTTGCGCGCCGCCACTTCGATCCGAACACCGTACACCGATGACGACGAGTGCCCATTGAGATTTCAGTGAGAAGGAAATTTTCCAATCGATTGAAGAATTAATTATCGGACAGACGGAGAATGGAAAAAAAGGGCAAACGATTTGTGAGGTGTCTTTTTACGCCATTATCCATTCCACCGCATCCACCATCCGGCATCGACCGTCAAATTATAAGAAGTTGTCGTTCTTCTATCGTTTTGTTTTTGTAATTTTGTCGTTTTCCTGTGGGACTTCAGTCATTCCTTTAATTTTTTTCTTTCTCGGTTAAAAGGTTACGCTACAGTTCAGTGAGTGTTGTGCATACCTTGGCCTCAACTAAGATGCCTCTCTTCAATAACTATGCTAAGCACACACCTACACTTCATATTTCAATGTGCCATCGAAGGCGAGGTCTTTCTATGCAGTATTCTCCCTCTGGTTTGGTATTTTCAGTCCAACATTCAAATTTCATTTCATTGTTTCGTCCTGTTCCTTATCGACTTTCGCAACCTTTCGAAGTCACTGCCAAACACGATGATTATTCGTTAAACCTTTCCTTTCTTTCTTTTTGTCTTGTTTGCCTTTTTATGGTGTCCCTCATGGCAACCATTTTGGGCATTTACTTTTTTTATGTTCCTTAATGATGTTCGAAATGGGTTTTGTCTTCTTTTTCTAACAAAAGCTCTCTCCCTCTTCCACTCTAATTAATTAATTAATTTATTTACCTTATGGTGCCCCTTAAGGCAACCAATTGGGACTTTTACTTCTTATTATGTTCTTAAATAATATTCGAAATGGCTTTTGTCAAAATATCGAGGTGTCCCTCATGGCAACCATTTTGGACATTTACTTTTACTTATGTTTCTTAATAATATTCGAAATGGGTTTTGTCTTCTTTTTCTTACAAAAGCTCTCTCCTTCTCCCACTCTAATTAATTAATAAATTTAGCTGTAAATGGCTCTTGTAATTTTTTTAAAACACAAAATCTCTCGCTTGATTAATTTATATACCTAGCTATGGTTTCCCTCAAGGCAACCATTTGGGACCTTTACTTTTTGTTATTATTTTATGACTGTGTGTTTATTATTTGTATCTATCCCTCTCTTATATGTCAATGGAGATGTTCAAAACACATACACTGCCATTTATTCCCACATTATCTGTTTACAATTCGTTTGTTTCAGATGACACACAATGCGTCAGCCATTTTATTTCTTCTTCTTCTTTAAAAATTGTTGTGTACGACAGCAAATAGAAACAAAAAAAAAATATCATCATCGATAATTGTTGTGTCATCAACGCATTCCATCCATCCGTCCGTCCGTCCGTCCGTCCGTCCGTCCGTTTTGTCCAACCACCTTTGCTCAACAGATCTCTACGCGTATTTCCAGGAAGAATGAGCGCAGCAATTCCTAATGGAACAGAGACCGAGCACAAACCACCATTCTATCAGTTGTCCTCCGTTCAACTCTGAAAGGATTAAAAAGGATTGCAGCGAGCGATGTGGTGTTCGTTTGTTTGTTTTTTTCCGTGATGTTGAGGATGCTGCTCGATGACGATGATGATGATTTTCCACCAACCGCACAAAACCAACTGCTGTAGAAAAAAAACTGCAGTTAGTGTATCAGCAGAGAAAACGACAACAACAATAAAAAAAAAAAACCTCCTAAAGCCTTCTCTCCATTGTGTAACATGATTACTGTTACACATTTCTGAAGAGGTCAAATGCTGCGCACGCTATCATCATTACCGTTGCACAATCAGCATCGTAAATGGAGGGGAGTCCTTGTGTGCCGTCACGTATGTAGGCATGTGTCGTGCGTCCTTAATTAAATTGACAGAACTATAAGGACTAAGCGATAAACAGTTGTTGTCGTCGCCGGCATTCGTATTTAATTTCAAATTAGTTTCGCTGCTGTACAAAAGGGGTTCAAAAGGGTTAACTCAAAAAAAAAAAAAAACGAACGTAGAACGGTTCTGGAGCTTTATACATTGAAAGCCATCACATTGGCACTTAGACTTTTATTTTTTTCTTGAAGCGTTTCATATTTCATGTAAATTATTAGCAGGTGGGGGAATGTTATAGGCCATAGTACTCCCTCCATCCCGGGAGTGCACGTGTACGGAGAGCGAAACGCCCGGGAAAACAGCTAAAACTCTATCTACCAACACAAATAACTGATTGCTTTAACTACGCACGGGTTGGGAGAAATGGGGATACCGAAGACCTGAAAAACAATGCACGACAGTGAGGGGAAATAGCGAAGGCCTCTAAGACAAGGCATGAGAGCGGGGAAGGGATATCGAAGACCTATAATATAATGCACGACAGTGGATAGGGGATATACCGAAGGTCTATAAACCAAGGCACTCCAGCTTGGCGGGGATACCGAAGACCTGTCAAACAATGCACGAAAGTGAGGGAAACTAGCGAAGACCTATAACACAAGGCACGACAGTGGAGAGGGGAAACACCAAAGGTCTAGTACTCAAGGCACGACAGTGGAGAGGAGAAATACCGAAGGCCTATAACACAAGGCACGACAGCGAGAAATGAGGGTACTGACGCGTCCGGTCTGGAAATGATATATCATATGTCCTGGTCTCCCGACACCGGTCCCGATTTTGAGCCGATGTCATTCAGTTTTGCATTCCTAAACTCTGGATATCCTGGTCTACGCCATCCTTCCAGCATGAACTCGGCCGGCCTCGCTGTCGTGTTCCATAAATCCTAACGCAAAGGACTTTCCGTGCAGGATCCACTTCGCTCATGTGCCCACCGGAGCCTACCGAGTTTAATTCTCTTTACGATGTCGACATAGATCTCATCATTGTACAGTCTCTAAGAGACCACCAGCAGTTGGTGTTCGTTCGTTCGAGAATCGGCACTAACATATTGATTTGCGCACCTAACCATAATTTTGCAAAGACCGTGTGTGAATTTTACTTTAATTAAAAATTAAATTACATACGTGCGGTTGTGTGTCCATTATTTCTATGTGACTGCCGACTTTTATATACGTGTGGTTGTGTGCAGATTGTTTTTAAATGGTCGCCGGCATATTTTTACACATGTGCTGAACGAAATCGGGTGTCGTTCGGATCGGAACACTTAGAAATATTGTATGTAACGATGGGAACTTCGTTCGTGCGTTACATGCGTTTCATTTCAACCTGATTTTGAGAGTTTACTCTCGACGCGTGAAGTGAAACATCTCTTTTTTACAAAACAAACAATAAATAACCGAAATGCCTTCACATTTCTTTTCTCTTTACACGTTTCATGTTTTGTGCGTTACATGCGTTTCATGTTGAGCGCTTACTCTTGACGCGTGACGCTTCACTTGTTCTTCTTCTACTTCTTACTTGTCCTTTGTTTTATTGCAAACACAAGACAATAAATAACCTTTCACATAAAGCGTTTCATGCGTTACATTTCGACTTGGATTTGAGAGTTTACTTTTGTTTTGTTAGCAGTTTTAGAAAAATGATGAGGCTCCCTCTGTCTCTCTCTGTCTCTCTCTGTCTCTCTCTCTCTCTCTCTGTCACTCTCTCCATTCATCTCCTTTACGCAATGTTCTCATTCATTAATTTCAGTGTAAAAACTTAACCTTCATTGTGTGGGTGTCCTTGTTGTGGGTCTGTGGCTGCTTGTGGTGGCCACCATGGAGTTTGAAGTAATTGAGAAAGAACCCTATTCCATCTCCGAACAGTCAGAGAATGACAGAGACCCCCTCTCGAGGAGAGAGCGAGGGGAGATAATGTGCATGTGCAGCAGTTACTAACGTTGTATGTTATGTGAAATAAAAAGCGCATTTGAAGTCGGAGTCGGGGTCGGAAAATCAAAGCCTACAACGCTTCGTTTGGCATACGAATGGAAACTACTGGAGATGATGATAACGTGGTTTGGGTGTGGTGTGCGTTTAGCTGCAGATCGAATTTACCATCGGCAGCAGCAGCATCCCGTGTCACGACAAAGCGGAAACAACAAAAACGGAAATAACGAAAAACTTTGAACTCGCCCATTTGTCGATTCCACCTTTATACCATCGGATGGTCGGATGGGCACCGCAGTGGAAAGAGTGGCGCCGCGTTTAAAAATTCCTTTAGTTCCTTTGACTTTGTTTTTGACTGTGTCACCGCCGCCGACGCCGCCGACGCCGTCGCTGACGCTGTTCCAACGAAAAAGCGAGCGTTTAAAAATTTTTTACACGCGTCCGTCCATCCATCCATCCGTCTGTTAACCTGCTCCATCAAAGCTCTTATGTGATAGCCAGGACTTTTTTTTGGATTTTGTTTTTATTCTTATATCAGGTAGCATGTAATAAAGTTCCTCCCTTCAGCTGATGCTCCCACTACCGCACTTCACTGTTCTTTCTTTTATTAATTAAATCGAAAAAACCTCATAGAGACAAAAGTCACTCACAAACACAACACAGCACAGAAGCCTTTTGTGCGAGAGGGGGGTTAAATTGCGCTTAATTCAGGTACCTAACCTAACGGTACGGTCAGGCAAATTATAATTATACGGAAGGGGGTAAAAGCAAAAAACCAAGCATTTTAATTGAGACTTTGATTGTTTGTTTGATGCTTTGATGGCGGTGGCGACGGAGCGACTACAGTAAGGATTCGGTATTTTGAACTACTGTGGTGATCTTCGGTAAATAATTCTCTTTTTTGTCTGACCTTTGTGGTTTGCTGAAAGTTAAAAAATTATTTTCCAGTAAAAATACGAGTAATTAGTTAAAAAAAAATTAAAAAAAAAAAAATCAAATTTTGGTGAACTGAGGGCTACAAAGCTACTTGTCACGTGGCTCCAAAATGATTTTGGATAGAGCGGTGAGGATTTTCGTAAGGATTAATAATCAAAACACTATAACTATCTGCAAGAGAGAGAGAGAGAGAGAGAGAGAGAGAGAGAAAGGTCCAATTGCAAAGTTCCAAATTTTGACAAAAGACCCCAAAAGAACCTTTGAAAGACCCTCAGAAGAATCCCAAAAGACCCAACAAGACGCTGAAAATATCCTTTAAAGACTCTCCAAAAAACCAGGGAGATCTTTTGAGAGTCTTTTGGAGGTTTCTGGGGGATCGTTCGGCGGTCTTTTGAGAAACTTTTGAATGTATTTTGGGGGTCCCTTGTGAGGGGTTTTTGGTGCATTTTGGGGGTCTTTAGAGGATCTTTTTTGTGGTCTTTTGGGTTTTTGGTAGTCTTTTGTGGATATTTTTGAGGTCTTTTGGTGGTCTTTGGGGGTTTTTTTCGAGGATATTTTGGTTAAGCTTTGGGAGTCTTTTTATGGACTTTTTAGAGTCTTTTGTGGGTCTTATAGGGGTGGTTTGTGGTTTATGGTTTGTGGTCTTTTGGGAATGTTTTGAATTTTTTGGAAGGGGTTTTAAGGACTCTTTTGGGTCTCTTTTGGGGCTCTAGGAGGGTTTTGAGGAGTCTTTTGTTGAACTTTTTTAAGTCTTTTGGCAGTTATTTTGTGGTTCTTATGGGGGTATTTTGGGGTCTTTAGGAATTGTTTTAGGGTCTCTTGGGTCTCTTTTGGGGGGCTCTTTGGGGAGCCTTCTGGGAGTCTCTTGAAGGTCTTCTAGGATTTTTTTGATGGTCTTTTGGGGAGTCTTTTGGTTTTACTTTGGGTTTCTTTTGACAAATTTTTTTTTAGTCTTTTGGGGGTTCTTTTTGGGGTCTTATGGGGTATGTTTTGGGATTTTTGGCAGGTTTTTTATGGACTCTTTTGGTGGGCTTTATAAGGGTCTTCTGGGAGTCTCTTGTGGGTCATCTAGGAGTCTTTTGAGCGTCTTTTGGGGGTTCTTTTTGGGGTCTTATGGGGTATGTTTTGGGATTTTTGGCAGGTTTTTTATGGACTCTTTTGGCGGGCTTTATAAGGGTCTTCTGGGAGTGTCTTGAGGGTCATCTAGGAGTCTTTTGAGCGTCTTTTGGGGAGTCTTTTGGAGAGTTTTTTGTGGGGTCTTAAGCGTATTCTTTTGATGGTCTTTTTGGGGGGTTTACGGGGATTCTTTTGGTTGTGTTTTTGGGTTCTTTTGGGAGGACTTTTGGGATTTTATTTTGAAGTCTTTTGAGGGTCTATTGAGCGTCTTTTTGGAGTATTTTGTGAGTCTTTTGAGAGGTCTTTTAGTAGATCTTTTGGGATTCTTTTAAAGTTCTTTTGTAAATCTTTTGGTGGTCTTTTTGAAGTTATTTGAGTATATTTTTTGGGGTCTTTAGTTAGTCTTTTGCGTATCTTTGGAGGGTTCTTTCGAATGTATTTTGGTTGTACTTTGAGAGTCTTTTTAGGGTCTTCTGGGAGTCTATTGATGGTCTTATGGGGAGTCTTTTAGGGGGTTTTTAGAGGATTCTTTTGAGGGTCTTTTTTTGGGGGGTATTTAGTAGTATTTGGTATTTAGGATTCTTTTGGTAATGTTTTGGGGGTATCTTGGGATGACTTTTGAGAGTCTTTTAGGAATATTTTGATAGTCTTTTGAGAGGTCTTTTAGCAGGTCCTTTGAGATTCTTTTAAAGGTCTTTTGGAAATCTTTTGATGGTCTTTTGATGGTCTTTTGAAAGTTATTTGAGAATATTTTTGAGGTCTTTTGGGGATCTCTGGGGGATTCTTTTGAGGGTCTTTTTGTTTTACTTTGGGAGTCTTTTGACTTTTTTCTTTTGTAAGTCTTTTGGGGGTTCTTTTGCCAATCCAATGGTCTAATACATATTTCTATCTTAATATATAATAAGAAAACTTTGTTTGCTTGTCTGTATGTATGTATGCCTGTTCACGATTATTACCGAGTCTTTACTGTATTTTTTTTTTACTTTTTAACATCTGGAGAAGTTTTGGGTTCGTTTTTGGTTTGTTTTAGTATCTTATTTAAAGTTTTCAATGAGCTCCAAATTTGGTCCGAATTACCAAGACTTTACTGTAATTTTTCTCTGACTTTTACACATCGGTGGAAGTTTTGTTTCTCATTTAGGCTTATTATCTTTGTTTCTTTCTTTTAGTTTGGAATTAGATTCACAATTAGTTGGAATTACCGAGTCTTTACTGTATTTTTTTCTTTTGTTTTACTTGTTCACACCTCCTGTAGCACTTTTTGGTTGGTTCTTTTGTTCCTTAATGATAGTTTGGAATTCGATTCAAGTTATGTTCATACTACCGTACCTATACTGTATTTTTTATGTAACTTGACGATTTCCCTGTGATATTTAAAAGTTTTTTTTGTTGTTGTTGTTGTTGTTGTTGTTGCTAGGGAGGGCGGGAAGGATGCAATGAACCCTGGGAGAAAATCATTTCAACAAAAGTTTACTCCTATCCATCGGAACCACATTGAATGTCATTGAACCTCGGTCGGCCTTCCTCGGTGGTGATGGATGGCGAACCGAGCCTAAGCTGCTGCTGATGCTGCTGCCTATTTTCAATTCACGTTTAACGCGAGCTTACTTGATGCATTCGTCACATACACGCATAGAGCACAAGAGGGAAGTGCACAATAAAATTTTGTAATTGTAAGCGTCCTTATCCTTAACAACAAATGTGTGAGTGTGGCATGTGTATGTGTGTGTTTGGGGTTAACATGCACCACGCACTTTTTGTTGCTGGCGTCCTTTGGGCTTTGTGGCGCACACACGAGCATCAAAATCAGCAGCAGTCAGTCGAGCAAAATTAATGAGCTGAGCAGAAAATCAAGCCAAGCGCGATATCGAAGCGATGTGTGTGTGTGTGTGTGTGGGTGGATGGTTATGTATATGTACGCGTAAACAGCCAGTTTTTAATCCTTTTTCGATAGACAGTTTTTGTCGGCGGCGGTTCATGTCGTATCTACGTATCTTCCCAGTCATAGATGGAAGAATAATTTACTTGGAAGCAGAAGCAACGACGACGACGAGGACAACCAATCGTTGTTCGTTCGCTTATTCCTTTATGCTCCGGCGCACACCCGCCCCCCAGCACATGTCGTTTTTTTTTTTGTCATCATCAGCGTTGTGTCCTCGTCCGTCGTCATCGTCGATGATATGATTTTCTTCATCAATGAATTTGAATGATCAACCTCTCACAGGGGGTGGTGGTGGTTTCATCCGCTTGAAATGCATCCCTATCTGTTCCTGCTGCTGCTGCTCCTTAACAAAATTTCATTCTCATTCTTGGCATTTTCACCGCCGCCGTTTTGTAAAGCATTTTTTAATCATTTTAAGTTTCTCCACCCCCTCTGTCCTTCCACCGCCTTCATTCACGGGAATCTTTTCTTTTGCCATACACACTCTCTCTCTCTCTCTCTCTCTTTCTCTCTCTGTCTCTCGTTCTTTCTCGTCACCCATCTCCAAATATCGACGACAGTAGTTCGACAGCAGTTCCCATTGCTTTCCCTTCTATTGTCCTGCTGCCAGAGGAATCCTGGTTGTTGTTTTTTTTGTTCTTTTGAGTTTTGAATTTTCCACATTCAAAACAACAACAACAATTACAAAAATGCAGAGATGGTGACAGAGAGAGAGAGAGAGAGAAAAGCCAGAAATTAAAAAGAACGAAATTGAAAATGTAAGCCCGCTACCGCCGCCTCTGCTCTGTCCTGTCCGTCCGTAGATCGATGAAAATAGAAATGAAAAACACACATAAGGTCCTTCTATACAAGACGACTATAAGTACATCATCATAATAGGGGTGTCCGTCCGTTCTTCGACTTCATCATCTGCTGTTTCTGCTGTTCTGCTAAGCAGTTTTGCCGATTACTGCGGATTTAAGCGCCAGCTTTTCTTTATCTGGTTTTTTTTTTCTTTTTGCTCCCCGAACGAAATGTGCATACGCCGCCCAATGTGTCCTGTCCTTGTAAACATCGTCGTTTTCCAGAATCGATTACATTTTTAATTTAATTTTCTGTTTGCTTGTGGTTTGTGGTGGTGTGGAGTGGGTGGAGTGGGTGGAGTATGTGGGTTGGTTGGTTGCACTCAGACCAGACACCATTCATCCCATCCCAGATGTACCTCCAATCCACCAGAATTGTATCCCAACTGCCTTCAGATAACGAAGGCAAGAGTTCTACATTTGCGTACGACCAAGAATGTCCATCATCAATATAAAACAGAGCCTCTTCTTTCAGGCAAGCATTTTGACAAAGGTACCTATCCAGTATCCAGTACAAGTCCCTACCGTACCATATTTAACCTTCTTTTCCCTTGGGTTGTAGTATTCCTTTTCATTAAGAGAGCCACATTTTCTTTTGTAAAGAAAACAGCTGGTATTTGAGGTATCAAAAAATTTATATAATTCAAGTTAAAGTACCATCGATGCCATTTAATATGGACCACAATAATCGTCAAATGTCCTCCAGGCAAAACGCTTGCGCATGTGAATGCGCTGATCCGAAATATTTTTCACCGATTTTTCAATAAGAGCGCCACATTTTCTTTTGTAAATAGAACATCTTCTGTTTGTGATTTAAGCAAAATATTTATTTTATATTAAAACACAATCGATGTTATTAATTATGAATTAAAAAACCGCTCAAATTTCTTCCATAGAAGCGCTTGTACAAGTGAGTGGGCTGTTTCACAATTTTTTAAAACTTTTTCATTAAGAGCGCCGCATTTTCTATCTTAAATAAAACAGCTTGTGTTTGAGATTTAATTTTTTTTATTTATTTCAAATTAAACTACAATTGCTATTATTAATTATGAATTACAAAAACCGCTCAAATTTCTTCCATAGAAGCGCTTGTACAAGTGAGTGCGCTGTTTCACCATTTTTTATAACTTTTTCATTAAGAGCGCCGCATTTTCTATCTTAAATAAAACAGCTTGTGTTTGAGATTTAATTTTTTTTATTTATTTCATATTAAACTACAATTGCTATTATTAATTATGAATTACAAAAACGCTCAAATTTCTTCCATAGAAGCGCTTGTACAAGTGAGTGCGCTGTTTCACCATTTTTTATAACTTTTTCATTAAGAGCGCCGCATTTTCTATATTAAACAAAACAGCTTGGGTTTGAGATTTAAAAAATTTCTATTTATTTCAAATTAAACTACAATCATTACCATTAATTATATGGAACACAAAACCGCAAAAATGTCTTCCACTGAAACGCCTGTGCAAGTGAATGCACTAGGATCCCAATTTTTCATAACTTGTTCGCATAAATCGGAGGCGGTGCGATATTCTGGCAATTTCTCGTTCGCTATTGGTCTAAGTTCATGTTAAGTCCCTGGGCTTATTGGCATCGACCGTTTACTTGACATAGGCCCAAAGAAAAAACGCTCCACAGGCGTAATATCACAAGAACACAAGGCGGCCAATGCAGACTGGTGAATTGCTGCAGATAACTCTATTGCTTGGCCAGCTGTAGTGTATGTGGCATCGTGTGGCTTCGCCGTCTTATGCTCTTTATGTCGCCCACCTCTTCGAATTTATCCCAAAAATAGTCACGCAACATGGTATGGTAGTGATCTCCGTTGACTGTGAACGACCAAGCAGGCCCTTTAAAGAAGAAGTAGGAGTCTGTGACAATTCCAGGATGAAATCCGCATGAAATGGCTGATTTCGGGAATAGCTACGGATTGCTGACTTTCCGAAATGTGACAGTTTTGCTCATAAGCGAAACCTGGTTGAGCTAGAAATGGGCTTACTCTACTGGAGAAGAGCCCGGCACTTACAGAGAATATGTTCCGTAGTCTTCTTCTGCTTCTCCTTCTTCTCCTCCTAATTGTTCTCCTTCTTGTTCTCATCCTTGTTCTTCTCCTCCAATTTTTTTCTCTTTCTTCTCCTTCTCGTTGTTCGACTAGTGCTTTTTCACCTTCTCCTTCTTCTCCTTCTTCTCCTTCTTCTCCTTCTTCTCCTTCTTCACCTTCTTCTCTTTCTGCTCTTTCTTCTACTTCTTCTCCTTCTTTTCCTCTTCCTTGTTCTCCTCATTGCTCTCCTCCTTGTTCTTCTCCTCCATTTTTTTCCTTTCTTCTCCGTCTCGTTTTACAACTACTGCTTCTTCACCTTCTCCTTCTTCTTCTCCTTCTTCTCCTTCTTCTCCTTCTTCTCTTTCTTCTCTTTCTTCTCCTTCTTCTCCTTCTTCACCTTCTTCTCCTTCTTCTCCTTCTTCTCCTTCTTCTCCTTCTTCTCTTTCTGCTCTTTCTGCTCTTTCTTCTACTTCTTCTCTTTCTTCTCCTTCTTCTCCACCTCATTGTTCTCCTTCTTGTTCTCATCCTTGTTCTTCTCCTCCAATTTTTTTCTCTTTCTTCTCCTTCTCGTTGTTCGACTAGTGCTTTTTCACCTTCTCCTTCTTCTCCTTCTTCTCCTTCTTCTCCTTCTTCTCCTTCTTCTCCTTCTTCACCTTCTTCTCTTTCTGCTCTTTCTTCTACTTCTTCTCCTTCTTTTCCTCTTCCTTGTTCTCCTCATTGCTCTCCTCCTTGTTCTTCTCCTCCATTTTTTTCCTTTCTTCTCCGTCTCGTTTTACAACTACTGCTTCTTCACCTTCTCCTTCTTCTTCTCCTTCTTCTCCTTCTTCTCCTTCTTCTCCTTCTTCTCTTTCTTCTCTTTCTTCTCCTTCTTCTCCTTCTTCACCTTCTTCTCCTTCTTCTCCTTCTTCTCCTTCTTCTCTTTCTGCTCTTTCTGCTCTTTCTTCTACTTCTTCTCTTTCTTCTCCTTCTTCTCCACCTCATTGTTCTCCTTCTTGTTCTCATCCTTGTTCTTCTCCTCCAATTTTTTTCTCTTTCTTCTCCTTCTCGTTGTTCGACTAGTGCTTTTTCACCTTCTCCTTCTTCTCCTTCTTCTCCTTCTTCTCCTTCTTCTCCTTCTTCTCCTTCTTCTCCTTCTTCACCTTCTTCTCTTTCTGCTCTTTCTTCTACTTCTCCTCATTGCTCTCCTCCTTGTTCTTCTCCTCCATTTTTTCCCTTTCTTCTCCTTCTCGTTTTTCAACTAGTGCTTCTTCACCTTCTCCTTCTTCTCCTTCTTCTCCTTCTTCTCCTTCTTCTCTTTCTTCTCCTTCTTCTCCTTCTTCACCTTCTTCTCCTTCTTCTCCTTCTTCTCCTTCTTCTCCTTCTTCTCCTCCTCCTTGTTCTCCTCATTGTTCTCCTACTTGTTCTTCTCCTCCATTTTTTCCCCATTCTTCTCCTTCTCGTTGTTCAAGGGGGCCTACTTTCGAGTCGTCTCGAAAAAATAGTTAAAGACTTTCCGAGCAGGTAGCTTCTTTTTCGCTTTACAAACTTGGTTTTTTTGTCCAAACTGTAAAGACTTAGGAATTAGGAACTAGGTAAAGGAGTGGGAATCGACCTTTCTAACTACGAAGACTTCTCATTGTTGAAAAAGCTCTTGAATCGATAAAAATCGAACAAAAGGAGGTTAACAAAAAAAAACTCCAAGCCAAGATACTTGCAACTTACGAGTATCTCTCAATTTAAGTCTCAATTCCTCTCTCTGTCTGTCTGTCTCAGGAAAATAACTGCACATTGTCGTAGTTGGGTGTCTTTTTTTCCCTTCGTCATCGTCGTTTCTGGTCTCAGCCGACAATTCATTACAAGTCGTATTCATTACAAATTGGTTCAATCGAAATTCGAACCAGTTGACAATGAAGCCTTAAAAAGGTTCTGTTTATCCCTTTTGTTTGTTAGTTTGCAGTCGGTCGCGGTATGTGCCCAAACGACTTACACTCGAACCCACCCGATCGACCGACCCCCATTCCGACATCCTGTACCCTGTTTCTACCTTTCTGTTATTATTGTCACACACTCGTACGTATTTCAATTTAGTTGCAATTTCCATTTCACCCTTTGATGCCTGCGCTGCCGCGGCCTGTCTTTCTGATCCGGAAGACAGCGGTTCGCCACACTGTGCACAGTGGATCGAATATGCGCAATTCAGAGTGGTTGTAGTTTTTTTTTAAATTTTGATTCTCCGATTTTTGGTTTTTGTAAGCCTATACTATCCATATATCTTCCAAAGAAGAGTACATTTTTGTTCAAAATTAAGATCCAATTGTCTTTCAAAAAGAAGATCCTTTTCTCTTTCAAAAATAAGTTGACTTTTCTTTCAAAAAAAGGATCCATTTCTTCTTTAAAAAAAAAATCAATTTTTCTTTTCAAAAAAAAAAGATCCATTGCTCCTACAAAAATAAAATCCATTTCTCGTTCAAATAGAAGTCGATTTTCTTTCAAAAAAAAGATACACCACTCCTTCAAAAAGAAGTCAATTTTTCTTTCAAAAAGAAGATACACCACTCCTTCAAAAAGAAGTCCATTTTTCTTTCAAAAAACAATGGATCATGTTCCTTCAAAAATAAGATACATATATATCTTTCAATGAAGAGTCAATTTTTGTTCAAAAATAAGATCCATATGTCTTTTAAAAAGAAGATCCACTTCTCTTTCAAAAATAAGTTGTCTTTTCTTTCAAAAAAATTATCCATTGCTTCTTTAAAAAGAAAATCAAGGAGCAAGGGATCCTTTTTTTTTTGAAAGAAAAATTGACTTATTGTTAATTGACAATTGACTATCTTTTTGAAGGAGCAATGGATCTTTTTTTTTGAAAGAAAAATCGACTTGGTTTTTAAGGAGAAATGGATTTTTTTTGGAGCAGCAATGGAATATTTTATTGAAAGAAAAGTCCACTTATTTTTGAAAGTGAAATGGATCTTATTTTTGAACAAAAATTAACTCTTCCTTGAAGGACATGTGGATCTTGTTTTTGGGGGAACATTGGATAATTTTTTTTAAAGAAATATCGACTTATGTTTGGAGGAGCAATGGATCTTTTTTTTTGAAAGAAAAGTCAACTTATTTTTGAAGGTAAAATGGATCTTATTTTTGAGGGAACATTGGATCATTTTTTTGATAGAAAAATCGACTTCTTTTTGAAGGAGCAATGGGACCTATTTTTAAAAGAAAAATTGATATTCTTTTTGAAGGAAAAATAGATCAATTTTTTTAAGCAGAAATAGATCTTATTTTTGAAAAAAAAATCGACTTCTTTTTGAAGGAGCAATGGGACCATTTTTTGAAAAAAAAAATCGACTTCTTTTCGAAGGAAAAATACCGACAATGGATCTTCTTTTTGAAGAAGCAATGGAATTTTTTTTTGAAAGAAAAATTGATCATCTTTTTGAAGGAAAAATAGATCATCTTTTTGAGGCAGAAATAGATCTTATTTTTGAAAAAAAAAATCGACTTCTTCTTCTTTTTGAAGGAGCAATGAGACCATTTCTTGAAAGAAATATTGATCTTCTTCTCGAAGAAATAAATCATCTTTTTAAAAAACAGAAGAAGATCTTATTTTTAAAAACAAAATCCACTTTTTTTTAAGGAAACATGAATCTACTTTTTAAAGAAAAAATAGATCATCTTTTGAAGCAGAAATAGATGTTATGATCCATTTTGGAAGGAAAAATCGACTTGTTTTTGAAGGAAAAATGGATCTTCTTTTTGAAAGAAAAGACAACTTATTTTTGAAAGAGAAGTGGATCATCTTTTTGAAACAGTAATAGATCTTATTTTTGAAAAAAAAAATCGTCTTCTTTTTGAGAAACAATGGATCTTCTTTTTGAAGGATCAATGGGACTTTTTTTTTTAAAGAAAAAATCGACTTTTGTTTTAAAGAAAAATGGATTTCCTTTCTGAAGGAGAAATAGTTTCGTTCATGAAAGAGAACATTTCTCTTTGCATTGCTGTGGTCATCTCTTCTTCAAATCTTCGTTGGAATGGTTTATGGCAATCCGTGTAGATTGCAATGTCTCTTGCATTCCAGGAAGAAAAGTGTAGCGCAGACCTACCCGTCATATCAATCGATTGGTCGATTCAGAAGGAGAAGTCCATTATTTTACTGTTTCTCCTCATCTCGGGTGTGTTGGGTGGGTCCGTCCATGGTTATTTATCGATCGCAGATTCCAACACACATTACAACAAATAATCGAATCGATCGCGACCTTAGCGCCAGTGCAGTGCACTTTCTTGACAAGCAGCCGACAGTTTAGAGAATTTTTTTTTACCTTCACTTTGTCTGTATTTGACACACTGTAGGTGTGCGTGCGCGGCTTATATGACGAAGCAACTAAGTCAGTCACTCAGTGTGGAGTGTATGTCATTCACTGCGTAAGTGGATTTTTTATCAGAAAAGTGATTGTATCATCATCGCGGCACGGATCAACATCATCATCGAACATAATCATCGGCGGGAAATAGAATCAAAATAAAAAAATCGGACGAGATGTTACCCCGAGCCACAACAACAACAACAACAACAACAACAACAACAACAACGACGACGACAATCCATCAAAAAAAAAAAAAACTAAATAAATAATAATACAAAGGGGATGTCGTCGTCATCATCATCGACGTCGTCGTCCTTACAGGATATCTATTTGCTAATAGCCCGTGTTATTTGTGTCATCAGCCCAATGGCATCATCATCCTCCTCATCCTCATAGCACGAGGGTTTGCTTTTATTGAGACATTGAGTGAGAGCGGGGCATGCTATTAAGTGCGTGTGTGTCCGTGTACACCCTTGCGCAGGATGCACCCCAGCAGATTAAATCATCGTCGGTCGTCGTCCTTGCTGCAGTACCGCTCGCCACTTGGTATTGTAAATTATCTGCCGCTGGATTACATCTTGTTCGGGTCGCTATTAGCAAGGATTATGCAATATAATTATTCCTAATAAAAGGGACGATGACGATGACGATGGCAGCAGCCAACAAACAAAATAATGCGCACATTTGTTTATCAAGATGGGAAAAAAGTTCTAGATCTGATCAGATCCGTTTTCGATATGATCCTTGCAGGGATCCTGTAGCGCCTTGTCAGCGTTTTACATTTATTTTGTTCCTTTCTTTTTTTTTTAATTTGCGATACATGATGATGAGGAGGATTGACGACAAAAACAAAATTGTCATCAGTTGATGATGGCTGGCGGTGGTACTTAAGTCGTCCTGGACAATGCCGTACTTACGTGCACGGCTTGTCATGTAACGGTTTGTGTTTGTCTATTGCCTTTGTTTTGAGTGATTGTCGGGCAATGGGTTTTTAAATGTCGTCCAACCGACAACAACAATAGCAACAACAATGCCAGATTCACCTTAAGGCGGCAGGGTGTGCAGGGTTTCGCTCTAGCGGTTATATATTTTGTTTTTGATTCTGTGTTGTGAGAGAGACGATCCTGGCTGGCATTGCTGTGCTACTCTCCTCTATCCAGCGCAGCATTACACAAAACGTGACATATTATCGTGACATTTATTTAATGAAGGATGGGGAGCCTGTTTTTGTGGTGTGGTCCTGATATATCCTTTTGTCTATAGCTGTGCCAACAAATGGCAGAACGAATGCGAACGAGAACGAGTAGCGATGACAACTGGCAAGAGAGAAAAACGATGGATGGATGTACGATGAAAAATTAGTCAGAGAGCTTTTAAGAAGGAAATAACAACAACAAATTAGCAAATGACTTTTGTACAATTGTCGCCACTCGAAGTGTTACGAAATCAAAAGGCTGTAATTTCGTCATTTATGAAGATTTTTTATTAAATTTTTTGCGAGAATGTTAAAAACATTTCAAATTTTATGAAAAACTTTGTAGCCACTTGTGGCGTTGACGATAGCGTCGAGTCTCTTAACTAAGACATTGCAAACTGCACAAACGTGACCTGTTGGTATTTTGGTCCATTCTCTACGAAGAGCTGTCTTCAATGCGACCATACTTTCATATTTTTTTTTTTATCGACACCTTAGCCTCCAAATAAAGAAGTGCTTTGGATTCAAGTCTAGTAAGTTTGGAGGGCATTGTTGCGAAGAACGTGTTGACTTTGTAAAAATTGTGTTATTTCAAATGAACTTCATGTGATGGTGCTGAGTCCTGTTGGAATGTACAGCAGTTGTTACTGAATTTTCTGTATACCCAAGGTATACGGTTTTCTCGGTGCACTTCTGGATTCACCTTGACATGACAAGACAAGATCGATAAAGACTTGCGAAGAACGACCATTTGCAGTCACAGCTGCCCCCAGAAAACCCGAAATCGTTACGTTCGTGCAGATGTTTTAGCATTTTGTGCATCTTCCACGTCTAACTGCCTTTTGAGAGTATAGTATGTCAAGAATGGAATGTAACTCTATTTCAAGATGGAATTCCGTGAGTCTTTTTTTGGGTTCCGGGCGGAGATTTATCTGCTGATGTAGTCGCAGAAAGTGGTTCTTCCGAACCTACTGCTCCTACTGGTACCGAAGCCGTCTTAGGCTTGAGTCAGGTTGGTATTCGAAGATTTATGGAAACCGAACAGCAGCACTGTTGAAACTCCATAAATACATGTGGAGCTACCACGTACCTTAGTGGATGTGGCCGAACAAACACACCGCCAAGTTCATTTTAGGAATATCTAGAAGGAACTGTCGAAGCATAGTCGGTTTGCTTACGGGGCAGAACCCGACTGGTAGTCATATGTTCAAGTTGGGACTTATCTTGGATCCAATATATAAGTCCTGCCTGGAGGAAGATGAAACAACTAGAGAGTATTCCGATTAGTGACAAGGATACTTCGCAAGATCGACTATCAGAAGAATCGTTGTTTAGTATTCCGATTAGTGCAAGATCACTTTGTAGAAGAGTCGGTGTCCAGTATTCCGATTAGTGACAAGGATACTTCGCAAGATCACTTTTCAGAGGAGTCGGTGTCTCCAGTATTCCGATTAGTGACAAGGATACTTCGCAAGATCAATTTTCAGAGGAGTCCGTGCCTAGTATGCCGATTCTATTGTTGCTAACATTTAGAGAGATACAGAAAAAGAGAGAGACGAAAAAGAGAGAGAGAGAGAGAGGAAGAGAGAAATATTTTGATTCCTCTGTATTGTTTTCCAATTTTTGCTTTCAGTTGTGAAGTGAGAGAGAAAGAGAGAGAGAGAACGGGAGATAGAGATATAAAGAGAGATTCCTCTCCATTATCCAATTGTTGTTATTATTTAGAGGTAAGGAGAGAGAAAAACATGCGAAACACTGCAACACAACCACTAAACAACCCCAATCGTAGAGCAGAGGTGCTCTGTGTGCACACAAAATACAGTATGGCTAGTATGGCCTGATCTAATGCTGCTATATGGCATGATTATTAAAATAAAAAAATTTCTATGGGGGTCCCCCGACCCCGCTGCCCGATCACTACCAAATTTTAATAGAAAGTCTTGCCACCGGAAAAAGACATGTGTGCAGAGTTTCAACTAAATCGGGCTTTGGGAAGTGGGCTAAACATTTATCGCAAGATTACACTATCGAACGACAGAACCATGCCGATGCGAAGTTAATACAGAAAATTTAACAAAAAACATAAAAAGGACTCCTTCCTACCTAATATTTGACTGACAGTGTTCCAAGCCTCCAGCACAACCACGGCATCATAGAGCTGCCAATATGACAACTCCATGATAGCCATCGTTCGAGCAACGCGAGACGCTGCCCCCGCTTAGCCTTGTTGTTGAATGTCAGCCACACCCAAGTCGAACCACCAGTATTTATCCACCAATATTTTTATTACGGTCTCGTTCAGTTATGTTACTGATGCAGTATTTCCAGTTAGCATCCCGATTACCCAAAGTCAATTGTAGGGTGCCTTTCTAGCCACATGGTAAATTATGGGCACGTTGCACGTATCCGACATGTAGCCCACTGTATCCAGAGGTCCTACGAATGCCTGGGTAAGAAAGGAGCTTCACCTCCCATCTCAGATGGTCCTACGAATTCCTGGGTAATAAAGGAGCTTCACCTCCCATCTCAGATGGTCCTACGAATGCCTGGGTAATAAAGGAGCTTCACCTCCTGTTTAAGGTCACAGGAATCGAGGAATTTGTTGCAGTATCTCTAGAAGAGGAGCTTTCTTCCCAATAACCATCCACTCCTTCACACACAACTACCCGGCGTCAGTCACAAGCTGCCTCCCCCTGCCTATCAGCCTGGCTATAAACGATTTCTAATCAGTTGGCAGTCCTTTGTCTTCCGTCGTCATCGTTGTCGTTGTCGTTGTCGTGTGCTCTTTTTTTTAATCCTTGGATGTTTAATTAACCAAAAATCTCATACACGAAGGCCGCAGCAACGCACACCCTAACTAACGTCAGGAGACGGCGTGGGTCGTGCTGCTGTCGCCGCCGCCGCCGCCGCCTGCTGGGTGGTAAGAGCCGCGCCGCACATTTCACTGCTCATCCTCATCCGCATCCTCTGTTCATTATCATTATCAATGTCAGCGATTTTCAACAAATGTTTGAATGGATGGATGGATGGATGGATGGATGTCGTTCGCACGATGCTGCCGCATGAAGGGGAAAAGTTCTTTGAAAGGATGATGGCAGAGAGGAAGGGAGGGTAGCATTTCTTCAAAATTTTAATGCAAAAAAGGAAAGGGGGAACACAATTCGAAAATCACATTCTAATTTTGCGCTTGGATGTCATGGTTGTTGTTTGCTCGCTATGTTGATGAAGATGATGCTATGGCTGCGCCTGCACATTCATCTTACCCGTAGCTAGATAGACAGATAGATGATGACAGTTGTTGTCACAATTTGCGACGACGTAGACAGCCCTCGCAGAAGAAGATTATGTTCATAGAACAACAAATGACATAACCGCGCGCGCATAGCATCTCTATCACACACCCATCGTCTTTTCATCCTTAGTCCTTAGTCCCTTTGAGTTGTCAGTCAGGCAGTCACTCATTCACTCCTAATATTCACTGTCGTGGCGGTGCGAGGCGCGACCGGCTTATGTTTAGACAGAGACTTTCCAATTAAAATTTCATTATTCCACCCGCTGTACATGTGACGATTTAAGTTTTTTTTTGCCATACACATACACACATACCTGTCGAGGACCATGAAAAATTGATTGATTTTCTACAAAGTTAGAGAGTTATTTGTTTCGTCCACCAGCAGGCAGCATCTTCTTAAGGTCGAGCATTTTTCGTCCACCAGCAGGCAGCATATTCTTAAGGTCGGGCATTTTTCGTCCACCAGCAGGCAGCATCTTCTTAAGGTCGAGCATTTTTCGTCCACCAGCAGACAGCATCTTCTTAAGGTTGAGCCTTTTTCGTCCACCAGCAGGGAGCATCTTCTTAAAGTCAACCATTTTTCGTCCTACAGCAGGCAGCATATTCTTAAGGTTGAGCCTTTTTCGTCCACCAGTAGACAGAATCGTCTTAAAGTCAACCATTTTTCGTCCACCAGCAGACAGAATCTTCTTAAAGTCAACCATTTTTCGTCCACCAGTAGACAGAATCGTCTTAAAGTCAACCATTTTTCGTCCACCAGCAGACAGAATCTTCTTAAAGTCAACCATTTTTCGTCCACCAGTAGACAGAATCTTCTTAAAGTTAACCATTTTTCGTCCACCAGTAGACAGAATCTTCTTAAAGTTAACCATTTTTCGTCCACCAGCAGCATCTTTAAAAACATAAGAAGAACAACAATCTCACAAGAGGCGGCTCCCATATATCAGATGATCTTCTCTTTCCACAAAAGTAAACGTCCATCGCCACTGCCCAACAAACAACATCTGTCTCGTCGTATCGGGGAGCGCCAGCAAAGAGATAAAAACTGAAAAGTCTGGATAATTTGTCCATAATTCCCCAAAGACAAACTGGGAATCAACAGAAATTGCATCGCTTCCACCGTTTTAGCGCTATGCGCTTACCGTGTCGTGCGCGGGGTCAGAAGGTGAATAAGCATTGCGATTGCCACAACGAGCTTCCAGTTATCTCAGCATCATTGCCAGCAGTGTCGCCGTCACAGTGATTCCCAGGACACCATCAGCATCATCATCCGTTGACGCTGAGAAATCTGGAAATGATGTGGTGCTGGTGCTTGTGAAGAAAGAGCGACGCGCTGCTCAGATCCAGCACCAGCGGAAAAGACTGCAGATGAAATTATCGCCGCCACAGTCGACTTGGAAAACAATTGAGTCGCGACATCAGGCGAGAACTAATAGAAGAGGATAATGGCCCATGGTTGGATAGGTTCATTGCACATAATTTCTACCACGGAACATCTCCCCGGGGAAGGTGAGGCGGAGAGTATTGTGCATTGGCCGTCCGGTTAGATAGGACGGATGTTTGTGCCTCAGTAAAATGCGTGGATCGTGTTGGTTGTTGTTTTTTTTAGTCAGTGTGCTGCAGCAGCAACTTCGCAAATGAAAAAAAAAGCAGCTGGCATAAATGTCGGTAGGGTAGTGCCAGTAAGATTAGCTTTGGCGAAGCAGCAACACAAATAAAATCGGTCGAAACGGCGACTGTAGTCGAAGAAGAAAACAATTGCCAGATAAATCCAACAAGAAAAAGTATCGGTTTCAGTATAGCACCCTGAGGTTCACCTGCTCTTCACCTGCTCTTCAAAGACTGAAAATCTTCGACTGAAATATTTTGGCGGTATGTCGGCAAGGTAGTTGTTGCTGTAACAATGTATTCTCTTTTAAGTGAATGCGACAAAAATATTATCCGTAATAACAAAAAACCACTCAATATTAACCTCAGATGTATGTCGATGTGTCGGCAAGTTAGTTGATGTGGTAACAATGTATTATGATGACTGTGAATGAAAAAACATATTTGTAATAAAAAGAAACTCAGAATCTCCCGCTGAAATATTTTGGCGATATGTCGGTAAGGTAGTTGTGGCTGTAACAATGTATTCTCTTTAAAGTGAATGCGACAAAAATATTATCCGTAATAACAAAAAACCACTTAATATTCATCTCAGATGTATGTCGGTGTGTCGGCAAGGTAGTCAGTTTGGCAAAAAAGTATTGTGATTAGCTTAAATGCGGCGCAAATCTTATCTGCAGTAAAAACGATCAACTTAATATTCGTCGGTGTGTCGGCAAGGTAGTTGCGGTGGTAAAAATGTTTACGTTTAGTGTTATTGCTGCATAAATCGTATCTGATGTATAAAGAAAACAACTTAATAGTTATCTGAATGGTATTTCGGTATGTCGGCAAGGTAGTCAGTGTAGCAAAACAGTATTCTTTTTAAGCGTAAATGCGGCGAAAATCTTACCTGCAATAAAAACGATCAACTTAATATTCGCCTCAGTTGTATGTCGGTGTGTCGGCAAGGTAGTCGACTCGGTAACCATGTAATCTATTACAGTGTAAATCTTCTTATCTTATCTGCAATCAAAAAAAAATTCCAAAGGACACACGACAAATATCTGCAATAATTCATCACTGCGCTCATCTCATTCAGGACGAAAGAATGAGTGGAATTAACTGAGATTGATAATAATTGGCCTCCGGCTTAACCCCTGCGGAACATCAATGCATTCCACAATAATGTCGCTTTTGTGTCCAAAAGGGTCATCATCTTTAATAATTTCCATCTGAGCGGATGCGAAGAAGAGGAAAATTTGTCTGGCTGCGCACAAAAAGGACATCACAGTAAGGTACTCGTAGGTGAATGGATGCTGCTCATATCGATGCCGGGCAAATTCATAAATAATAACCACACACACACACACACACACACTCACACAATAGCAAGTACAATACACATAACAAGGACACTTAATAACAACAACAACCATCAAAGCAGCGTTACACACAGTAATCCACTCATTGCAGGATCAGCATCAGCATCACTTCCCTGTGCAACAATACGATTCATATTTAATACACAAATAGATTGCTTGTATCTGGATAAATGTACAGGAATATTCAATGATGATTTTGATGGCACGCACCAGCACGCAGTACAATCAGAATAAAAGAGGACCAGAACATCGAGGGTTGGCTGGCTGGTTGGCTTTCTGTATATGTAGTCCTCCTCCTCCTGTCATCCTGCCGGCCTGCATCATTCGGGGGATATTACATTAAGATTAAGGATTGTCATCGTCTCGGCTCATCCATCGCATTGTCATAATATAATCAACAATAATGACGTATTAATAGTTCGGAATGGAGAGGACAAGAACGGCGAATCTTCCTTTTTATGGAACGAAAATCCTCTTGTGCGTGAAGAGGTTTTGTTGCTGTTGTCTGGGTGGAGCCAGGGGAGGGCGGGAGTAGTGAGAAGCAGCTTGAATAATAGTTGGAGTGCGGCTGAAAGCTTTCAGATAGAAAACGAACAGAAAATATTAAAAAGAAAAAGTATCGGCATCCGTGCAGAACTCTGAGGGACACCATCCGCTGGGCATAGAGATAGTGACCAATAATAATAATAGCAATGTACATAATAATATTTGAAAGGAGGAGTAGATTCGCTGATCGTGCCCAGCACTCTCTCAACAACGTAAGCTCCATCTGGGAGCTTTCTTAACGATCTAACCAACACTCCGACATTCAGCGGGTTCAGCGAGTAGGCGGGAGAAATTTTCTAGATGGGAACATTACTGGTCTAATTGTGTCGGCTATTTTTGCACACAAATGGAAGGTACCTGCAATTTAATGGCGTATCTGAAAGGTGACGAGTTGAGAAGCTTGCTTGAGCTTGCCCTCGGACGTTAATCGGACATTCGCGAGAGGTGTGAGACCTTTGGTGTTTCTGTGGGCTCTGAAACTCAAATCTTCTGCTAAGTTAGTCCAACACACTAACAACTACAACTATGCTGCGTTATAAAATGGTCAAGTGGTCATTTTAATTAAACTAAGCTTCACCACTGGCTTTATTTTGCAAGGATGTGTTTCTGTCGTTCGTTCGGGGGGTTGGAATATTGCGATTAATTTTTAATCCGCTTCCCAAAGCCCGATTTAATTGAAATTTTGCACAGATGTCTAGTTTCAGTGACAACTCTTTCTATAAAAATTTGGCATTGATCGGGTACCGGAGTCGGGGGGCTTCAATACAAAATTTTTTCCTAACAAATCACGCCATATAGCATTCCCATAAGTTTTTTTATTTTTCAGCATTACAGTGGAATTCATTATACTTTGACTCTTAGAGAACTTACATGAAAAATTTAAATTTTTATGGATAGTTTCTTTTAAAACATCAACAAAATGTCGGCCGCCATTCAAATTTAGGGCTGGTTAAGGGGTTGGGGTTGAGAAATTGGTGCAAAATGCGAATGCTTTTGTTTTTCAGGGAATAATAAAAACAGTGCGGGACCACTACTCTACAAACATCACACACACACACACACACACACACACACACAGATACAGATCTTTAGATACAGATACACAGAGGCACATACACACACACCCATAGACAAAGGCACAGGCACGCAACATCCGTGCTGTAATACTCGGGTGAGTTTGGAACATCTTTTGTTAGTCCATTGTTTCGTTCGTCCTTCCATCCGTCCGTCTGTCCGCTGTACCCGCATTGCACTGTCAGTTCCTTACCATCACCTCACTCAACAACTCACACGTGAACCCAACATGTCACGTGATTTTGTCGTCGTCGTCCTTTTCCTCCTTCTCCTGCTCTTATCTTGAGTGGTTTTTAAAGGCAGAGATGCCTTTTTATCCCATTCGTCGTACTTTTTTTTAGTAGCTGCAGCTAATTAACACATGTGGAGGAGGCGGTGAAGGGTTAAATAAAACCGACCATAGCAGAACATCAACTGCAGTGTGTTGTTGTTGTTGTTGTTGTTGTTGTTGCTATTGTTTTATGTATATTCTACTCCCTGTATGTAGAGCAGATTCTGTTGGCCAAAATGGAACGCAGATTGCCAGCGGCCACTCGGAGACACTTTCCTCCCTGATGTGTGCATATATCCTGTTGGCTGTCATTCCTTCTTTCCTTTGTTGTTTTTGTTGTTGTGGTTCTTGTTCCATTACCTTATTGTTACTCTGCATTACTTTAGCGTGTCCCTTCCCACTGCACCTAGGTATTGCACTTTAGAGCCAGCCACTAACTTTGTTAATTAGTATGAACATTGTTACACATGGTGGTCATTTTTTTTAACAAAGGGGGTGGCCATTTTGGGTGCACCTGCTGGACGCTAGGCCTGGACTCGGTGAAAAAGGTGACTTCAACTGGCAAAGATTGACGGGACTGATGGACGGACAAGCAGACAGACTAATTTAGTCGGTAGTTTGGAGTTGGTAGTCGTTTGTCGTTCCAATGGGAGTTTTTGTGCTCTGCTCGGACAGACAGACTTCCTGGAAGTTACTTAAACGTGCGAAATATTACGCTGAAGTAATTATCATCCGCGGGACGCAGAAATAGATGGTCCAGTATTGGAGAAAACGAACAAACGGATGGATGGACAGATATTCAGGTCGACAGTTCGGTGGTTCATGGTAGGACGTCGTCTAGGAGTTTTTGTTCTCTCGGACAAACGGACGGACGGACTTTCTGCCAGTAACTTAAACGTGCAAAATATTGCACTGAAGTAATTACCATCCGCGGGTATAGAGAACGACAGACTATCCGGTATAGTAAAAAACCAGCGAACAAGCGGTTGGACAGACAATTGATAGTTCGTTGTTTGGGCGACAGTCGTTGTTCAACTAGGAGTTTTTGCTCTCTGCTTGGACAGATGGATGAAGGACGGACGAACTTCCTGGAAGTTACTTCAACGTGCGAAATATTGCACTGAAGTAATTATCATCCGGGATAGATCGGACAGACGGTTCGGTATTGGAACGAACGGGTGCACGGACAGACACTAAGGTTGACTATACGGTGATCGGGTCGGTAGTCGTCGTCCGTCCGACTAGGAGTTTTTGTTCTCAGCTTGGGCAGACGGACGAAGGACGGACGGACGGACTTCCTGGAAGTTACTTCAACGTGCAAAATATCACACCGAAGTAATTTTCATCCGCGATAGATAGACAGACGGTTCGGTATTGGAACAAACGAACGAACGGGTGGGTGGACAGACAATAAGGTTGACTGTTCCGTAGTCCGCTGCCATACGAACGAAGGACGGGGACGGACTTTCTGGAAGTAACTTTAACGTGCAAAATATTGCACTGAAGTACCTACCGTCCGCAGAGATAAAGAAGGACAGACAAGCTAGTATAGGAACAAACGAACGGACCGACGGACAGACAGACGAGCAGACAATAATTATTCTACCCCTTTGATTGGGGTTGGTGTTGTGGTTGCGTTTGATTGAGGTGCATCCCGTCTGGACGCGTCAGCTCCGGGTTTTTTTCCACTCATCATCGTAACCGACTAATTAAATGGAACGCCTGCTGTTGAGAGTGAGTGTGCTGTGATCACGGACGGCGCGACACCGTTGCCAATTAACGCGACGCCCACGGAGCATCTTCAGATGTCAGTGCGTATACGATGTCAAAGGGTTGGCTTTGTTCAGCCAGTGTCTAATGATTTCCACCTTAAACGACGACTCACCTTCGAAGGTTTAATGAGTTCCTGAGTTGTGATAGATGGTCTCTCCGGCGTGGGGATGGCATCATTAATAAAAGCAAGTGTGTCGCAGCGCATTATATACGCGTCTATCTATCTATCTATCGTCTAATCGTTTCCGATTCGCACTCATTGAAGTTTTTTTTTAATCCATTTATTTAATTTTTAGAAATCTTACATAGTATTGTTTACTTACCTTACTTATGTTCTATATCCTCTTGTGGGTCCTATAGGGCCTCTACTACGCCTATGCGCCATTGCGTGTAGTTCCTGGCAATGAGCTTCAGCTCTCTCCAACTCTTCCCCAATTGTCGTGGAACTCCTCCTCAACTGTTCTGCGCCATGTATTTCTCGGACGACCCGTTCTTCTACCATCCTGAGATAACGGATTCCATTGCATTGCGTAGTTTGCTATGGAACTGTCGCCTTTTCGGATTGTGTGACCAATCCACTGCCACTTCCGTCGTTCGATGGTTGTGCCTATTGGTTCCTGATCCGTTCTCTGGTAAAGATGTTCGTTAGAGATACGGGGTTAGGCCAGAAAACCCTTAAGATGTTCCGTATGAACCGAACGTTTGTAATCTTTTTGTGACAGTAGCGGTCACCTTCCAATTGCTGCACCCATACAACAGCACAGATTCAACATTTGAACGGAACAACAGTCGCAACTTGGTGTTTAAGTTGCTCGCATTGCTTCGCCATATCATGGACATCATTCCAAACACTGATTTTGCTTTTCCGATTCGGTTGACAATGTCCGGTTCGGTTCCACCTTCGGTCTAGAGAATACTCCCAAGATATTGGAAACTCTCTACTCTCTCTACCGGCTGTCCAGCAATGTTAACTTTAGTTGCTGAGTTAATGCCGCGGTTGATGATTTTGCCCTTAAAACCCACAACATTTGCCTACCTCTGCATCGTTGGTGTCATTTGGTGCAGCTCCATATTTCTGTGTGAGAGTAAACAAACGTCTTCAGCGTAGTCCAGATGTTTGAGTTGAGATGTAAGAGTCCAATTTGAATTCCTTCGTTTCCAGTAGATAAGGCTGCGCGAAGTACATCGCTAATCACCAACAAAAAAAAAGTATCGGCGATAGAATGCAACCTTGTCGTACCCCACTTAATATCTCGAATTCCTGAGATGTAAGAGTCCAATTTGAATTCCTTCGTTTCCAGTAGATAAAGCTGCGCGAAGTACATCGCTAATCACCAACAAAAAAAAAGTATCGGCGATAGAATGCAACCTTGTCGTACCCCACTTAATATCTCGAATTCCTGAGATGTAAGAGTCCAATTTGAATTCCTTCGTTTCCAGTAGATAAAGCTGCGCGAAGTACATCGCTAATCACCAACAAAAAAAAAGTATCGGCGATAGAATGCAACCTTGTCGTACCCCACTTAATATCTCGAATTCCTGAGATGTAAGAGTCCAATTTGAATTCCTCCGTTTCCAGTAGATAAAGCTGCGCGAAGTACATCGCTAATCACCAACAAAAAAAAAGTATCGGCGATAGAATGCAACCTTGTCGTACCCCACTTAATATCTCGAATTCCTGAGATGTAAGAGTCCAATTTGAATTCCTTCGTTTCCAGTAGATAAAGCTGCGCGAAGTACATCGCTAATCACCAACAAAAAAGTATCGGCGATAGAATGCAACCTTGTCGTACCCCACTTAATATCTCGAATTCCTGAGATGTAAGAGTCCATTTTGAATTCCTCCGTTTCCAGTAGATAAAGCTGCGCGAAGTACATCGCTAATCACCAACAAAAAAAAAGTATCGGCGATAGAATGCAACCTTGTCGTACCCCACTTAATATCTCGAATTCCTGAGATGTAAGAGTCCAATTTGAATTCCTTCGTTTCCAGTAGATAAAGCTGCGCGAAGTACATCGCTAATCACCAACGAAAAAAAAGTATCGGCGATAGAATGCAACCTTATCGTACCCCACTTAATATCTCGAATTCCTGAGATGTAAGAGTCCAATTTGAATTCCTTCGTTTCCAGTAGATAAAGCTGCGCGAAGTACATCGCTAATCACCAAAAAAAAAAAAGTATCGGCGATAGAATGCAACCTTGTCGTACCCCACTTAGTATCTCGAATTCTTGAGATATAAGAGTCCAACGAATTCCTCCGTTTCCAGTAGATAAAGCTGCGCGAAGTACATCGCTAATCACAAACAAAAAAAAGTATCGTCGATAGAATGCAACCTTGTCGTACCCCACTTAGTATCTCGAATTCCTGAGATATAAGAGTCCCCCTTGGATTGCGTCGTACCTGCCTTGGGGAAGGATATCGACAATCTCCGTGATCGTCGAGTCATCAAAGAACTCCCTCCACCTCTCAAGCTGTTGGTCTTCTGTGGCAAGAATCCTCTCTTGCTCTCGATCAATATGCACCATCCTTCTCACATGGTTATTATATTCCCTTCATAGATGTTGCCTTTCCTGGGTGCGCACGCGACTGATCCAGCCTGATTTTGATGGCTTTTCCATCCTCAATGCATCTCCACGTTTCATCTGTTATCCAAAGCTTCCGATGATGTTGTATGAAGCAACAGTTTGTGTCTTTGCTTGTGATGATCTTCTGCTAAAGTATCTCTGCTAAGATTTGTGAACCACCGAATTTCATTACAGTCTTGGAACCACTTTGTGCGTGACGGGCGGGACATAGCCAATTAGTACATAGAGGATTGCCGTTCTTTGCACTCTCAAGTAAATGAAAAAGGGACCTTCCTCCATCCCTTTCCGCCTGAGTGTCCTATTAAGCGCATCATCTTCATCATCATCGATTGATTCCTCTCACCTAAAGTGGCAAGTGCGCCGTGCGAATCCTGCGGGATAATGGGATGAGAAAATAAAAAAACAAAACTGATGTGTTAGACAAATAATATTCCTGGATCTCCCTTGCTAGCGAGAACGAGCAGCATCACTTCCCCTATAATCGTCCTGTCTGCTGTCAGCTGGGCGCGATTATTATGATTATTCGGATGATGATTATGACTTAAGTGAGTGGTTGGCTGGCTGGCTGGCTGGATGGCTGGCTGGATGGCTGCCTGTCTGAATATGACCTCTGAACCCTTCTCATTAATATTTTCGTGTAGTGCCATTACAGCCCTCTTACCACACACACACACACACGCAAGCAACAACTTAATATTTTATTCAATAATTGACAGCATGCTGCCTCCTCTCCCTATCGTGTCGCATATTTCACGCTTCTATAGACAGGCGGTCCGTCCGTCCGTCCGTCCGTCCGTCTGTCAGTTAGTCGGGCAGCAGCAACAAAAATAACAAAAGAAATTATGATAGCGGGAAAAAGTCAAGAGTCCAGTGTGTGTTCGTTCTCTATAAAATCACTTCAGGTACAGGTAAGGACTGACGACGCGACTCTTTCCTGTTCTGTTCTTTTCTGCTTCTCATGTCCTCTCTTCCCTTCCCTTCGCTTTCGCCATTCTCCTGAAGGAATCGAATTCACATCCTAATATAAATAATAATAACCCTTGCTGTGGTGTTCCGAGATGAGCGCTGCACAAACAATCACTGCCGCATTGCATCTCGCCTGCCTGCCTGCCTGCCTGCCTTCCTTCCTGCCAACCCAGAAGGACCTCGACGAAAAATTATTATTATCCTGACCGCAAAATTTATTTGATCGGTCGTCGACGTCCGTTCTGGTTGGGAATGATGTGATGTGATGTGCGCTGCTTGCCCGCCCTATGGATTCCATGGCGTGGTGCGCGGTACTCTCTTCTGCTCATACTGATGGTTATGAATATGAGCGAACATCGATGAATAGAGAGTTGTTTGCGCCTGTGTGTTCCCGCCCGACCGACCGACCGACCCGTCGACCGCCTCTGCCATTGTGTTTATTTGATGATCCGTGTACTTAGCGTGTAATTGACTTTATGATGTGAGCAGAGTATTTACATAGTGGGAAAAATGCGGTGCGGATTAATGTTCCGCGTGTAAATGAACGCTCCGCTGATGATGATGATGATGATGATGGTGAGTGGATGGAGTGGTGTCGTCGTCGTCGTCGTCGTCGTCCTCGTCGTCGTCGTCGTGGTCCTGCTTGTTTTTGTTCGTTTTCCCTAAGTGGATCAAATTCAACCAAAACTTCAATCTTTGTCTCGCTCTCGATCTGGCTCTGAAACTTGAAAGGGCGTTCGGGCAGTTTCCCATATATCGGGTATGCGGCAACTATTGGTTCGCTTTAAAAAATGCAACAGATGACTAGTACTACATTTTCGAAAGTACACCTTCCGAATAATAATGGAATACTATTTCATTCCTCTTGTCCAATCAGTCGGAGCAAAAAGCATCAACGAAGATCTAAGTAAACTCAGGAGCATGACTAGGTCGATTTTCCATTAAATTCCATAATTAATTCCATAAAAAAAATTCGGAATAATTTCGGAGTATTTTCGGAGTAGCAATAAAAACGTAATTTTCTTTACTATTTCGACTTAAAGGCCCATTTTCTTTACTATTTTGACTTAAAGGCTTATGAATGTTTATGAGTTTGTTTGTTCTTTGATTGTGTATGTATTCCAATTTTTATGGAATAATTTCCGAAGTTTCGGAATAGCAATTTTTTGCGTCAATTTCGGCTAAGGCCCTTTTTGATATTTTCCTCAAAGGCAATAGATTAGTCTGCAATAGTTTTGGTATCTTTTCTTTTGGTGTGGGCTTAAAATTTTCCCAATAATTTGCAGACATAATTTATGAATTTCGGAGTGTCGCTAGCAACGCTATTGCTGTGGTGCTTTTGATTGCTAAACGTTTGTAATGAAATTCTCTTTTATTTTTGACTTGTCAACTGCAATAAAGCTAATTTTTGACGTTTGAACAGCTTTCCGAATTTTCGGCGTGACACAATCAAAATTTTCTTTATTTGAATCTTTTCTATCCGATTGAAGCACTTTCTTATGTTTGGACTCCTTTCCAATTTTTCCGAGTTGCACTTACAGTCTAAATATCCTTTATTTGAGACTTGTCTACCGAACTAAAGCTTATTTTTGACGTGTTAACAGCTTTCCGAACTTTCGGAGTTGTACTTACAGTTTTAGTTTCAATTCTTTTAGACTTGCCAACCTTCGAAAAGTATATTTTAGTGTTCGGACTCCGTTCCGAATTTTCGGAGTTGCTTTGTTTTCGTTGTAATACACGAACTGCATTGCAATTTAGCTTCGTCTTCTTCTTCTTCTTTTTTTGAAGTTTTGAAGAGATATGATAGCAAACAATCAGTGATGGAAGCACCAAACCACTAAACGAAAGGTGCTTCAATCTTCAGGCATTTTTGACATCAGGCAGCACATCCTTGATGATGAAGCTATCCATCCATCCATCCATCCATCCTGGCATTCATCAATTCATTCATTCATTATTTTCTTGATTTATTCGTTCAGTTAGTCAGCTATGCTGCACTTCGTTGTGTGGGCATTGATTTAGTGCATGCTCACACACACACAAACACGCATGCACATGAAGTACTCACATTCAGTTGGAGAGTGCTTAGCGTACACGCACAGGACGATAATTTCTATGAATAAGAAAAATGTCAATGACGCGAAACATTTCTATGTTGGAATCATTATCGTCATCATCATCATCATCATCACCATTGTAATCATCGTCATGAATGGATCACATACCCACCTAACCCCAACACTGATCGTCGGTTGCTGGTGGTGGAGAGGTAACAACGGAGCAGTAGCAGTATGCGTGCGTTGTGTGAATGGGTTCTTCTGCAGCAGAGGTAGTATTTAGTATAGTGGCAGTAGTAGAAGTAGTTGAGTTGAGAGCAATCCCAGAACTGGGACGAAAGCTGCGTTGAGTGCACTGCACCGTAAGGAAACGAATATTTTTTCGCCATTCTTCTCCCGTTGTGCCACTTCATCATCATCATCATCATCATCATCATCGTCTTCTCCATCTCAGCGAGTTTACATTCATTTATTGTTCTTCCATTCATTGTATACATTTGGGTGGGCAGGAGGTGTGGTTGGTGGGTCCGCAATGCAATGGTGCAGCGAACGCTTGAAGAACTTTGGAAATTATTTAATTTGACTCCTTGAACAAGGAAACAAATTATAAGACACACGACAGCTTGTGCTGAGTGGTGCCGAGCGAGAGAGAGAGAGAGAGAGACAGCGAGACGGAACTTAACCAAGCAGCAACAGCATCCATCCATCCGTGGCACTGGATGGATGTTGCGCGCGCTGCCTGAATAATGGATCGTCCTGGACAATAAATCCATCCTGCAGTGGTTTCTGCTGCCGAAGACTGCCGCTCCTGATGGCGCGCAAACAAAAAACCGGAAAAATTCTCAATTGGAAATGCATTAAAATCCTTAAAGAGGCGCGCTGGCATCCCGTCCAGATTGTTGTGTACGAGATTTCGCTTCCATCCTGAACGCTGCACACACAACACACACACACACTCTCTCTCTCTCTCTCTCTCTCTCTCTCTTTCTATCACTCTCACACTCACTCGCTCGTGTATCTCCTACACACTGGATCATTAAGAGCTCTCCTCGAAGGACTCTTTGTTTTGTTTTTTAAAAGTACTTGGAGAATTTGTGCTGCCGTTGTTGTTGTCGAGCATAGTTCTGTGAAAAGGATGGATTTCTGTGCGCTTCTGCTTCCCCTTCTGCACTGTGTGTGCGATGCGTGCGATTTGTTCAAAACACTTTTCGCGCAATTCAATTCAACAAAATTTCAATTGTATTCGAAAATTGCAAGTTACACACTCACACACAAACACACATACAGATGCACAGTACCGAGTATGCTTAACAGTAGTTACTGGGTTCGAGCGTATGTAATGATGGTGTGGTTGGGGGGTTAAAGATGTACTTGTACTGTTGTGCTACGATAATGATGCCATAAGTGCGTTGCTATACAAGCGGCAGGACTGTTGCCGCGAAAGAATTATGAACTGGACTGTAGTTGGAAGAACTACATACATAGCCAGCTGGAAGCCTTTAAGATTTATCCATTTTGCCTGAATTTTTAACCAAACGTCCGACTGTATCAATATAAGGCTCGGTTCGGTCCTTTTGGCATTGTCTTTGTAAGAGAAAAAGCTCTTCGCTTATACGATACATTTCGCGATCTGTCCACAACGCTGTCATCATCATTTTTAAGAGTCGATGACTTAATTCCTTTGGAAAAAAATGTAACGTCTTTTCCACCGGCCGATGTTGTAACAATCATTGCATTTTGTTGTATATTTTTAGGTTTAACTCCTTTCATTAATACTCTTAAATTTCGTTGCATGCTTTCAGGGATAGCTCCTTTAATAAATAATATTGCAACAATCATTGGATTTCGTTGTATTCTTTTAGGGCTAACTTCCTTTATTAAACATTGCAACATTCATTAAAATTTATTGTATACTTTTAAGGATAACTTCTCTGAAATATAAAGTTGCAACATTCATTAAATTTAATTGTATACTTTTGAGGATAACTCCATCAAAATATAAAGTTGCAACATTCATTAAATTTTATTGTATACTTTTGAGGATAGCTCCTTTAAAATATAAAGTTACAACATTCATTAAATTTCATTGTATACTTTTGAGGATAACTCCTTTAAAATAAAAAAAAATTGAAGATTCTATACATATACATTTTGTTGTATACATTAAGGCATAACTCCTTTAATAAATAATATTGCAACAATCATTACATTTCGTTGCATACGTTTAGGATAGACTTCTTCAATTAATATTCATTTCATTTTGTTAGATAATTTTAAAGGGCAACTCCTTTCAAATATAAAATTGCAACAATCATCACATTTCATTGTATACTTTCATGGCTTACTCCTTCGATAGTGAAACTTTTACCAATCATTACATTGCGTTGAATATTTTTAGCCTTTTATTCATATAATGAATATTGCAATAGTCTTTACTTTTAATTGCATACTTTTAGGTTTAAATCAGTTAATTAATACTGCAACATATTATACATTTAGCTGTATACTTTAAAGGATAGATGAGGTTATTTTGGGGTTGCTATCGGCAGGATACCGACCCCCTACTTAGACACAGTAATTGTCCATTGTGATATCACATGTATTAAGAAGATTTCTCCTACCCTTATCGTTGAACCAGTTGGAGCTTCAAATGAAGCATTAGAGCCATCTTATATTAGTATTTGAGACAAATCATTGAAAAAGAAGGCTCTCAGATGGAGCTTACATTTTCGAGCAAAAAGCTTTGCACGTGCAGAGAAGGTGAAGAATGATTTCTTCCTCCACCTTGTCCATGCAGCTGCTGCAGAGAAAAACACACCAAGACTTGCTGCACGCTTGCCTTTGAGACAGTTCCAAGTAATCACACCTGTTGTGGCACTTATGTGCCATCTTTTTTGTAAAAATCAAAAACTTGGAGCGTTTTGGATCCACCTTGCTCCAGATCTGCTGTTGTCCCATTTGACCACCTACGGTTAGTTCTCATGTAACATGTGGTATGCCTAGGAAACCATTTTCAGTTAAAAGGGGCAGTGTAGTTGCATGTTTGGCAATTTATTCAGCCCTAGATTTCCCCAGAATGTCTCCATGCCCAGGCACCTAACACAGATGAATGTTGAACTGTTTTGTCCTAGAGAGTTTATCGTCAGGACTCAGGACAATCTTGGTCCACTGGGAGGTTCCACTGATTAGCCGCGCTACCAACTATTTACCTACTGAAGTGTACGGTTGAACTGAATGTCCAGTGCAGCGGAAGGTATGGTGTTGCTCCGTGCTACGTGTTCCGTCCTCCGTTTCGGTGCTCCGTGCTTCGTGCTCCGTGCTTCGCTCATACATATACAAGCCGATCATTGGACTTTGCTTAGGCTGTCGTTATTTACTGCTTTGTCTAAGGCAGTCCACCACACAACCACATCAATTTTACAATAGTGACTAGGTAGTCCCATTACAATTTGATTACTGATCCTATAAAGCTTCCAAATGCCTGTGTTGCATCAAAAAAGCTCGTTTCCCGCTGCAAGGTTACTTGGAAACTGGAGAAATACCCAAATAACAATCGACAAGTAAATGTAAATGGCACAATAATTGTAAGCTCGTAAATAATCCGTTCATCCCCCTTTTCAAATCCCCATGTAGTTGTGGTTGGGTGGACGTTTATCACATAACATCACGTGAGCTCATGCGATAGGAAGGATATGATGTCACGTTAATTTGTATTTTTTTTTACCAATTATTGTTGTGTTGTTGCCCGCCGCCCAGCAGGTTACAGGTTTAGTAGTAGTTGTATGTTGTTGTTGTTTTTTTCATTCAACCGCAACAGTATTTCTTCCTCCTCATGCTACTTCTCATCCTCCTCCTCCTCCTCATCATCGTCACTCCGATTCGGAAGTAAATTGCGCTTACTGCAGTGGTCGTCATCGTGTCACCTCTTCTCCTCAATGCGAAAATCCGTCCAATTAAACCACAAACCGAAAAAGGAAGGACAAAAATCTGGGTGCGTTGTCGCCGCATCGATGTGGCGTGCCATCCGGCCAGCAGCAGCATATTAAGCGCCGTCACACACAATAGCTCAGCGTAATGATGACGATGCCGATGACAATGAGTTATGCCACGTGCCGCTCTCTAGAGCTTCTTTACTTCGGGCGGTGGGTTTTTTTTAATGAAGCATTCGGCGTTTTCTTCCTCCAACCGAATTGGAATTTAAAATTAAATCGCCCGGCGACCGCTGCATCAAAATTTGCTTATTTCGCTGATTCTCACGTATCGCCGCCCAACAAAAAATTTTGTTGAGGTCCTAAAAGCCCATCGAATTCTCGACATTTTTTTGCCTGAAAATGATATTTCATTCGTAATATTTATCCTAAAAGTATACAAAATAATTTAATGACTGTTTTGAAGGATGTAACCCTAAAATAATACAACGAAATATAATGAGCATTGCAATATTATTTAAATGAGTTAACCCTAAAAGTATATAACGAAATATTATAATGTTTTGAAGTTAACCCTTAAAGTACGCAATGAAACTTGATGATTGTTGCAATATGATTTATTAAAGGAGTTAACCCTTAAAGTATATAACGAAATCTTAGAATTGTTGCAATATTATTTATGCAAGGCGTTATGCCTAAAAATATACAACGTAATATAATGATTATTGCAATATTATATATTAAAGAAGCTATCCTTAAAAGTATGCAATGAAATGTAATGAGTATTACAATAGTAATAAAAGAAGTTAAGAAGTTAAGAAAAGAAGTTAGTATACAGCGTAGTGTAATGATTGTTGCAATATTATTCATTTATGGAGTTCACCCTTAAAGTATTCAATGAAACTTGATGATTGTTGCAATATTATTTATTAAAGGAGTAAACCTTTAAAGTATATAACGAAATCTAATAACTGTTTCAATATTATTTATTGAATGAGTTATGACTTAAAATATACAACGTAATATAATGATTATTGCAATATTATATATTAAAGCAGTTATCCTTAAAAGTATGCAATGAAATGTAATGAGTGTTTTAATAATAATAAAAGTAGTTCAAATCAAAAGTAAACAAGTATATATATATATATACATATATCGGCCACCCTCCTCAGCTCACCAATAGACCCCTCCCGCTATAGTTGTCTTACCCTTACTATTCACCTCAGCTAGTTACCCTGAAAACTAAGAATCGATACTTATATCGGTCTCCCCCCCCCCCAACGAACAAACCACTTTTCTAGAGGTATCCTTCCACCACTATTCATCTCAGCTACCCTGAATATCGAGAGATCATGCCCTCCCACGCAACTCCCGATCACCCAGCACCATTTTCTGTCCAGCACTATTCATCATGGAGTCCTTTGAGAGTCGTTTTAGGTTTTTATGGAGATCTTTTGGAGGTCCTTAGAGGGTCGTTGGGTGTCTTTTTAGGGTGTTTGGGAATGTTTTAGGGTTTTTTTACGAAGGTCCTTTGGGAGTGTTTTGGCGGTTTTTTGGATGCTTTTTGGGAGTCCTTATGGTATTTTTTAAAGCTTTGGGAGTCTTTTGAGTGTTTTTGATAGTCGTTTTGCGGGTCTTCAGAGGATCTCTTTGTGGTCTATTAGGAGTCTTTTGAGGATCTTTTGGGGACCTTTTGGGTGGTCTTTAGATAATCTTTTGGAGGTTTTTGGGGGTCTTTTTGGGTCTCTAGAGGGTCTCTAGAGGGTCTCTTAATGATTTTTTTAGGGTGATTTGGTGGTACTTTGGGAAGGACTTTAGAGGATGGTTTTGGTTTTGGGAGTGTTTTGGGGGTCTTTTGGAAGTGTTTTGGGGGTTAGTTTTTTGTTTTGTTACAATGTCTCTGTTAACATTTGTGAACTACTGAATTTCATCACAGTTTTAGAACCGCTTTGTGTGTCAGCGACATAGCCAATTAGTTATGGAGGATCATTAACATCTCGTCGCAGAACCTCAACTTTGGCGCACAGTTTCATACTCATACACTCACATATATGAGTGAGTTACTGTTGTTGTTGCTTAATCGGTTTGCTTCAAATTCAATTTATTGCTGTCCAGATTTACGTTGTAAATTATCGCAGCAAAAACAAAAGCAACAACAACAGAAGTAATAACACGGAAATTATTGCAGAATCTACCTGTGGTGTCCTGGAGGCGAGTTCACTGAAAAACCTCAGCAACAGCAGCAACAATAACCGATATGCGCGCGCACACACACACACACAACAAACGAATTAATTTTTATAACAAATTCGGTTGTTAATCGATTAATCCAGCGGCACTCTGTCTCTGTGGTAGACCGTCCGACAGCGTTGCCGCAGCAGTCCAGAATATTCGTACCGCGCTGATCGGCAGCGGTATTGACAGGGGTCGGAGAGGGTGGAGGCTGCTGGTGTGTGTGTATGTGAGTTGTTTTACTCGAACCTGCACAGGGGATAATATGAAGGAGTACTTTGCATTTCATTTCATTTTTCACAAACACACACACTCACAACTGTAATTCAAGCGGAAATCATCATCATCGACAAGAGTGGATTGTTGGTGGGAGAGGGGAGGGGAGGGGATATTTAAGGGTGCACAAGTGCTGTGTGTGTGTGTTAGGTGGTTCTTAGTTCCTGTTTCCTGTGCATTCCCATATAATAATCATAATAATCATCTGGTGGAAGACGAATGAACGAACGGACGACTGGTGGACCGCAAAAGGACCAGCAAAACGATGCCTGAATGGACGGATGGATGGATGGATGGATGGATGGATGAGTGATGTAAGCTTCTCTTCTTCGGTACGCTAGGGACGTAACCGCGAATTACACTTGAATTCCCATAAATGCAGAAAATTACTTTTAATGCAAATACAACAGCAACAATATGGCGAGCGAGCGAGCCCCTTGCCAATACAAACAACAACAAGGATTTAAAGGGAACGATAAAGGGAGAACAAAAAATCCATACTACTTGGTGGTAGGGTTTGGTTGTTGTGGTGAGGGTGATGAGGAATGCAGCGCGGAAGATGGCTCTAGGCGATATTTTCTTCTTCATCTTCATCTTCTTCTTCATCTTCATCTTCATCTTCATCTTCATCTTCATCTTCATCTTCATCTTCATCTTCATCTTCATCTTCATCTTCATCTTCATCTTCATCTTCATCTTCATCTTCATCTTCATCTTCATCTTCATCTTCATCTTCATCTTCATCTTCATCTTCATCTTTTTTTTTGGGTCTTAACGGTGTCTTGGGGATGAGGTTGGGCGGGTCTCGGGTTACACCGGGGTTAACAACATGGTCTCTATTTTAACTTCGCGTCGGCATGGTTCTGTCGTTCCTTCCTTCGATGGTGGAATCTTGCGATCAATTTTTAACCCACTTCCAATTGCCCGATTTTGGTCAAACTTTGCACACATGTGTATTCCCGGTGACAACAATTTCTGTTAAAATTTGGTAGCAGTCGGATCCCGTGGTCGGAGGGCTCCAATACAATTTTTTTTCTTCAAAAATTTACCCTCACTTGTGTATCGCTGATTAGAGAACTTTAAGCTTTTTGGGTTTTTTTTTTCGGAGTTGTCTCCGAACTTTCACATTAACTGACAAATATATAAATATGTACATACTCACACTCATATATAACTTATAATTAATAATTTTTTTGTTTTGTTTTTTGTTTTTTGGTTTCTTTCAAGGACTAACGAGGCCAGCGATTTATCCATTTCCTGCAAGTCAATATTCTTATCCTATGTTAAGTCCGGATATGTCGCAAGTAGCATCATGGTGAGTATCTACCTTAATACGAGTATTCTATTTAGTGTGTGTGCCTTTGTATCTGTTTGTAATTATCTTAAGTTTACGATAGAAGCGCGTTACTGCAAAGCGCTGCAATTACGCGCGACAGTGCACTTTCAAGTATAGGCAGCAGCCAGGGAAACGCATTGCGCAACATAAGCGCCCAACAAACACTTAGCGCAACTTAACTGCGCTGTTCGCTCGCTCGATCGATCGATCGGTCGGTCGATCGGTCGGTCGATTATTGTAAATCGCAATAATCAATAAAATTTGGCACCGCCACGTCGCGTCGCGTTGCCTCTCGAGCCGTTCCATTTTGGTTTTTTTTGTGTGTCTTGTCGCAGAATGTTGTGTTGTGAGACTCCTTCTTTTAAGCCGCCGTGCGCAAGAGTCTTTACCAAATTTGGTCGCACAAAAGCGCATACCGACGCCGCCGCCGCTTCCGCCACCGATCGGTGTGGTTGTCTTGTCGTGCGTATGGTGGGAGCGAGCGCAAGCGACATCGATCGACAATTGCTGTTGTTATCGTTACTGTGGTAGCGTAACGTCAATGCGCGAAATGTGTACAGGGTGTTCTACTATGCACACTTCAATCGATCAATGTATTGCTCGTTCTAACGAAGAGAAATAGAAACAAAAAGCGAAGGGAAAAGTGAACGAGAAACAGAAAGAGAGATAAGTAGAAGAAGAAGTGAATTTTCAAGAGAAAGAGAAAAAAATAAATTAGGGAGAGACACATAAAAAGATAAACATAAAGAGAAAGAAAAATAATTTCATGTGAATTCTCTAATCGGAAATACACACGTGTGCAAAGTTTGAATAAAATGTATATGGTAGCTCCCAGCACTGGGGTCCGATTACTTCCAAATTTTTTACAAAAAGTGTTGTCACCGGAGATACGCATGTGTACAAAATTTGAATAAAATTGGACGTTAGGAAGAGGGTTAAAAATTGATCGCAAGATTTCACCAGCCAGCCAGCAACTGAAATTAGGTCACGCGTAGAGTATTTAAAAAGAAAGAAAAAGAGAGAAAGAAAGAGAAAGAAAAAAAATCAAAAGAGAACATAAACCTGAAAGAGTAATACAAAGAGTAAGTAAATTTGAAAGAGAAAAAAAGAGAAGGAGTGAGAAAAAGAGTAAAGGGAAGAGAAAGTCAACGAGAAACAAAAAGAGAAACAGAAAGAGAGATAAAAAGTAGAAGAAGCAAAATTGAAAGAAAAAAATTGAATAAAAAAAGTAGAGACATATAAAAAGATAAACATAAAGGGAAAGAGAAGAAGAAAAGAAAAGAGAGAAAGATAAAAGGCAAAAGAAAAGAAACAGAAAAAGAGAAGAACAAAACAGAAAATCAGAAAGTAATAGCTAAAGAGAGCGAGAAAGAGAAAAAAAGGAACAGAACAGAAAATGATAAAAAAAAACAGAAAAAGAGAACAACATTAAATAAAGTGAGAAGGAAAATAAAACAAAGGGAAATAATATGGAAACAGAGAAAGAGAAAGCGAAAAGATATATAAATAAAAATGAAATGAAATGTATGTTTGCTTGTTATTTATGGAAACTCACATTAACCAACCCATTTTTATGATATCTTCAATGTATATTACTGGCAGGTATAGGAAGGTTATAGGCTATAATAAACCCCCTTTCCTCCCGTAGGGTATGAGGAAATGTAAAATGTTTATATCAGTCACATTTACAAGCCGAATTTTATTAGAATTTTTTAATGTATATTATTGGCAGGTGGAGAAAGGTTATAGGCAATAGTACATAGCCATAGTCCATAGTATAGCTAATATTCTACATTAATTATTAGTATGTATATTATTAGCAGGTATAGGATGGTTATAGGCTATAGTTTAAGCCCTCTTTCCCCTCCTAGGGGTTGGGAAATGTAAAATATTAATATCAGCCAGATTTATCAACCGATTTTTATATATAAGCTTCGATGTATATTATTGGCAGGTTATAGGCTATAGTAAACCCCTAACCTACCATGGTAACAGGCAGGTGGAGGATCACGTGTATGGGCAGCGAAGTGCCCGGGATCGGCTAGTATCTTATACAAACAAGAAAGAAATTTTCTTTTTTAATAGTAACATAGATACCGATAGTATAAGAACACACCCTGTAGCAACTTTGAGTGTGCCACTTTTTAATGCTCGATATGTGATGGATGGAGTCACATTCTCTTAATTGATTTTTTGTGTTTTGTTGGTGCTGCTGTTGAACAACTTGCCGCGAACAGCACTGTAATTGGCGTAAAAATGATGCCAATTCGTCCGTCTGTCTGTCCATCCGTCCGTCCGTTTTGTTAGCAGTGTGTTGCTTTTTGCAAAGCAGGCAATCGATTTTTCAGTGTCGTTGTTGTTTTGCCAAGCGCCAGCATCAATTACACAACAACAACAACAATAGTAATAATAATAATAATACTCGTCGTAATTATCATTATGTGTTTTTTAATTATTATTACGTTTAGCTGGTAAACTGCATGCCGCCTCGTCGTCACTCACCCACATCCTCCATAATTAGCATATTGTGAGCCATTTACGAGGACAAGAGGTCGGTTGGTCGATCGGCGGTCGGCGGTCGATCGGTCGGTCGGTCATCTGCACTGCGACGGATCATTAATTTGTCGCTCATTGTCACCTACCACACTGAATGCTCAAGTTTCGAGCCTAATCCATTTGGATTTTCCCGAATTAATCTTCAGCCCTACAATTTCAGCTTCTCTCTCTCTCACCACCCTTGTTGTCATTTGATGAAGATCCATGACCTTGCGATAGAGTAAGTACACGTCATCCGCGCCAACCAGGTGTTTAAGGTGTGTCTGAAAAGTCCATTGAATTCCTCCATTTTTGTTCGACAAAGCTACGTGCAGTATACATCAGTTATCACCATTAAAAAAAAGGTTTGGTGACAGTATGCAGCCCTGTGTAGCCCCACATTGAATATCAATCTCCTCTGACAGCATGATATTTGGACTCATCGTATGTTCCCTTGATAATAGTAATCAATTTATCTGGGATGTCTCTTCTGCCTTCCCCATTAACGCGGTCGAATGCTTTTTCAAAATCAATGAAGTGGTGATCGAAATTCAAAGCTAGGTTCAATGATTATCCGCACGGTGTTTATATGACCTACACAGGAAGATCCAGAGTGAAATCTGGCCTGTTCGTCATCGGCATGCATCCTCATGATGGTCTTTGATTCGATCGAGGAGGATTTTTGCTTGGCAACAGCAGACTGTGCACACAAATCCCTTTCCAGTTCTTGCACTGCATAAGGTCACTTTTTTTCGGGGGCTTAACAGTGGTGTCTTTTTTCCAAACGCCAGGGACTCCCAGGCTGGATGCAATAGCTCGCTCGATGTTGTTGATCTTTGGTTCGATCGAGAGGATTTTTGCTTGGCAACAGCAGACTGTGCAAACAAATCCCCGTCCAGTTTTCGCACTGCATAAGGTCACCTTTTTTTCGGGAGCTTGACATTGATGTTATTTTTCCAATCTTCAGGGAAGCTTTCGTCGGCTCTTCTCTCTATAAGTGGATGCAGGATTGTTGGCTCGATATTGTTGGCGCTGCGTGTAAGAGCTCTGCAGGAATACCGTCAAGTTCTACCACCTTGTTGGCCTTCACTTGTTCCATTGCGGTAATAATTTCTTCTCTACTAGAAGGTGCGGTGCTGATTCGACCATTTGTTTACTCGGCCAAGTCATTGGGCGTTGGGTAGATGCACTTCACTGGTGTTCTTTTCATCTTCTGAGCTGGTCCTTACACACGACACGACAGCTTCGGCTGACCATCGAAATGTAAATTTGAATGTCATGTCATTTATATAAATGCATAATAGTTAGATCTGCATTGCGATTGATCGGGAAACTACTGACTGCTCAGAACTTTGCTTGAGCCTGTAGCGCAACAATCGTGATGTTCATGATGTAGTGCTTGCTTTACCTAATAGTGGTGGTCCCCGGGCAACTATGTGTATAAATCCTTGTATATGTAGGCTAACATTGCAGGTGCGAACGGTCTAGCATTTCTAGTTTAGGTAACGTGCAGTGCAATGGATTAGTTATCAGCATTAAAAAAAAGTTTGGTGACAGTATGCAGCCCTGTCTAACCCCGCATGTTACACGCGAACATGTATGAGATTGAAAACACATTTGTGTATGCTGGACCTGAAAGGGGCACACAGAAGGGTTAACAAAGATAAAGAGCCCATGCAGAAAGGCGCCATGTTTTTTTTTGTTTGGGTTACTGTCTGTACATACAAATTTCTGATATTTCTGGAAGAGCAGGTGACCAACAAAAGTCCCATCGTCATCGCAGCCCAATGAGAAAAAGACAAACAACATATGTCAAGAATGTGCAAATAGCAAATCGTTGGAGCAGAGAGAGGGAGATAGAAAGAGCATCTATTTGGCACTCTGAGAAAAGTAATAAATATTTGATTTTATTATTTTAGTCGCCTGCCATTTGCCGTTTATTGCCATTTGCATATAAATCAAGTCACGTCGTTGTTCGGTCGTTCGGCCGGTCGGTCGGTTGGTTGGTTGACTGGTCGAACAGAAGTGAAGCGGTGCACATATGCGAGCAGAGTACCACAGTGTACTGCAACGAAGGGAAAGATAATGATGATCATCATAATCATCATAGTTGCAAGGAGTGGTGTTGTGTTGCGTTGCATTCAAGGGGATATAGTGTGTGAGAGAGAGATAGAAGAGAGCGACGGTGACACTGACGTCGACGTACGAATAGTATGGCACGTCACGTCGGTGTGCTATGCAGAAATAGATAAATATCGTATTTGGTGAACGTTTTTTGTACGTTCCCGTCACTCCTGCTCCCCAATCACCATCACAAACACTTCGACTGCATCACCTTTCGCAATTGCCATCGACAACATTTGACGGACGTGCGAACGCATAACGCATTATGATGGCATACCGCCGCCGTCTGTCGCCGTCGTCATAGTGCAGAAGGAAAATGTCATCAGCGAAGTTGTGACTTTGTGCCTGCTGTTGTTGTTGTTATCGTGTTGCTGGTAATTTTCTCTTGAAAATAAAAGTGCCTTTCCTTGTGGCAACAAAACAAAAACCAAAATTTACTTTCTCCCGCATATAGCTCTGTGAAGGTCGTTTGCGTGCATTTGTTACCAGTTTCCAGTTTTTAGTTTCCAGGAAAAAAACCTCCCAATTAATTCGTTGAGTAAATCTCTCGAAGCTAATAGGGCGGCCAACATGAAACCAGAGGCCATTTTACATTCTTCAAGTTGTTATCAAAAAAAAAAAAAAAAAGAGTCAATATTTTGGGCGCGACTTTGGGCGACTATTCGTTGATTTTTTTAGGCGACGTTCCCGATTTAATTTTTGGATTGGTTTGAATTTCGCTCAATTGATATAACGCCCAATAAGACCCAAAAACTATGGCGATTGTTTATTTAGACTTTGGGCGATTATTCATTGACTTTTTTTAGTTAACGTTGCCATTTTGTTGGGGCGATTCTTTATCAATTTTGCCCAATTGATAAAACGCCCAATAAGACCCGATAATTTTGGCGATTGTTTATTTAGACTTTGGGCGATTATTCATTGACTTTTTTTAGTTAACGTTGCCATTTTGTTGGGGCGATTCTTTATCAATTTTGCCCAATTGATATAACGCCCAATAAGACCCAATAACTATGGCGATTTTTATTTAGACTTTGGGCGATTATTCATTGACTTTTTTTAGTTAACGTTGCCATTTTGTTGGGGCGATTCTTTATCAATTTTGCCCAATTGATAAAACGCCCAATAAAACTCTATAACTGTGACGATTGATTATTTAGATTTTGGGCGATTATTCATTGACTTTTTTTAGTTAACGTTGCCATTTTGTTGGGGCGATTCTTTATCAATTTTGCCCAATTGATATAACGCCCAATAAGACCCAATAACTATGGCGATTTTTATTTAGACTTTGGGCGATTATTCATTGACTTTTTTTAGTTAACGTTGCCATTTTGTTGGGGCGATTCTTTATCAATTTTGCCCAATTGATAAAACGCCCAATAAAACTCTATAACTGTGACGATTGATTATTTAGATTTTGGGCGATTATTCATTGACTTTTTTTAGTTAACGTTGCCATTTTGTTGGGGCGATTCTTTATAAATTTTGCCCCCCAATTGATAAAACGCCCAATAAGACCCGATAACTGTGGCGATTGGTTATTTAGACTTTGGGCGTTTACTCATTGACTTTAAACGTTGTAACGATGATCAATAAGGTTCCATAAATATTTTGGGCGATGATACATAAATTTTTCGGGTGACTTTTCAATTATTCATAGCACCTTATAAGACGCAATAATTACAGCGATTGTTTATTTAGATGATGGGCGACTTTCCCTTAATTCACAACGCCCAATAGACACAATGCTTATAGCGCGATTGTTTAGTACGATTTTGGGCGATTATGCATACATTTTTTTTTGGCTGCTTTTCATTAAACCAATTCCGCCTTATAAGACATTGTTGCGTCTTATGGCGATTCTTTATTTAGACTTTAGACGAATTTTCATTATGTAACGACGATCAATAAGGGTCAATAAATATTTTGGACGATGATGCAGTTCTACTTTGGGCGATTATACATAAATTTTTGGGCGACTTTTTAATTATTAATGACGCCTTCTAAGATGCAATAATTTTTTTCGACGACTTTTCATTAATTCATAACGCCTAGTAAGACCCAATGTTTATAGTGCTTATTGCTCAGATAAGATGGTACATAATAGTTTGACATAATATGGGGCATAACAGTGTGACTTAACATGTGATAAAACCATGTGACTTAACAGTGGACACAAAGTCGAACATAACAGTGTCTTACAGTGTGACTTAACATTGCACATAATATTGGACATTACATGGAACATTACAGTGTTATATAACAGTCTGTTAACATGGGACACAACAGTATCTTATAACAGTGTGACTTACATGGGACATAACAGTGTCTTATAACAGTATGGCATTTCACATCTTGTAGTGAGACGTTGTCACGTCAAAACGCCCATTATTTTCGGCGATTGTTAATTTTTGATTTTTAATGCTGCCTCATGGCAAATACGCATGGCACCTGTGATACCTAGACAGGCAACTCTCTAAAGTTTCATTTGCTTAATTGCCGTTGCCCGTTCAAGAACGTGATAATGGATCTCACCATCATTGTATACATCCAGTTTATAATTTTTGGATTTAGACCCCAAGTTCTCGCGTAGAGGAGGCGTCTACTGGCCCACATGGCCTCGATGGCGGTCTTGATATGAAAATTTTCCGGCTAAGTGGTTTATCAAGGATGACGCCGAGATATTTACCCTCAAATGGAATAAAGTAAAGTGGCGCCTTAGATGATGACAGGTTCTAGATTGACCAGTATTCTTCTTTAAAATGCACTAGAATAGTTTCGCAAGGACTGATGGATAGTCCTTCTCTGCGGCACTATTCTAAAACTTCAATCGCCAAGTCATCCGTATAATAAATGGCAATGAAGGCTGATCGTAGTAGATCGAAAATTGTCGATGACTAGTGACCAGAGAAGAGGTGAAAAAACTCTCTATATATACATCGCGTCGGCAAGTTTCTATCGTTCGTTAGTTCTTGCAATCATTTTTTAACCCACTTCTCAACGTCCGATTTTATTGAAACTTTGCACAAATGTCTATTTCCGGTGACAACGCTTGTTATTAAAATTTGGCAGTGATCAGGCCACGGGGTCGGGGGGCTTCCATACAAAAAAATCATGCCTTATAGCAGCATCAGATCACGTAAGACTGAAATGACTGTGTGCGCTGGTGCGCTGGTGCGCTGCTTTACGATTGGGTTTATTTTATGGTTTGGAGGTAGCAGTGCTTCTCATTTGTTTTTATTTTTCAGCATTTATAGTGGAATTCGGTATACTGTTGGTTATAAGAGAAATCACATAAAAAAAATTGTAATTTTTGTGGATTGTTTTTTTTATTCTTCTAAAACAAAAAATCTAATTCCCCTCTACTTTCTCTTTCTCTTTCTCTCTTTCTTACAAACAGGCATACTCCTTCGGTGTATTCAGCAGCATCTAGTTTTAGAAGTCCATACCCCTCATCATTACCCATCAATACAACGTTATCAAGGTAAGTTGTCAAGTTTTTCATGGCATTCTTTTCAGTTCAATTAAAAAAACCCTCTCTCTCTCTCTCTCGCTCTTCTTTATTTCTTTTTCTTTTCACAGTGATTTCTCATTCCGTTTCTCACCAAGTCTGTTGCCTTCGGTTCACACATCGCCGCACCATGTACTGAATTCACATCCTGCGATTGTAACGCCTGGACCCAAACAGGAAATTGGCCAGGACTCAACGAATCATCGGTATGGAAGGTAAGTGACAGTGTACATACCTACCTAGCTATATAGTTGTTAATTGTAGTACACATCACAGTTTATAATTTGTTTTGTTTGTATTTGTGTTGGTTTTCTGTGTAATCGTATGTGTGTATGTGGCGTTGTTCCTGTTGATCCTGTGGGTCAGAATGGCGATAAGTCGCTGCCGCGCAATAAAAGAAGCTTTCAAAAGCGGGCGATTATCCTGCCCATATTTTTAATTAACAGCGAAGCAATTGAGTGGTGAGGTGGGTGTGTTTGCCTGCATTCAAAACCAACAGTGTAAGAAGCCAACAACAAACCGTTCTCAAAGAAAAGAAAGAAAAACTTTATTTGTTATACGAGGGCATAGTTATCAGCAGCTAGCCTAGCTAGACAATTTTTTTTTATTAAACTATCTTATGTCAACACTCTCATATCTCTCATATCTCCAGTCTCATATCTCGGCTCTCATGTCACCACTCTAATCCTTATTATGCAAATAATAAATAAGAGAGTTTCTAGAGCTGATCCCTGTGGAACACCAGTTTCAGAGCATGGCAACCTATCACTTAATGTAGAATTTATTCGAACATACTGTGTTCTGTTTTCCGAGTTTATATTAATAATAAATAAGAGGGTTCCTAGAGCTGAACCCTATGGAACACCAGTTCCAGGGCAAGGCAATCAATCACTTAATGTAGAATTCATTCGAACATACAGTGTCCTGTTTTTCAAGTTTATGTAAATAAAAAAAAAGAGAGGTCCTAAAACTGATCCCTGTGGAACACCAGTTTCAGGGCATGGCAATCTATCACTTAATCTAAAATTCATTCGACCATACTGTTCTCTGTTTTTCCAGTTCATGTAAATAATAAATAAGAGGGTTCCTAGAGCTGAACCCTGTGGAACACCAGTTGCAGGGCAAGGCAATCTATCACTTAATGTAGAATTTATTCGAACATACTGTGTTCTTTTTTTTCGAGTTTATGTAAATAATAAATAAGAGAGTTCCTAGAAGTGATCCCTGTGGAACATCAGTTTTTCGAGTTTTCTGTTGTTTCTGTGCCTGGAAAAGGGTTGGATATTTTTCTAGGGGTATTCTTAGTGCGGTTTGATTTCACTCTGGTATTCTTATTGAGAAGTTCATTTGGAAATTAGTTGTTTTTATCATTGAGTCTGATTGAAGGACATCTATATGTTGATTTTAGTAATAATCCTTATGTGTCCTGGTCTATAAGCTTTAATTTGTTTAGTTATATTAACTGTAATGACTCTTGAGCCAGCTTCGCTTTTGATGTTTAAGTGAAGTGGTGAAAGTCTCAGAAGCTTTTGAAGAGCTGCCGTTGACCAAAGTCTTCTTTATGGCACCTATATAGCTGTTCCATTACTAGTACCCACAAGAGTGGTGATAAGACATCCTCTAGTTGCCGCTACTGTAATTTTTTCATCACCGAACAAGGCTCGAATTTTCCTACCTCATGACCTATCCTATGATAGAGGAGTCTATTTTCCTAGTTCCAGGTTTTCTTTGAATTACTTCGAAGGTAGTGTTGTCGAAAGTGTGCTGTGTTGGATGTCAATGAAGGCACATAGTAGCATTCCTTTAATTTAGAGTGTGTCTTCGATATCAATTGTCATTCTGTTTCCGTTGATTTGTGTCTGTCTGGTATGCGTGTTGAGTGGAGTTTAGGAGGTTTAGTTAGAGTGCAATAGACCTTATGTAGTGTGGCTTATTACTCGTATTTTTGCCATGGCTAATTTTTTGATCACCCGTTATAGATCACCGCCCCCACCCCTCCACCGCTTTTCTACACCGCAACATGTCAACTTTGTATGTATGTAGATAATTAACTGGCGCTAGGCACTTATCACCCTGCCCTCGTAGTTAAACAACAACAAGAAAATTGTTTAACAAAAGCAACTTGAGTTGTAGTGCAGTGTAGTAGCAGTAATTCTATAAAACACAACAACAACAACAAAGAAAACAACTGTGCAGAACCTTCTTCTTCTTATCCTCCTCCACCACCACCCTCTTTCTTCTTCCACTCATCATCATTATTTTTCTTTCTTCTCCTCCTCCTCCTTCTCTTTCGACCAAACTCCGAGTAGTCCATAGCAGTTAGCGCATTTGTCGATTTGATTCACTTTACCACTCGACCATAAGCGCGCTCGACCATCTCTGCTGATGCTGTGCTCTGTGTTCGCTTTCTCAGCAACTGCCACTCTCGCACATCCTTGCAGTCGACAGTGCACCGGTGCCGGTGCCGCCATTATTGCTTTCTTGTTGTTGTTGTTTTTCTTTTATTTGTTCATTTTCTTACATGCAGTGGAATGCCTTGCGCACTGGCTTCTTGTTGGCGTGCAACTACCACCTTTTATTTTGTCTTTCTCTCTCTCTCTCTCTCTCTCTCTTTCTCTCGCGTGCTCTACTCGTCACCCGTCCAGGACATTTCAACAACAGCTTTCTCTTTTTCTCATTTCAATTCAAATCAGCTTCTGCGCATTTTTTCAGTGGTGAGTAACACACACAAGACTTTCTCCCCACACACACACACACACACACATACACACACACAGCAGCAGCAACAGCAAACAGCCGCCAGCACTCTTCTTGATGGTCCTGCTTTGCTTTGCGTTTGACGGTGTCCTGCTTAGCAACTAACCCGTAGTCAGTGTTGCAACTATTCGCCATTGTGTAGCGCCACTTATTGGTAAACCGTTAGTTGGTTGGTGGTTCTTGTATTCGATAAAGGATTTTCATGCCGCCGAACACTCGGACAACCGGATATTCGAAAATTGCTGTTTCATTTCTCAATTGCTCTGTGTTATCGACTGATTGACAGGAAAACGGGTAAAGCGCTATTTTTATTTTTGTGAGAGTAGTTTTTCACTTTATTTGTTACGTTGGCGTGAGCTTACGCCCAAAGCTATACTAGTAATAAATATATGGAGTGGATCTTCAGAAGCTTTTCCCGAATCTGTGAAGAGAGCGGGCAGGAGATAGATTGAAAGAGAGTCAGAGAGAGATTTACCCTCGTAACAGTACATTATTTTATTTTATTGCCACTTGGAGTTTATTATGCATTTTTCGAGCCTCAAACTTCCATTAATATAAACTGCACCTCAATACTGCCATTAAGAGAGGTGTTGTTGTTATGGTTGTTGCCATACCTACCCTATCCATTGCAATCAAAATCAAATCAAAGTGAGAGAGTAAGTCATCAAGTGTCAAGCGTAGTGATAAAATGTCAATGGCCGCTGCCCGCATGTATACGTGTATGGGTTTTTCTTCTTCTTCTTCTTCTTCTTTTTTAATGAGATAATGACATACGAGGTGCTGCCTTAAGCGAACGAGTATGTGTGTGCTGTGCGTGCAACTCAATACATCGGTCGGTCGCTCACTTTGTAGGTCATGTTCGTCCTTGCCATTGTGTTTTTATCGTCATTGACTGTTATTGTTGTTGTTGTTTGCATTTGCAATGATCGTTATTCGGAAGAGGAAGCAAGGGATGATGGTGATGGGGTTGCGAGTTGCGTCTTTCTGTTCGGCTGCTGCTGCGGCTGCTCTACTCCGCTTAACTCTAAGATTTATTTGATTTTCATCCTTAATTTTGTTGTAAGCGAGGAGAATTTACGATGGGCGATAATAAAGGTAACGAAATGCGTAAGAGAAGGGGGGGATATTGGGCCCAAATACTATTTTCCTTATAAAGTATTTCATGCGATTATTGAACTGCATTCACTATAAGACTACATTGGCTATATAAGACTGCAGTGGCTATAAGATTACATTGTGTTGGCTATAAGACTATATCAGCTCTATAAGACTGCATTTCCAATAAGATAGCATTGGATATAAGATTGCATTGGCTTTAAAGACCATAATTGCTATAAGACTGCACAGGATTTAATATAGAAATGGCTTTAATTTTGCATTGGCTCTATAAAATTACTATGGCTATAGGACTGCACTGGCCATAAGACTGCATTGGCTATAAGATTGCATTGGCTATGAGACAGCATTGGATCTATAAGACTATAATGGCCATAAGTTTGTATTGGACATAAAATTGCATTGGCTTTATAAGACTACAATGGCTATAAGACTGAACCGGCTTGAAGATAGAACTGGCTATAAATTTTGCATTGTCTCTATAAGGCTGCAATGCCTATAAGATTGCATTGGATTTAAGATTGAATTGGCCCTATAAGACTACAATGGCTATATGATTTCATTGGCTCTTTAAAACTACTATGACTATAAGACTGAACCGGCTTTAAGATGGAATGGGCTACAAAAAATTTCATTGGCTCTATAAGACTTCAATGGCTTTAATATAGCATTGGGTATAAGACTGCACTGGCTATAACACTATACTGGCTAAAAGATTACACTGACTATAAGAGCATTTGATATACGATTGCATTGGCTCTATAAGATTGTATTGGGTATAAGACTACTCTATAAAACTACTATGGCTATAAGACTGCATCAACTTGAAGATAGAATTGGCTGTAAATTTTGCATTGTCCCTATAAGGCTGCAATGCCTATAAGATTTCATTGGATTTAAGATTGCATTGGCCCTATAAGACTACAATCGCTATAAGATTTCATTGGCTCTAAAAAACTACTATCGCGATAAGACTGCACTGGCTATAAGACTACACTGGCTGCATTGACTCTATAAGATTGCATTCGTCATAAGCAGTTGCCAGTTCCACTTTAGTTTTCTTATCATCTCCCGATTGCTCCATTTTCTTTTAATTCTCTGCATTAACTTCGCGTGACCGTGTGTTTGTTTGTCTGTCGTGGAATATTGTAATCAATTTTTAACCCACTTCCCAAAGGCCGATTTTATTGAAACTTATCATATATATGTATTTTCGATGACAACACTTTCTGTTAAAATTTGGCATATATATATTTTTTTAAATTCTCTATATTAACTTCGCGTGCCCTTGGATCTCTCTGTTTGTTTGTTTGTCTGTCTATCGTGAAATCTTGGAATCAATTTTTAACCCACTTCCCAAAGCCCGATTTTATTGAAACTTTTCACATATGGGTATTTTCGATGACAACACTTTCTGTTAAAATTTGGTAGTGATCGGGCTGTAGTGTCAGGGTGCTTCCATACCGAATACTTTTTCAATAATTATGCCATATAGCGGCATCAAATGAATTTTTTTCTAAACCATTTATAGTGGATTACCTTTAGGCGCATATTTTCGTTATTAGAGAACTTACATGAAAATTTTTATTATTAATGGGTTGTTTTTTGTTTTTGTTTTGGTTGGGGTTTGCAATTTTTCTCTCTGCAACAACAGCAACAACAACATCAACAACACTAGATAATGATACTGTTGGTTTGTCACCCTGTTACCCTGATGCCCTGATTCTCACATGTTCATCCTTGCTGGTGGTTGGCTTGAGAGTAAGTGTTGAGGTTGGGTGGCTGTACAATAATTCTCTCAATTGTTCCCCTTTTCCCGCATCATGCTTTCCACCACCCACACCGTTTGCTTCATTATTTACTCCTTCCGCAACCACCACCACCACCGCCTGGATAAAATCTGATTGCTCTTATACTAGTGGCGTTCACCGCACCCCCACCCCCAACGCTACCAAATAATCCACCATAACAACATTGACAAAAATTTATTTGTATCAACCATAGCTGTGCTGTGTGTGTGTGTGTGTAGCTTCTTCTGGGCTGCTATTGTTGCTGTTGTTATTGTTGTCTGTCGATGTCGTCCTCTCTCACAGCAAAGTATTGGGTAGTTTGGGTGGTTTGGGTGGTTGGGTCGGTACCATCATACAAAAGTGATATACAATTTTGATAGAGCGCAGCCGACGAGGAGAAGAATCTCTGCAACTGGAAATTGCTAACAGCAGCAGCAGCAGCAGCAAACAGTTAATAAATTTCCAGTCAGTCAGTCAGTCAATCATTAAACGGTAGACGCAGCGGACCGCGCGACTTGTCAGTCAGTCCTTGTCAAGAAGAGCGAGCGAAAAGACAACAACAAAACTTTGAAACAAAGGAATTTTTAGTGTTGTGTTGTGTTGTGTTGTGTTGCGTGTCCGTGTGTGTATTCGGTGCGTCCTGTTATTTAACGAAAGAAAGTCCTTAAGCTTTTTTTTCGGGAGCGAGAAGTGCGAATTCGTCGACAAACAACAACAATAAAAAAAAGGAATAAAGAAAAAGGAGGAAATGTTGGTAGAGAAGGTGGAAAGTGAAGAGAAGAGAGTCAATGGAGGAGGAAGAAAATTAACAAAATTCTGAGAGAATTGTGTATGAGTGCGTGTGTGTGTGGGTTTGTGTTGTTCGTTTGTGTGTGTGTGTGTGTGTGTGTGTGCTTTAAGGATTAATGTGAAGGACGGCGGTCGCGCGCAATTATTTGACGTCGTCGTCGTCGACGAACGGCAACACTGTGAATTAGGTTTTGGGACTGTTTTGTTGTTGCTGTTGTTGTTCAAAGAGATCAAAGGCAATCCCCCCCAGTCGCATCCTCCCTCCCACCACGACTACCAGTATCCAAACCAATAACAAACACATGCACACACACACACAACACTCTATTCACAAATATCCTGCTTGTCTCCTTTCCAAGAAATGCCTGGATGGATAATCATTTCATTCTCTGTGTTCGTGTGTGTTGCATCAGTGTGTTTGTGTGAGCTTTTAAATTAATTGCCTACACGACACGCTTTGTTTGTTGCAACAAAATGCCAAAAAACAAAAAATGCAAAAGCCACACCAAGTGTCTCCTCTCCTCTCCACGACACACTACCCAGCAGCTATCATCGGGTCATCATCACCAGGAGCTTCCTTTTTTTTTGTCAATCTTCTCAGTGTGTTCGTTCGGTGTGGTGGAAATTTTACAAAAATTCCAAAAAGAAAACAACAACAACACAGCTCGTGACTACACTAGGGCTGTAAGAAAATTGGGGGAAATACTACTTGGGGGGAAATGTCGAAAAAGTGAAAGAAGTGCCAACAACAGAGTCAATGCTCGGAGTCGTGAGTACAGTGCGGGAAGTGGAAATCTACAACAAATCTTGAAAGAAGAACGAAAGAAGAAAAAATCACCAAAAAACACCAACTTTTGACAACTCCGCTTTCGATGCTCATTCGTTCGGGGAAATTTAAAAAAAAATCGTATTTTTTATGGGAACATTTTCTTATCTTTCTTCCCTCTTCCTTTCTTCCTTTCTTCCCTTCTACCTTTCATCCCTTCTTCCTTTCTTCCCTTCTACCTTTCATCCCTTCTACCTTTCTTCCTTCTTCCCTTCTACCTTTCTTCCCTTCTACCTTTCTTCCTTCTTCCCTTCTACCTTTCTTCCCTTCTACCTTTCTTCCTTTCTTCCTTTCTTTCTTTCTTTCTTTCTTTCTTCCTTTGTTCCTTTCCTCCTTTCTTCCTTTCTTCCTTTCTTCCCTTCTTCCTTTCTTCCTTTCTTCCCTTCTTCCTTTCTTCCTTTCTTCCTTTCTTCCTTTCTTCCTTTCTTCCTTTCTTCCTTTCTTCCTTTCTTCCTTTCTTCCCTTCTGCCTTTCTTCCCTTCTACTTTTCTTCCTTCCTTCCATTCTTATGCAAATTTTGGCTCTTCCTTAATTCGGTTGTGCGCCCTCTTGTTGCCTGGCGGATGATTGATTGCTGTTGCTGCGGCTGCATGCATTCCATCCATTTACTCAATGACTCTGAGTGCAGTTCACTGCTGACAGAAAGAAGGTGGTGGCGGCGGTTTTTCGATTCAATTTGTTGTTCTTGTGTTCGTTATCGCTGCTGCTATTAGTGTGTAGTTAGCATTTTAATTACCAAAAAGTAGGAATAATTGACAGGAATATAAAACGCGTCGCGTTGCACTACAACGATGACTCTGTGTCTGTGTGATTGAAGCGGCTTGGCGTGCTTTTGCGACAGATTTCACTCAAATTGAGTGAATTGAGATAGAGAGAGAGAGAATGGTTGGTGGGTGCGAAGGAGTGTACTGTCGACATTCGAGAATTGGTAGCGTTGCCAGCTAGGGTTTTTAATCCGCTGAACATTTTTATTTGATTGAGGTGTCCAAACTACAACAACAACAAAAGGAAGAGATTTTTTTTTCCTGTTAGAAGTTGATTCAATTAATTGGTTGACTTAGTTGATTGATTGAATTGATGAATTGAATTAGCTAATTCGTCCGTCCTCTCATTACCATCTATATTACTGTGCCCCGGCACCCATACTATGGTGATGTCCAGGAATTGGCTAATGGAGGCACTTTTTTACAAGTTTCGAGTTTATTCTGGTCCCACAAATCGCCCTTATGGCAGATTGGTTATCAACACATATACCAAACCTTCCGATTTGTGCGTTTCTGAGCCTTAGTGCCCTGCATGCCTCCCTAATAAAAAAGATACTAGCTGAATCGGCTACAGTTAGCCTTGACAGATTTAGATCATTCGGAAAGATACCTGCACTGACTCCCTCTTTCATCTTGGATCCGTCAGTGGATATTGTTACATCAAATTGCTTCGTTACCTCCGCATCCTTGCAGTTTTCTTTGGTAGAAAACTCGATGCCGAATGAAGACTTGAAGCTTAATTTGGCGATGCAGTTATCAATAGATGATGGTATCATGCCTTCAGGTACTATCTGCAGTATATTATAATGCCCGTATGGTTTAGCAACAAACCACCCCGATTCTCTGAGTAGTACTGCATTGCACGTCGTAACATACTTGACAAATATGTCAGGAGCTAATAGATGCAAGATTGTGTTAATGGCATCGGTCGGACAAGACCGTAGAGCTCCTGTGATTCCAGCTGCTGTAATCTGCTTCTTGATCGCTGGCCATTAGACCAGCGATCCATAGGTCAGAATTGGCCATACAACAGCTGTGTACAGCCAGAGAGCCATCTTTGGTTGATGATCCCATTTCCTGCCGATGGTTTTGCTGCTGGCATAGAGGGCCACGCACGTTTTTTTAGCTCTGTTCTCAATGTAGCCGTCCAGCTCAGCTTCCTATCCAGGGTTACTCCGAGATACAAACCATAAAATTGACATTAAACTGAATAATACAAACTAGGAACCCGTTTATTCGTATAACGGCCTGCAGTCTGCACTTTTTCCCTCCCGAAACTTCATCCGCTTCAGTGGGTTTTTTTTTCAAATTCTGTTTATTAACTTCACGTCAGCATGGCTCTGCCTGTCATTCGTTCGTTCTTTCGGTGGTGGAATCTTGCGATCAATTTTTAACCCACTTCCCAAAGCGCGATTTTATTAAAACTTTGCACAAATGTCTATTTCCGGTGACAACACTTTCGATTCGAATGCGATCGGGGGACTTCAATACAATTTCTTTTAAAAAGCATGCCTTCTATCGGCATCAGATCACACCATACTGTAATGACTGTGCGCTGGTTGTGTGTTGCGCTGCTTTACGATTTGGGGTTGTTTTTATTTTTAACCACACAGCACGCAGTGCTTCGTATTTTTTTTTTAATTTTCAGCATTTATTGTGGAGTTCAAAACACTTTTCGTTATTAGAGAATTTTTAATTTTTATGGGCTGTGTTTTAATTTTTTAGACGTCTTTTGAATTGCAATTAAAATTCAATCAATACTCTGGCAACGCTGCAATGCAATGGTGGCAAATGAGTGAAACTCTTACCTGAAACGAAACAGGTTAAGAGAGTCATAGAGTGAGATGTGCCTGACAACAAAAGAGAGAAACAGAAAAGGAAGAACTAAATGCGCAACAACAGCAACAACAACAAAAACCTGTAGAATTCACACAATCACTCGATTGAACTGAGAGAGCATCAACAGTAGGCAGCTCATTGCTCTCCTGCTCATTAGCATTTGACTTTTTCCAACCTGTTTATAAACAAAAGCCACAACAGCATTACGTATATACATGTATGTGTGTACGTGAGTACAAGGAAAATGGGCGTTCATATTTTGTCTATTGACTGATTGCATTCCATTATGTGCTTTTACGTGCAATTAGGTACTTGTGTTTAAAAAAAACCGATGATGTTGTTTTTTCATAAAGAACGCCCTATTTTGTTGTTTCAATAAAGGCAACTCAGGTTTGAGATATAACAGAAAAAATAATTCCCTATTAAAGTACTAACAATGCCATTAATTATGGTTTACAATATCATTCAAATGTGCTACATAGAAAGGCCCTGCACGAGTGAATCCGGTAAACCCACAATTCTTCAGAACTTTTTCTCTCACACAAATCCGACGCAACGATGTGCCGAGCAGGTCATCTTTTGGTTAGGTTAGGTAGCACAGTGGCTGCTTCGGCACACACTTAGACCGGTGACGGTCCATTGTAAAATACCAAGTGGTGTCAACAAATTTTGGGGTCTCCAACTTACATTTCTAGCTGCTGCAGAAGCAATATTCTCGGCATTCCTTGCGTTTCTTTGTCTTGCTGGCATGACATCAAGTGCACAATCATATCCCAATTTTTCATTTCACTTTGAGGCAATTCAGTTTTTGTTGTTGTTGTTGTCAAGGCGTTATCCATATTGAGTGTGGGTTAGGTCAGGTTGAGAACGCTCTGTCTGTCTATCTATAGGAGTTATTCCAATGGAATTTGCAACCTCTGTTTTTCGGATGCATTTCCGGATGGATGGATAGATGCCTGAAAAGCTTTCGGATTTCAGATACTCTTCTCTCAGCAACAACAACAACAACAACACTACACACTACTCTCATTATGCCCATCATTTAAATGATTTTGTATTCAGTTCCTGCTGGAGATTGATAAACCGTTTGGTGGGTGGATGAGTGGGTGGGTGAGCAGCTCCCTAGGATATGCACATTGCTACATAATCCGTTATTAATCGATCGCATTAAATAACGGAACAGATAGTGACGTGCAGCAGCAGAAGGGTGACAGGAGAACATTTTCATCACCAGCATCAGCACCAGCACCAGCACCAGTACCACTACCACACACTCCATCGACCCACCACAAATACACTCTTGGGATTATATGTATGAGTTATTGAAACCCTGGAGTTGAATTGCTGTTACTATGATATACATCTGTGTATCTTTGTATCTCTATACTCGTATATATCTATATACTCGTATGTATCTGAATAGTCGGTAACGTTTTCATCGTCCAGCATTTGATTTGCTTTCAATTTTCGAAAAATCCTTTTGGTCAATTTCGACAAAAGAGAATTCTCACAAAAGCCAGTCAGCCAGTCTAAATTTTAAACGAGCCAGAAATGATTGCAATGATCCCCATCTTCGTCTCTTTTGTCCAAAATGCGGGTCGCTGATAAACTGCTTCATTGGATTAGAAGCTATCTTTTGGAGCGCTCAATTCAACTTGTATTGTACATCACAAAAATGCTAGCGTTCCCCAGGGCTCTGTTTTGACCCCAACACTCTTTCTCATTTTTTATTAATTCTCTAATCTCTGACTTCTAATCCAATTTACTCTTTCTCTGACGACAGCACTCTCAGCTCCTCATATAAGTTTGAGGACCGTCCCTCAAACACTCAAACAACTACGTATGTTAAGCACGCCAAACTCAAACCTAGACAGTATAATAAAATGGGGAGAAAACAATCGAGTAGAATTTAACGCTTCCCAAACCCAATGCTGTCTCCTGTCGTCTAAGCGAATCCTAAATCCCATGCCATTATCCATGAATGGCTCTTGCATCGAGGAAACTGATAAACTCACAATCCTCGGTATGTGCAGATCTGGATCTGGTCTGATCTGGCTTCTTTCTACAAGACTTTTATTCGCCCTAAATATTCCACAGGCATTCAAAGCACAAGCTCATAGACATCTTCTCTTTTCTCCTTTTCCTAAACTCCCACGCTGTGCCAAGCATATAACCGAGAATTATAAGGGTGCAAAACCCCTTTAAGCGTGCGCGAATTATAAAAGGCAGTCAGCCAGTCAGTCAATCAATCAACCAGTCTGTCAACTAATCAGTCAGTTAATCAGGTAATCCATCAATCAATCTGTCAGCCAGCTAGTAAATCAGTCAGTAAGTCAGTCAATTAATTGGTCGATGAATCAGTCAGTCAATCAGTCAGTCAATTATTGAATCAATCAATCAGTCTGTCTACTAGTCTGTTAATCAATCAGTCAGTCAATCAGACAATCAATTAGTCCGGCTACAGCCGGTCAATCAATCAGTTAGTAAACAATCAGTGAGTTCATCAATTAGTCTGTCAGTTAGTCAATCAGTCAGTCAAAAATCAGTCAATCAATTAATCCATCAGTCTGTCAATTAGTCTGTCAATAAATAAGCCAATCATTCAGTCAACCAATCAGATAAACAACCAGTCAATAAATCTATCAATCAGCCTGTCGATCAATTAATCAGGCAATCAATCAGCTAACCAATCAATTAATATTTCAGTGAATCAAACCATCAATCGGTCTGTCATGCAATCAATCGATCAATCAATCTGCCTGTCAATCTGCCAGTCAGTCTGTCTTACTCATTCACTAACTCACCCTCATTAGAAGATATCGTACATGCATCCGTTACTGTATCTATCGTCCTTAAAAGTAATTATACGCTCCATTAAAGGGGATATCCATTCATTATCAGCAGCAGCAGCAGCACCAGCACTCTCATCATTCCAAGGATATGTTCATTATATACTGTATGCATTTTGCTAAACAAAAACAATTGCACCAACAACAAAACAAGTAATGTACAAGTATCTGGTTTGCCTGCGTACATATACGTATCTAGATACTTGTTTTGCAGTCGCTGTGGCGAGAGATGTCCTTTGCATGTGTGCGACCCCTTCATTACCCCATAGACACACACACACATATGCTATTATCTGTATATAAGAATTTGCATAATGCAGCAGATGAGTTGGAGGGGGTGGCTTGTGTTACCAAACATTCATATCCATCCATCCATCTATCCATCCATCCATCCGTCCTTCCATCTTTCCGTCCGTCCATTCCTGTTCAATGCTCAACTGAATTACTTCTCCTTGGTTATCCTTGGTATGACTTTGTGTGTTCATCCTGTTGTCGATTTCGTTGTCGACGTTGATCTGAACACAATCAAGTTGGGATGGCAATTGTTTGGTTAGAATGGTGGGGAGTAGGGGTTGTGATGTTACTACCTGGCTTACCTGGCATCCTTATGAATTCGAATGAGCTTCGACGACGACGACGACGACGACGACTGCGATCTCATCCATCCACACCTGCAAATCGCCCATTGTTGATATCTATGTCAACAGTTGTAAGTGTGAGTTGGAAGCGTTTTCAAAAACACACACGCACACTCATATAATTGCTCATTCATATCTTCTCTTATTATTATCGTCGTCGTCGTCATCAACTGCCTATCGTGCATCCTTGCTGTGGTGTCGTTGCCATCGTTGTGTCATCGTAAGGAGCGGCGTGTTCTTTCAGAAGAGAAGAGCTCTTCAGGGTGTAATTTTCTGCTTCAAGTTATTCACTCTCAGCAGTAATGCACCCAACCCAACGACCACCCACTCTCTTGTATGCATTTCCAGTTAAGGTAACGGAAACCTTCCTTCAGGATGCTCCAGATGTCAGCAAAATAAAATTCCAATTGTGATTTCGTGGAAAAGCTTCCAAAATGTTGTTCGCGAAATTCCCAAAATAACATAACGGCACTCTTTCTCAACCCCTCTCTTCATCACACCCCTAACTAAGTTCCTTGTCGGAGATTGCAATAATATGCCGCCTTCCTCCTGCCTCCTTCCGATCAGAGCTTCGCAATTTATTTGTTCGCCTTTTTCTATGTCCTCCTTTTTGATTATTTTTTTCCTTGTTCATCACTTTTTGCTCTCTCAGAGGTGGAGGAGGAGAACCAATTCATTGTTGAGTACTTTGGGTGCATGCGTGCGTAAGAGTTGGCCATGCACCACGAGCACATGGCCTTGACTGATAAATAGGCGGAGGTATACAAGGAGTACAAGGAGTAGGAGTAAAAAGCAAAAAGGTTCAGGCAGAATTGGAAGGAAGGCTGAAGGCGGGCGACTGCAGTGCCTCCGGCTATTTTCTGTTCAATAGCACAGTACGCTTTGGAAAATGCATTTCTTTTAATTTTTCCAGTTAGCTTGTTGTTGTTGTTGTTTATCTTCTTATCTATCCTCTCTAATCTTCGGAAATGCCATCATCATTGGTTGGCTCTACCTCTACAATGCTGAGCTGGTCCTGGTCTTTCGCAGAAAATGGCTCTATTGAGCGTCTGCATGTTATCCCCCATTTTGGCATCCCCAGAAACAACAAAACTCCAGGCGTCCTTCCTTTTCTTTCTAATTTTTCAACGAAGACGACTTCTCGTTCCTAACATCCTATCCTATCGAAAAGTATGTGGTTCGAGTAGGTTCCTGCAGAGCCAGAGTCATATCTCACATTCGAGGCCAATAACTCTCTGTCAGGCTTTTCTCAAACTAAGGCTTATTACCCGGAATTCGGCTGATTCGCGTGTAAATATTGCTACGACTGTGGTGTGGTGTGGTGATAGCTACTTTCTTGGGTGTTTGGGAGGACACAGAATACCCCTTCTCCTGTCTTCACTGACATCTGGTTTCTTTCACCCGTACTTTCATGAATTGCTTGCTGTCTGGTGCTTAATGCGGTTCCTCCAGAGTTGATGCCCGATCTGTGATGCTTCGGCCTTATTGTTTTTCAGACGAATTTTCGTCTCTGCTTACTCATTATACGCTTGGTGGCGACATCGTAGTGTGGACGTCGTTGGTCATTGGTGGTGCAATAAATTTTTCAGTTAGCTGACCATTTAGCAATATATTAGAGGGGCATAATACCATTACCCTTAAAGAAGATTATGAAATTTCATGATTGTTTCCATAAACATTTTAAACAATAATGCAAGCCTAAAAGTATACCATGAAATTTATTGACTGTTGCAATATTCATTTAAAAAAATTCAAAAAGTATTCTATGAAATTTAATGATTCAATAAACATTTCAAAAAATTAAATAAAATGCAAGCCTAAAAGTATACAGTGAAATTTACTGATTATTTAATTTTATGTTTTTTTATTTTTATTTCTAAAAAAACCATAACAGCATACTATGAAGATTGTTGCAATATTTTTTTTTTTTCATAAATGCAATCCCAAAATTATACTAAGAAATTTATTGATTGTTGAAATGGTTATTAAATGAGTCAACCCTTAAAGTATACCATAAAATTCAATCATTTGCAATGAGATATAAAAAAAGAACAATTACTCATAATGCTGCTGTACGTACGATATAACGAAACTCTGTAACTTTGCAAACCGCCAGAGAAGAGAAGAGAGAGATATCAATGTACGTTTGTGTAAAATATATACAGGATGGTCCAAAAGTCACCATTGGGCTTAAAAACTTAATAACTTTTTCGTTTAAATGTTTTTTTTTAAAATTACTTTAAATTATTATTATTATTATTATTTTAAATTAATTTTTAAAAGCTAAGTATAAACAAAAATAATGTCATGTAGAAGACTAAACGGGAGTCACAATTACGGGCTCATTTTGGAGCATTTTCCATCCATAACATCCGTCAAAGGTTTTGTTCGAATTTCCGCGATAATGTTGGCCTTCAGTTCGATGATTGTCTCAAGCCCTTGCTCACGTATAGGCGCTCTTTTAAAGAACCCTCAAAAGAAAATGAATTTCCGAATAACTTGTAATTATTCGCTCCAAAAATTTGCTTTAAAGGTGCTATTGTGTTTCGAGGGCAAGTGTTCTCTTAAGACCAAAGCCATTCAAGTGAAAAGCGGCTAAGAACGCTCATAATCAGATTTTGAATAAAGTTATTTTAAATTTTTTTAATTCTCTATATTAACTTCGCGTGCCCTTCCTTGTGTTTGTTTGTCTGTCGTGGAATCTTGCGATCAATTTTTAACCCACTTTCCAAAGTCCAATTTAATTGAAACTTTGTACTCATATGTACTTCCGATGACAACACTTTCTATTAAAATTTGGCAGTAATCGGGCCGTGTATTCGTGGGGCTCCCATACATATTTTTTTTAATACTCATGGCATATAGCGGCATCAGATCAGGGTTGTACTTTGGAGTGTTTTCAGTGTCTTTTGGGAGTCTTTTGTGGGTCTTTTGGCGGTTTGAGGGTCCTTTTGGTGGTCTTTTGAGAGTCTTTTGTTGTCTTTCGGAAGTATTTGGTAGGTCTTTTGGGGGTGTTTTTGGGGTATTTTAGGAGTATTTTGGAAAGTCTTTAGAGGGTCTTTTTGGCGACTATCTGGAGTATTTTATGGTGTTTGTAGAAGGTATTTTTGAAGGCATTTTTATTCTTTCTTTTGGTGGTATTTGGGGTTCTTTTAGGATGTTTTTTGGAGTTTTTTTGGGTGGTCGTTTGGTTGTGTTTTGAGGGTCTTTTTGTTCTATCTGGAGTATTTTAGAAGGTATTTTTGAGAGTCTTTTGGTAGATCATTTAGGATTGCTTCTTTTCCCCCCCCCCCCCTTTTTTTTTTTTTTTTGTATTTGGGGTTTTAGAAATATTTTGGCGGTCATTTAGGAGGTTGTTTTGGAGTTTTTTAATGTGGTCCTCTTTTTTTTGTTTAGTTTTTTTTTATTTTTTTTATTATTTTTTTTATTATTTTTTTTTTGTTTCATTATTTTTTCATTTATTTATTTTTTATTATAATTATTATTTTTTTATTATTTTTTATTATTTATATTTTTTTATTTTTTATTATTCTGGTTCTTCAGTTCATTTGTGAATCTCTCCGTTATTTTTCCCCCAGATGTTATTTATTTATACAATGTGGAAGCAGAAATAAAAAAAATATATATAAACGAGAAATTTTTACACCACCCGATGGTGTCTTTCGTCCCACCCAGTATAAATGGCTTAGCTTGTGCTTCCGCTCTTGACAAATAATTGTATTTCGAAGTTTTTTTTTGTTTATTTGCTACTCGATTCTTCAGAGCTCTTTTTGTCTTTTTCTATTTCTCTCTTTCTCTCCTTCTATCTCTCTCCTCTCCCTTTTTCTATTTCTATTTCTCACACCCTGTAACTGTTTATTTAATTGTAGTCCTTGCAGTCATTGTTGCTCAAACATTCCGCTCACAAAAATCACACTCGAATTCCTTGTTGGCCATTTCCCTTGTTGTTGCTGCAGATGAGCATTCACAAACAAAAAAGTTCTCATTACCATTTGATGATGATGTGATGGATATATGCTTGTGTTTTTGTTTGTGTAGCGTGTGACACAGGCAACTGGTTGGTACTTTTGTGTATCTCCTTCAATTCGAACTCTCACTCTCTCTATCTCTTGTATTCACTCTTGAACTTTCTTAGTTCTCTTGTTATTATTCCCTCTTTTGAAAGAATAGTAATTTTGCTGTGCAGGAGTGAAACAAATTCGTTGTTCTCCAAGGTTTTGGTGTTTTTGGTTTAATGAATGTTGGTGGAGGGGGAGAGGGAGAGTGGTTGGTACAGGTGGTGAGCTATGAGCATAAATGATTCTTCTTTTTCTCTCTCTACTTCGAATGAATGTGAATAACTGCATAAATACGAAACGGAAAATGTAAGCGACGACTGCGACCTCTTACCACTCACCTTTCACATCTTACCATTCACCACTATCCATTCACCTCTTACCACTAACCTCTCACCATTAACCAGTCATTACTCTCTCTCTCTTATATCTCTCTCATCTCTCTCTTGCTCATCTATCATTCATCCCCTCATTTTGCATCCATGTTTCATTTCGAACGAGTAATGATAATGTAATGATATGAGGTCGACGGCGGCGTCGCAGGACGACAACGACGATGATAATTTTGATTGCTTTTCCTGGTGATTGTTAACGGGATTTGTATATCTCGTATTTGTGTGTCCGTCGTATACGAAAAGCTGAATAGTCGGTTGACGGGTAGCTCGCCTCTCGGTTGTGTCGGTTGTATCGGTTCTCGCGTCGCGGTTGTTCTCGTTCTCCGGCCTCGATTATCTTCCTTCGTGATTATCATTTGTTCGATTTACAGTTTTCTTGCGGTACCTGGCGTGTTTCCCCACTCCCTCCCCCAACCAGGCAACAACAAACCCAAACAAACAAACAACAACAATAGCAGCACACAGAACACACAAAAAAAAATTGCACAATAAAAGTTTTTTGATTGTTATTGGGTGGGAAGACGGAGGACGGACTATTCAAGTGTTGCATTTGTGTGTGTGTTTGTGTGTTACGTCAAATGAAACGGAAAATGCAAATTGCATGTGTAGAGTCATTGATGCCATCTTGTGTTTGTGTTTGTGTTCGTGGCAGTGTCATAAGTCAACGATTTTTGGTTTTTGGTGCTGCTGTATTGCTGTTCTGCTTCTGTACTGCTATAGTTGTTGTTATCATTGTTGCTGGAGAGAGATATTCAAATTTCAACTTTTTTTTCCCTTGAATTTCAGTCCAGGATTCGGTTTTTCATAAATTTGTGATTCCTGGCACTTCACTCACCACTACACGCCGTTACACTGCTAACTACTACAACACTATAGTGCCCCTTTACTACCCTTCCACACACACCCCCCCAGGTGTTTCATCACAGTACTGCCCTTCCATACTTCTGCATCACCATATCACCCTCCCTCTTATTACCCTTCCACACTCCACACCATTTGATAACAACACTACCCTTCCACACTGCTGCATAACCACACAACACTTTTACTACCCTTCTAAACAAAAACACACCCACCTACCTACCTACACACGACATCATCGTACATCGAACTGTGCTAATTGTTGTCTTCCATCAATCACAACCAACTGCACACAAATACTTCTATCGACACTACCTACACACCGCTCCCACTGCAGCACTTGCTTCTGGTTGGTGTGGGGTGCAGTTATGTTGAAGTCCTTTGAAATCTGAAAATGGTGCTCCCTGATTTTCTGCGAAATTGCAAGCCGTTTATCTGTATCAACACACAAGTACTTACTTGTACTTTGTAATGAAGTGCAGCAAATGCTGGGGGTGGGGATTTGTTCTCCTTAATCCCTTCTTAAGTGTTGTTGTTGTTAGTTGAGTGAGGTCACGAAGAAGAAATTTAGTGATTGTCCTGCTGTTGTTGTTGTTTGTGTATGTCTTTCATTCATTCATTCAATTATTTGGCCGTTCTTGTTGGTTCGGTTGTTCATTGCATCCTGATGACGACGACGACGACAACAACAACGATGATGATGATGCTGATGATGCCTTGAGGAGCAATAATCGATACAATTCATGTGGATATCAACTGCATTTAATATGAATGAGAGTGTGAATGTGGCTGTGTATGTGGCATATACGCCTTGCCATCATTTACTTTTTTTATGTGAATTGGTGTGTACCTTCTCTCCACTGCAATGCACAATGCAACAAAAAAACCAAAACCACCTCCACCTCCACTCCACAGCAGTGCACTGTGCTACAAAAAAAAAAGAAACAACAAAATTGCAGTTTGTTTGGCAGTCAAGTGTTTGGTTGTGTCATGCTTCTCTCTCTCTCTCTCTCACTCCATTTCTCGTTCTCTTGTTTTGTTGTAATTGATGTGAATGTTTGTCTATGGCTCTCTTCCCTTTCTCCTTTTCCCTTCATTGTTGTGTGTGTGTGTATTGACCTGTGGATTTTTCGTCCTGTCGACATGTCGCTCTTGTTTGCTGCCGGCAGTATCCATAAACACAATCGCAGAGTTTCTCTTTGAGAAAACATAGAAGGGAGTGTGTGTGTTTGAAAGAGAGAGAGCGAGAGAACGGGTAAACGCAGAGAAGCATAGTTTTTCAGCCTCTTGCCACAGTGAGAATGAATTATAATTCACTTTATTGTCTGTCTGTCGGTTCCTCTTAATCTTTTTGCCGAATCCTGGGAGGAGGTAGGAATTTGGGCGAATTATTGGTACTAACTGTATGATATTGTGTGTCCATCTTTTTATTTCCTTGTACAATTGGATCCGTGTGTTTTTGATGAAGATGATGATGATGATGACGAGATGACGAACAACTTTTCACTTTTGAACACCGAATTTTTTAGATCTGGTCTTAAAGACCAAATAATGGGTTGGGGAGATTCACGGCTTGGCTATTTCTTAAGTTAAGATTTCGACTTTTGAAGACCAAATTTCTGAGGGCTGGTCGACAGCTTAGTTATTCCTTAAGCTAATCTTTTCACTTTTATAGACAAACTCTTGGAGTTGGTGTATTCCCGACATTGTTATACCTTAAGTTAAGCTTTTCACTTTTGAAGAGCGAATTATTGGGAGCTGGTCAACGGCTAAGCTATTCCTTAAGCTAAGCTTTTCACTTTTATAGACAAAATCTTGGATTGTTGGGATTCCAGACTTTGTTGTACCTTAAGTTAAGCTTTTCACTTTTGAAGAGCGAATTTTTGGAGGCTTGTCAGCGGCCTAGTTATTCCTTAAATTAAGATTTTCCCCTTTAAAGACTGGTCAGCAGCTTAGTTTTGCTTTAAGTTAAGCTTTTCACTTTTAGAGACTGAATGATGATGATGATGATGATTATGATGAAAAATGGGGTGATTCTAATAGCACTGTGACCCATAATGATCTATTACGCTTCCCCCTTACTAGTGCGGTGGAGGGTACCCATCCCTACCACCAATTCCCACCCACATTCCAATCGCTCTTAGAAACTTAATGATATGGATTGGGTTCAGTTAGTTTCGTGCAGACTCGTAGATTGCATGGGTTCCCATGTGGTCTCTCCTCTGTCGAATCGTTGCTTCGTTGAGAAAATGCCACGGCATCTCCTCCGATTCTTTACAAATCTGCTGCAGCTGTCATCCTCTTCTATTTTTAGTTTCCTTAAGTTTCCCTGCAATGTCCTGTCAGAGCAACCACGCAATGATTCTTACACTACTTCTACTTAGTACCAATATCGGTTAAGACTTCTTCTCTTTTCTCCTCTGTTCGTAGTCGTGGGAGATTTTCTCATCTTACGGAAGCTGTTGCCCTATCTATTCTGCGTATCTCTTCCCGTATTGTACCGCAGAATAGTTCTGTCCCTTCTTGTGAGCCTATCCAATGCTTCGTTGTCTTCTGTACCAGTGTGTCCTGGTACCCGGTACAAACGTACCTTGTTGACTTCGCCAAGTCTGTTTAGCTTCTTCCTGATGTGGAACGCATCAAGGACTCCGTCATGATGTCTTTAACCTGCCTCACGTAGTTCCATTAAAGTGAGCGCATGTACCTCTGTACATGTACATGTACCTTTGTTCGTGGCCCATGGACTTCTGAACCCGTGCCTTCTGCTTT